>OX388327.1:5588920-6063920 GCA_947579605.1 Athripsodes cinereus
ACCAGCTACCCTATGACATAATTATATTTTGATGGAAATAGCAAAGTTCCCTGTCATTTTTATAAAGAGTTAGTTTCTATTAATACGTAATATACTCATAGTCAATACTATGGCACCATACTTTTTTATAAAAATGATGCTGATTTATATATTGCTATAACCAACAAAAAATATGTAATGGGTTAGCAGCTACCAAAATATATAAATTATCCTCATTATTGCACTGTTAAAATCTTTGATGTGACAAAACAGTACCTACTTTTTTGAATAAATGAAAACTTAAGACATTTATATAAACATGTAAGCAGTTTTTTTAATATAAATATTGCTCCTGATTCCAAGAAAAAACAGCTATGTACACCACACAATTACTTTAGGTTTTTTATCATTTGAACGATTGCATAAAAAAAATGCTAATTAAATGGTCAGTAGTTTTGAGTAAGACAATATTTCACATTAAAAACTCTAGGCAACGGTCAAAGTTTATGAAATATTATTTAAACCTGACACTTTTTCTCACTGTGATTGAGTAAACCTGCAGATTCGGATATTTAACTCAATTTGGCAAAAATACTGACTCAACATTTTCAATTTCAACACAAGTTTTGTACAAATTAGCACATTGAAGATTTTAATCGGGCAATAACAAAATTTATTTTAATTCTGTGTTTATCTATTAAGGTATCATTTAATTATTATGGATTGTCTTATTCATACATATTTAGGTATATTATTTTGTCCATGTTTTCTAAAAATGGTGAATAAATCATTTATTAGGAAATAGAGTAACTGTTAAAAGAATACTTTTTTTTAATATTACAAAATCGGTGTTCTGTGAAGTGCCTGGCAAAGAATAGGTCTAGCCTTTTATTCATGTTTTCCGAGTGTCCTGTTAAAGACAGGTGCTCGTAAAACATCACACGTAAAAAACATTTTGAATTCTTCAGCTTTGACACATGCCACCAATCCTGAATGTCTTTTATGGTACAGAGAACAATCTGCATTTTTGTTATGTGTAGTTACTCTACTTGTACCCACGTGTGGAAGATATCTCGTCGGTATAAACAGCAAAAATTGCATTTGTACAGCTGGTTTGATCTTTCAATACAACATTTATTAAATAGTGCAACTATATATCTTTATTACGATGGTTTATACACTGGGTAGAAGTGGAATCTTTCCCCACCCTACATCTTAAATTCCATAAAATGTCTTGAGATTAAAGTGCTTGCTCCAGCTGGATCACACCAGAAAAGCAAAGTAGGGGGAGTACAATTTACATCTTATAGATCACAGAGTGAGCAACACACCTCATCTAACAAAATAAATAAACAATGGTTTATCCATCACTTTTGCAAAACAGCCGCCCTAGACAAGCACGCACTTTTCGATTGACTACAAACAAATTTACGACAATCTACCTACATGTACTGTGTAATTATGCGTTATTGTTGCAGTTATATTCGTAAATTCGTTTGTAGTCAATCAACAAGTGACGGTTTGTCTAGGGGGGCAGGAACTCATTTAATACATATATTATAATTGCATGCGTACTATACTATCTATATAATATGATGCATAATGAATGATATATAGATACAAGAAATTCAATAGTTTATCTTATTTATTTATATTATTTTTAATGTATTCTTATGATTATGTTTTATGTAGACTTATTTGTATATCCTTTATGAATTGTACAAAAACAAAATTAATAAATTTTAATAAAATGTGACCACATGTTATTATTTTTTAAATTTTAATCCTGAATTGTCTCATCTTACTATGTAATAATAAAGTGGTAAGTAACATAAACAACCGCAACCGCATTTGAAGGAATATAGGGATGTTATATGAACGAAGAATCTCGCATTAAACAAAGAATAACAAAAGATTTTTAATTTAATCAGGGTTAACTTTGGGCGGTAGTTTGGACATGTTGAACGAATGATAAAGAGGATATACTTCTCTGAAAATAGGGGTGTGGGGAAGTACAGACATTCGAAAATTACGTGGATCAAATTCTCAAGGACAGGCGTGTGTTAAGTAAGAGGAACTGATGTGCATGCATGAGAAATTTGTATGAATGTAGAAGCAAAAGAAGTATGTAATAATATAGCTATATGGCGTTCTGTTCTCTCTGCCTACCCCACTTGGGACACGGCGTGAGGTTATAGTAACTTTACAGTGATATACGAAAGGAATGTGGAATGAAAGTTGGTGTAATTACAAGGATGAATGTAAATAAGTTAAGATGGTTTGGGCACGTGGAAAGAATGAATGTGGACAGAATGACTAAGAAGATATATTTAGCTGAGAGGAATGGTGCTCGGAGACGTGGACGTCCGAGGATTAAATTTATTTATAGAAATATATACGGCAAGAAGCCTTGTTTACACAAATTTCAAAAAATACAAAGACAACAATGGCAAGATCATTTAAATCCAATCCTACAGGACAGTCATGTGTTGAGCACATTGAACAGGAGAGCATGCATGAGGAATTGTATGACAGTGACGGAAGCGAAAAATATATGCAAGGATGGAAGGAAGTGACGCTCGATCCTTTCTGCCTACCCCACTTGGGACACGGCGTGAGGGTATAGTAACTTTAGATGTGTCTACTTAGCCAAATGTAAATATTCATTTTCTTTGTGAATATGGCTTTAGTATATACCAAATATCTTAATACAATAAATACAAGGAAATAGTAAAAACAAATAACCAATGGATAAATTGATGAAAATATTTATTTTTCGCAATCATGTTACAATAAAGGGAACACAATTAAATTGTATTGGTTTCTATTTACAGACTCATTCACAATATATTTATTTATTTACGGCTAACAAGCCATTTACAACAGATACAATAATAGGATTTTAACACTTCATATTATATTATAAATCAATCAATATACATATCAATAATTTTAATTCATCTCGTATATTTGATTAGATCAATAAAATTACATTGATCGTAAAAAAACATTTTGTTATCTGCCTGTTGTGCATAAATCCGGTACAATAAAAAAATTGTAAATATTCTACACACACATTGATTGCATTGGCATTTTTCCTTGTAACGCTTAATTTTAAACATTAACAAAACTAATACAATTTTCATCGTGTGGAACTTGAGTATATTAACAATAACAATGCACGACCAATTTCGTGAACTCTGGTATAGATCCGCGCCTGATGATGAGTGCGTCTGGGAGTCTGCATAACCGGTCGTGCGTAATTTATATATTACACAGTAAAGTTAGTATTCATTTTATTAAATAGATCAGTATAAACTTGGGCCCTTATTGTGTTTTCTCAATTGTTTAACGAAAGTATTAAAAAGTGGTAAAACCTTAGGTTCAAATTCCTTTGTACTTCTTCCTATCGAATAATTTTTTTTGAGCCCGTTCCATACCATGTATACCTGTTTGTTTTAGGTGTGTCCACATTCGAGAAAATTAATATTTCCTTCTTTTTTTTCTTCTCTCCATCGATTAAGAACGAAATGAAAAAGAAAATAATTATTTTCTTCGTCTTTACATTCAATATATATATTATATATTAGTTGGAAGATATCGCTTCTGCGATAAACTCGCCCATTGCACAATATTTATTTGTATCACATTGTTTTATAACTTGGTAATTATGTATGCTCCTTATTGTGCAATAAAGTTTATTATTATTATATTGACATGGAGAGAATGACTAGCATGTATATTGCATGCAGTTAATCCGCTGGCTACCCACTTGTGGGAAATTCCGTAATGATATAAAATATCTTGTTGTAGGTAAAAAAAAAACTGTGAACTTTTGGCTAAATGACAGTGCGTAAAGGCAAAACGTTTGAATTATTGATCTAATTGCGCATACGAGAATTCAACAAAATTTTGTTCTATTATATATTTTTTTAATTGAATCAATATCACTGTAATAATACATATTTCATTATATAAGATAAACAATATAATATTTTTATTTGTTTTTTGAATTAAAAAAGCTTTACAAAATTACAAATACTTAAAAAATATTAATAAAAATAATTATATAACAAATACCTATAATCAGAATTTTTCGTAAAGAAGATGAAACATATTTTACAACAAAATAAATATCAATTGAAAAGAAGAACCGGATATTGATAACAATATACCGAAATTTGTAAGGAAATATTTTTTACTTTCCATAAGAAAATAAAGAGATGAATGTGGGTCAAATATAAACCTAAATATGCCTCAGAGACAGGAGCAATAAAACCTGGGATCTATAGAATGAAAGTTCAAGACTAAACCAACAGGCTAACAACTACCTCTAGATGTTTTTGTATTGAATATCAAACACAATATAATATGAAGGCTATCTTTGAATAAGTGAAAAAACTCGTGTATGACATTCCCACTTATTCGATGATAGCCTTCATATGTAGAATCAAAAAGAATCTATATAAAAAAAAATGAGTTGACCATGTATGTTCCCCCATAACTTGAGAATGGCTGAACCGAATTGGCTGATTCTTTTTTTGTTGTGTTCGTAATTATCAGGAGACGGTTTGCATGAAAGAAATTTTTCGGAAAAGTCAGAAACTTGGATTGTATTTTTGTATGAAAGTGACGTTTGTATGACAGTTCCATTGTCACGTGTTGCCATAACGAATTTTTTTTTTTTTATTAGTTTATGATATTTACCCTGGCGACACCGGGTAGGAACATCTAATTATTAATAAACATGGATCAGTAATCTGAACATGAATCTCACAGGTATATTTTAATTGGTATTCACTTCCCTAAGTTGATTCGAGTTTATGAAAAATTGGAGAACCGATAAAAATATTTGTCATGGTGGAATTTAGTTTGCTGAGGTATTTGCGACAGGATTTAATCTGAAGTACAAATTGTGTAAAAAATATTTTGGACATTAAAATATATTTTTTTACAGAAACTTTTAGAGAAGAAGAGTTTAGAATTGTCAGTTATATGGTGGAAATTTAATTAATTTTGATATTCATTTTAATGAACTTGGTCTGTAATAATAAATATTATTAAATTAACAAATTGCATTAAAATGGTTTTAAAATTAGTCTTTCCCACTTTCAAATTAAAAATGTCTGCTAAGATGGAAATTTAATTTAATTCGGTATTCATTTCAACAAAATTTAGTCTGTAATATCAAACAAAGTAACAAATTGAGTTCGTCGGTAGCCTGGGGGTAGAGTCTCGGCCTTCAGAACAAGGGGTCCGTGGTTCGATCCCAGGTGCCGGCAAACTCCCCTTTCACGGCACAAGCTTTTAGCTTAGTGTGAAAGGTGTATAAGGTTGTATTTGGGTTTATAACAAAACCCAGATATATCTTTTTTAAAAATAAAAAAAATAAAAAAAAATTATGTGAAAATACTTTTGAAATTATTTCTTTCTACAACTAGAAGTCCAGAGTCGATTTGAGAATATGAATAAATAAAATAAATAGGAGGATGATTATAATTGTGTTAATTTAATTAATATTAATTAATAATGGCCAAACATAATACATATACAATATTTATAATAATATTCAATAAATAATATAAAGGGTACATAAAAATTATATTTAACAAAAACATTGAACAAAGTCTAATACAGTACATAGTATTATATCTCTCTTTGGTATTCAATACCATAAGTGGGTAATTTTTATTGAAATATTTAATTACAATCGGTATTCAATTTTTAATTACAATCTTTAATTAATTATATGAAATTATAATGAATTTTAGATGAAAATTTAGTTTGGTATTATTTTTTTATTTTCCAATCAACACTAAATTTTTAATAACAATTGATTGAATAATGACAATCAATATCCTTATTTTTTATGTAGTATTAAATTTTTTTTAATATAACGAAAACAAAATTATAAATGAAGAAAGATGCCATTAATTTTTTTATAAGATTTGTATTCCACTAAAAACAATTTAAAATCTACTATACAACAACATTTTTATTGTCACATTTGTGGTATTGAACACCGAATGTCGATATATCGGTATTATTAATATATTTACACACTAATTAGCTTACAAGCAAGAGTCTGTGTCGGGGAGATCACCTATTTCAGATTATTTTAAAAATCAAATCATGGATGGTTTAGATCAAAATTTATACCGACAATAAGAAAAGAATAATTGAAGATACAAGTGGATCAAGGCGTTATGTGACATAAAAACAGCACTGAGATATCTGAGGAGAAAGTTTTATACAACAATGAGCAAGTATTATTTAACATCAGCACTTTTAACCACTTATACCATAGATTTGCTCTACTTAAGTATTTAATTTTCATTCCATCTTACAGAGCTGAATGAAGTAAGACTTAACATTTTATTTTGCAGAGTTGACTAAAATGTTTTACGCAAAAAATACAACAAAACTCCTTCATCAACTGGTATTATCAATTATTCATGAAAAAAAAAATTACAGTGCATTCGTACAGCACCAATTTCAAACTTTCGTAAGGCACAAATACGTCATAATGTAGCACCTCAACTAATGTCAATCAATTCTTAAGCGTCATAATAAATATATAATCTTACAATTGCGTTTATGTCAATTAATTTTACACATTTTTTTTATTAAGTCGATTGCTTGTATCATTGATATGAAAACAAAATATTCCAAATGAAAAACTCAGTGTGATGATAGACTCTGAATATTTTTTTATAAAATGCTTACAACTTAAAATTGACAAATGGTTTTTGCAGAATTATCGTGGGCATCGTATTATTTCGATGCGACAATAATAACTTTGCATAAACGTGATTTACTTATCGACTAACTTATACAATATTTTAAAGCACCTTTATATTACATAATACACAGTGGGTATGGTTTTAAACACCTGAAGAACAATTGAATAAGATTTGATGATGTAAGCCACCAATCTTGAATGTCTCATCATGAATGTGGCACGAGTAGGAAAATCTGTATGCATTATATGCAGTTAGTCTACTGGTTACCCTATTTGCGGGAAATGCCGTGATGGTATAGATACATAGATCAATTAATTATCATTTTTCCAACCAACCAGGTATTCAGTCGCAATACCCACATTAATTTTTAAAGTCAATCATTGTTTATATTTTGTAGGAACAAAAGTTTAAGATACTAGATGGAGCACCGATCTTCGGATTAGACTTGGGCTGGTTGAACAATCAAATTATATCATTGACAACTTTTAAGAATGTAACTAAAAAACATGGCATTTGCTTCCTCAAATCAGATATAGATAAGGATCGGAAAATTAATAAACTCTTTTGGTAGATGACGACAATGTAATCCTCTCAAGAATCAAATCAATTAATCACCCTTAGAAACTCCTCCTGGGAGCACAGGGCAGAAACCTGCCTCCTCCACTCAGAGAGTGGTTCACGAATAAAACATAGTTTAATAATAAAACCAATCTTAAGCATTGAAACGGTGTACTGATTACAATTATCTTAAAACGAGTGTTAGTACAAAATATAAACAGAAATATTCCTAATAAATAATTATTTGTTGGCTTGCTACATTATTGTAGTAAAGTGTTGTTTGAACAATAAAATTACTTAAATAAATCTCTCTACACCTGAATCTTTTTGCTATACAACATCAATATACACAGACATACAACACACACACATACATAAGCCTCCTTACTAACTCTAGCCATGTTAATTAACACATCAAATCCATTTGTGGATAATGTTATCGTTGTTACAAATGACATTTAGTGCAATATAATATTTTTAAATGAAGTTTACAATGGTATAAATACATTTGTGGTACTGAGTGAGAGAAGAAATTCCACGTACAGGAGAGAATATTGAACATTTTCAAATTCAAAATATAATATTTTGTCACATGCATCCTCGATGGGACAACCAAAGAATACATGGTCCAGCGTCTTTCGCATTAATTATATTAATAAAAAATAATTACCTCAATATAAAAAGTTTTTTTTTTGCTGCAAATTTTATATGATTCTGTTATATCCCAAATTCATAGTAAAATAATAAACCTATGATTCTTGGTTTTTATCAATATTAATAATCAAAAAGGATGTTCTGTAGAGTCCCTGGCAAAGGCGTAGAGGCCTGGAAGAAGCCTCCCACCCTTTTCTGTAAGTTTAGGAGTTAGTAAAACATCTGTGAATACCTAATTAAGATGATATTTATTTATGATTTCTTTCAATGATTTTTTGACCAGAGTTAGCAAGCTAACATCCTTCGCATTTCATTCATATCTCAACAAGCTGTTTAGTATTAATAATAAACGTAACACGTAATATTTAATATATAGTAATACTACTAGACACGTGGTGCGTGTATGTACCACATGTACATATACATAATATGCGTAACGTAATAAGCTCATTTCAATAATGCCTGCACGATCCATACAGCGTAATATACAACATTCACACGCAACCCATTTAAAATTGCCATGATCAATTAGATATTAATTGTTGCCATAGAAAAAAGTACCATTAAATCTTTTTGTCACTGTTGATATCTCAACAGACTGCGGGTCAGTGTCACCAAGTGTACAGAGAACCTATCAAAGTGAGGGTACCTGTCAACAGAAGAAATTAACAATACATATGGGCTCAATTCAAGTCGAAGGCCATCAACTAATAATATGTCCACTTGTAGGGGACAGCTATAATAGTCCTGAAGACCAGACTCTGATGTCTGCCACTATTGGAGTGATGCCTGTACCAGAGTCTGATGTTTGTCACAAACTATTGGAGTGGAAAGATTTAGGTCAGACACGAAAAGTAAGCAAAATTTACATTTTCATAAATTCACAAGCAATTTGAAATTAAGTAGGTAACGAAAATAAAGTCAATTGGATTAATATTCTCCCAGAAAATATGACTCACACAGGTAAGTGTGACACAGTCTTAGACACTTCTACGATGCAAAGCAAATACAAAACATGCTACTCATGTACTGTGGCAACTGCACATATCAACAGCATACTTCGAAACTGCAGTATGGTAACTATATATGTATATTACTATTGTTATACTGAACAATTGCAATTTGGCAACTAAACATAACAATAGTGTGTCAATAATGCTGATAACGCATTTAATTCACCAATTATAATGTGGCAACTGTACATACCAGTGACATACTGAGCAATTAGAACATGCCAATTATAAACATCAGTAGTAAATTTAATAATCGCAGTGTGGCAACTATGGATATCTGTGAATCTGAAATTGTCATGTGGCGATTTAACATGCAAGTTGTTCATGGTACACCAAGTAAATGTATTATGGCAATTATACATACTAGCAGTACACAATGCCAGGTGGCAACTACACATGTTAACAGTATGTGGAGTAAGTAATTGATCATAGCAATGAAACTGTTAGTTTAATTTTTAAATATAAAATAATGCAGCCACAAATAATAACAAACACATTAATTAATAAAAAAGTGAACCATACAAATAGTAGCGAGCAAATAATTATACAAAATCATATAAAAATTTCTATAAAAAACAAATTGAAAAAAATTATTACAAAATGAAAAATACATCTAAAAAAACATAGTCCTACAATAGCATGATTTAAAATTTATTTATTTAAGCGCAGAAGTATTTTTTCCTTTTTTATAAAAAGGCAACAACGCATGAATTGTTTTTTTCTTGTGTAAAATAGTAAATTAATTACAATAATAATAATAATAATACAATTTTAATTAAAAATTACAAAAAAAAATAATGTTATTATTCACAAAAAACATGTTTATATAATATTACAAATAAGTTACAAAAAAAAAATATGGCGTTATACTGTAAATTAAGTAGTCAATTTCTGCAACGTCACAAATGCACAATGTCAATGACACACTAAGTAACTGTCGTATGGCAACTGTACCTGCACATGGTTTACAAAGTAACCATTGTATAACAACTGTACATGCACATAGTATACCCAGTAACTGTTGTATGGCAACTGTACAAGTATATAATATATAATGCCAACTAAATTTGGACAACTAAAGTTGCGCATAGTATACCGAGTAACTGTTGTATGGCAACTAAACATACCAATGGTATGTTGTAGCAACTAAGCATGCACATTGCAAATGGTATACAGAGTAAATGTCATATAACAACTGTACATACTGATATTCAGTTCCCTGTAGCAAGAACACTGCGAAAATTTACTAAAATAAAATCTAAAACATCTGTAAATGTTCGTCAGAGGTAAACCAAAATAATATTGTACAAAAACAAAATGGTTGGAAGATATTGCTTGAGCAATGAGCCTGCCATATATTGCAATATTTTGTATCTACAAAAATTTATTTATTTATTTATTTAATAACATATACGGCACAAGGCCATTAAACATATACAAAAAATCATATTTAGTTCGATGCAATACAAAATGTGATTAACTTATCAGCATGCCATACTCAGAAACAAAGTGCAGACATTTGTGTCAATATAACATTGTCGAGTCGTCACTTTACGCAATCAATGCGTAGCTCAAACATTAATATAAAAAAAAAACATTTCGAGAGACAATTATCAATTTTTTCATCACTTCGAAAATAGAAAAACAAATGTCGTTTCGAAATAGCGTAGTTAGTATCATCAGCAATAAGCAAAAGTCAAATCTTGTCATGTACATAGTCGTTGACATCTCACAGAGTTGCCATTTATAAAAATAAAAAAAATGAAAAACATTTTACTTAAACAATATTTCGGTTCGAAAAAAATAGCGCGTATAAAAAAAGTTGACAATCATCTCCAACGATAATAATAATACCTTACTGTATAAAACAAAAGAGTAGCAAAACAAAATTAATTACAAGTTTTTTTTAAAACAAGAACGTTTTTCATTTTATTTTTTCATTTCACACCTCGTCTGGTGCCAATCTGGTGTCATTATTGTTATTATTTCTATTGAAATATTCGGGGAGACTCGGGGATGATCTGTTCTCCGCGGGTGGAGGCGTAGGGGCTCTCACAGGGACGACAGGGGGTGGTGTAGCGTTTTGCTTCGCATTGGCCTCCAGAGCTCTTATTCTGTTCTCGTGTTTGACTATCATGGCCTTTAGACGCCGGATTTCTTCCGTGAAATCTTGGAACTGTTTTTCCTAAAAAAAAAAACACATTATAAAAACTTGACATTACCAGACTATACAATTTTTTGTATTACAAAAGCAGAATCTAACCAGACTTTTCTGTAGATTTAGAGGTTTCAGAAATAATTTCCCGCAGTGCGTTTTTAGTTTCAATTCAACCAAAGATGGCGGAAGTTTTGCGATTAAATTTTTTATTGACTTTCTGTTATTTCAAATGTACATAAATAAATTTGGAGGGTTCAAGAGCTTGCATTAGACATTTTTAAACAAACATCTATTAAACCACATTATCTTACTATTATAATAAAGGGAAAACTCCCATAGACAACCATATTATATGATAGCATGCAATATTTTGTAAAAGGCATTAGCCGTATATTAAATAAATAAATTCTTGAGTCTTAGAACATTGTATTTCTACATGATTTATTGACTTAATGATCATAGGTTTAATAAACCAATTCACAAATGCTTCTTTACTCACAATGATGCTGGGTGATGGCGCCTTGGGTTTAATATCTTCCTCTTCTTGTGGTATACTAGCCACGTGAGGACTTGTAGCTCTAGTACTACCACCACTGGGAGGATTGGAGTGGTCACCTCCTCCACCACTACTTGCCGTGCCGCTTACGGCCCTTCCACCGACTCTACTCTGTGCCAAAGCGTTGGGTTTTCTCTTCACCACTAATTGTTGAGCACCGCCTGCCACGAACCCACCTGGTACCATTAAACAGCGGTCCTACAAAGAATTAACAATATTATTTTTTATATATATATATATATATATATATATATAAGGTCATCATCATCAGGCAGAAACCAGCCTCCTCCATTCAGAGAGTCTCTTTGCCAATTGCGTCACTTCTTTCCACGACATTCCCTGGGCTCCGATATATATATATAAGGTAGGCATTTGTTAAACATCTTGAATAAGACATTTAAGATCTTCAGTTCAGCAATGATGAGCTATGCTACTCATCCTGATTGTTTATTTTTTATTAGCACTGAGAGGACTACCTCGCACGTTTACTAAACACAAGTTAGTCTACGGACTAATCCACTTGTGAGAGACGTCGCAATGAGATAGATAGACAGACAACTCTATTTTCTTTGCTTACTCCCAAAAAGTGCAAAACTGGGTTTTAAAAATAAGCAGCTTGAAATAGACTCATAACCAATCATACAATATAATTAATTTTCTCATCCTTACCTTGAGCGATATGGTGATAGGCTCAGCATCCTTTCCCTCCATCCACTCTTCAGCGGTGAGAGAGGCCTCGTCACTGAGTGTATCTGGATAGAGATCCTCTTGGAAGAGCTCAGAACGCCGAGGTACAGTCATTGAGATCACTTGGCACAGTCCAGAGTTGTTGAGACGGTAGAATTTGGTTATTTCGCATGTCTGCACATCCACACCTCGCTTGGGCATCATTCCAATACCTAACAATGAAACCATTGTAATATTAGTGAATTAATTCTGTACCTGAGAGCCATTTAGTCTTAAGTACTAAAATGCCATTTTCAAATTCAATTTTTCAATCGAAAAAATCTCAACATTTTACTAGTGATAAGCTGTATAAATAGTATATACCATAGTGATGCGCACTTCAATTGTTATGACCCTAAGGTCCTCACGGAATAATCCAGGCACAACCTTAGTTAGCAAAGAGCGCCCGTGAGGTGGTTTTTTTTTCACAAAACGGCGCTTTACAAATCATCCAAATAATAATAAATAAGCATTTCTGCACTTAAGACTCGCAACTGTTGTGTTATTTCAGTTTTTTTTTGTAAATTTGCCATTTTTGTCAAAAATGCACTTGAGTCCTAATTGCTCTCAGGTACAGAATTAAATTCATTGAAATCAAAAGACCTTCTACTTCAGAGCAATTTATTTTATGTTTCTTTCTCCCTCTAAAATTTAAGAAGGAAAAAACATTTTCATTTAAAAACAATTTTCGTATTCTACCCGAGAGCAGGAGAGCGTTAGGCAGACCAAGATTATTAGATAACATTAACCAAGATCTAGAGAGGCTAAATGCTAACGACGACTGGCAATCCATTGCTCAAGATAAAGAGATTTGGAGCTGTTGTTTTGGAAGTTGAGGCCCTACAAAGAAGGGCTTTTCGGCCATCAGAAATAAGTAAGTAAATTTGTATTCTAACATTAATACTAACACTTTAGTATTTCTGTAATATGAAAGATATGTGTAGAAAGTGGGTCTTCAATATTGGTAAACTTGTGTGTTTTGGCTAACTATTGTTTAACATAGTCAATTATTCTTTTATTGTCAAATCACGTAGAGTGAAAGAGTATTTGTAAGTATGTACAATCTATGAATGAAAAAAAAATCAGTAACAATACACAACATACCTCTTTGTGGATCTACTGTCTGGAAAGTGTTAATGTAATGGACAAATGGCGGCTCTGGGGTGATCTGAAATATATGCAAAAAATAAAAAATCAATATATTACATATATATGGATGATTAGTTGGAAAAAATCGCTTCCGCGATACACTCGAACATTGCACAATATCATTTCTTTGTATCACCTTATTAAGAAATTGCTTTTATTTACATTGTGCAATAAAGTATTTATTATTATATTGACACAAATTGGGCTAGCTCCAAATTTATATACGAATCTTGTATTATGGCTATATACCTATATATCATGACAATACATGTACACGATGCATTAAACGCGTATAAATGTAACACCCAGACCCGGGACAATTTGAAAAAAGACATTTTCCATTCTGCTTGAACCCAGGACTTTGTAATTCACGGGCAAGTGTGTTACCTTTACCTCCACATCACATGATTCATTATAGATACAATGCAGAATGACTAAAAATACCATAAGTGCAACATATTTTATTTTCTTGACTGTTTCTTATTATTTTATTTTATTTTACAAAAACACACGGCACAAGCCTTTTACATGTTTGAATACAATTATACTAATACAAACAACAACAGTGACATAAAAAAAGATAAAACAATAAACTTATAGCACCAACAGATCAACGGTAAACAGAGAAACATTAAGAAATAAAATTATGTATATGGTGAGAATAAAATTCAAATTAAATAAAATTATATAGTAGTCAGTAAATTATAATTAATTACTCTAAATTTATACAAAAATGTATTTTTGATTATTGCGTCTGTTTGTGTTTCTTGTCTATTGCACCGCTTAATTAAAATGTAAAAGGCTCACGCTTGTGTGTCCATGTAAATAAATAAATAAATAGATAAATATTATGAGAGATAAATATTTTATTATTGAATAAATAAATAAAACTATATCTTCATACGCTCTGTGCATCATCATATCTACAATTGATAAAGAGAAAGCTCTCATGCGTAATGCATATAACTTGAAATTTTGTGAACAAAGGATTTATTTATATAGCCAATTATAAATCTCCCCATTGTATACACTAAAAGATAGGAAACGACTGTAGAGTCAATATGAGAACAAATAAGTGTGTGTTTATTATAAAATGAGCAACTAAAAGGATTATCATTATTTTTCCAACAATTGATACAGTCGTCCCAATAAATCAAAAATGAATTTGAAATTCGGGACATATTTAACTGACGACAAAGAATGTACTTATCCTTACCTCAAAGTATCTGATGACAGAGTCTCCCTTCCCGCAGAGATATACCATACTAGTGTCAGGATCATACAGAGGAAACATCACTCCGTTGGAAGTGTCCAACTCCACCATCACAATGGGCTCGTCTAGGGCGTCGGGGGCCCTCAGGGAGTATTGTCTTTCTGACATCTTACTGAATCTAAAATCAACAGAAATTCAATAATAATTCCAATATATTTCTTAGATATTATAATTCTAGGATATGGAACTGAGTGATTAGTATTAACTTATTGAATTAAATAAGGAATATTATTTACCCTGTAGTGAAAACGAGTCCGTGCCTCAGGAAAATGGCTCTAGAAGCTTTAGTGCCCTCGTGACAGGTAGCTTCACCCTCTATCTCTCCCGTCCTGGGGTCTATTAATCTGAAAAAGACAAAAAACAATTATAGAAGAAAGTGTAATTTAATTCATTTACCTAATATTCGACTAAATAATGTCACAACATTAACAAACTGAGTTTTCTAAAAGACCTTTGTAAAATTTTGTTATTAAATGACCCGTATTGAGACACAGAAATTAAGCAGAACTATTCATCAGAACTCTTGCTAATTGAGAAAAAAAATGATAGAATCTTTCACATCTGCTACAGGCAGCAGTAAGAAACGCCACTTGGACATTAAGATATAATTATTTATTACCTGATCTTCTTGTCCTTGCAGGTGGTCAATAGTTTGGAGCCATCCCAGTTGAAGCAGGCCGAGTAGACCAGGTCAGGATGACATTCCAACTGGATGAGCATCTCTCCTGTGCCCACGTTCCATATTACAACCTAACAACATACAGTGAAATGTATATTACATCATGTGACTCCCAGCCTAAACTGTAAACTTTTATTTAAGGATATTCTGAATTAAGTGTTGCAGGTTTGCAGTATCTTCAGTCTTCTACTGATAGAACTAAATACACCCTAAATAGAGATTTTATCGCCTCAAGATGTTCTCTTTGATGTTGAATTCGTTTTGTGAATTTAATTTTTATCAATATCAGTTATTTTAGAAGGATTAACTATGTAACAGTTACGAGACATTTTAAATGTTTTATAGTATTCTACAATGCACATCCATTACTTGATAATTTTAATCGCGATCGTATTGTATCGCTCGTCAATGGTATAGGTTTACCGAAATCAATCGCGATTTAAATAATCAAGTAACGGATGTGGACGGTAGAATACTATAAAACATTCAAAATTAATTTTTATCAACTAAGTTTCTACATCAAAAATAAAAGAAATTGCTTGTGGAATGGCCCCTTTTGTACAGTATTTGTAAAAATCACCATTTGTATGTTCCCCATTTATTTAGATATACCTACAAATATATATCAATCACTAAGCAACATAAATTACAAAACAATATGTTTTTAAAATACAAAATGTTTTTAGTCTATGAAATTGGATGATCGAAATATATAGACAATCTTACAAGATAATAATAACAATTAATATTATATACAATACTTACATGGTGAGTTTATATAAAACAAGTGTAGGCTAGACCTGTATTATACAACCAACAAAATATATCATAAATTGTAAAACTCTATAAACGGTGGTCTACACTAAACTACATAAAAGTTCATAGGCATAGCAATATGGTGACGCATTCCTCAACTGTATGCTGTGGAGTTGGTTTTTATTATCCTGATTGTCCACAAGTATATCCACATAATATATCAATATTGACTGTGCTCAGGACAAACAATGGCTTCAAACCACATTGGTCAAATTTTATAGGAGAAGCAAAAAACTGTAGGATAAAGAAAATTTCAAATTATTGTCATTGTTATTTTACCATCTAATTGTAATGTAGTTTTTTTATTATGTCATAAAAATTTAAGAAAAAATATTCAGGAACTATCAAGTTATAAGCGAAAAATCAAAAAAAAAATGTTTATTAAATCCCTTGTCCTGACAAACTTTAGCAACATGTTAAAGAGATATTATGTTTGGGGTTATGTGGTTTGATGCCTTTTTCCTCGCCGTGAAATTATGTCTGGATGAAATTTTTTGGTGTTAATAATGAAACTCATGCTTTTTAAGTCCTTTGTACTATTGGATATTTGCAATTAAGTTCCAGCTAAAAAAATATTTTGCTTTTTCTATAAAAACTGAACATTTGTCCTGAGCACAGTCGATACGTAAAACTAAAAATCACATATCTCAATAACACATGGAGTTAAAATCTTTTGATTTATTAACCTGATCCATAGAGAAAGTGAGATGATAGACATAGTTTTTTTACTTCTAGTAGTAGTGTACTGAGACAAATTATAAGAGTTATAATTCTCCTGTGAAGTTAGCCACAGGCTGCCAACTTTAAATGTCAACATAGCTAACTTCATTTCGGAGATATAACTCTTTTTACCCCTTATCATCTCTTCATTATTATTTGCTCTTTAGGCAAAACGCTATAAATCTTGTACAAAGAATTAGTTATGGTAATTTTTACTTGTTTATTTAGGTTAAATACCCGACGCACTTCTTTTACAACATTCAACAGTAGCCCTACGCAGTTCTCTTGGAAAATTTTCAATATATATATTTAGATGTGTAGAGGTTGGCAATATTGTTACCTGGTTGTCGGATCCCGCAGTCAGGAGTACGTTCTGTGCAGTTGGATGCCACAAGACGAGACCGACTCTCCTCTGATGGAACAACAAGTCCACCACGGGCTCTGTGAGTGTCCTGCTGAGACCTCCATCTGGGATTTGCCATACCTACAATCAAATAAAAGGGATAATCAGAAGATACTAATTGCATACTTATTTTTGTAGAATTGTGAACTTATACAATACAGTAATATAGGTTTTAATTTATGTACAATAATATAAAAAAACTAAATCAAAAGGTAAATTTAAATTGTGGAAAATCCCTCTTTCTCAATCAACAGTCTCTATGTCAACAATGATATCAGTATGTTATTTCAAAATCATTTTTCTATAAATAAAAAGTAGTTTAAATTTATAGAAAAATATTATGGAGTTAAAGGAAATAAATACAAGCAAAAAATACTATGTTAAATAAAAAATATGATAATTAAAAATACTGTTAATTTTCACTTATAAACAAACTTTATCATTAGTGGATAATTAAAACTAAGGGCACATACCAACAGAATTTCATATAAGTGAAAATTTACAGTGTTTTTTAATTATTACATTCATAATTTAACATAAAAAATAATTTTCACAAAGTTACAACAACCAATATATGCAAAAAAAAAAATTGTAAGTTTATCAATATTATTTATAAAACTGCATCAAATATTAAAATTGAATATTTTAAGACTAATATCATTCAGCAATAATAAGTTTAAACAATGGTTTTAAATCAGTAATGAATATTTTTTTAGAGTAGGTATACAAAAAAATTGCACATGTGTCATACGAGGACAATATAATAAATTGTACTCACTTTGACAACACAGTCTTCAGATCCCGAGGCAATGACATTGTCATTATGCGGACACCAGGCAATGTCCAATACAGGGCCCTTGTGTCCACCAACCAAGGGATGATCAGCTGAGATGCGTCCAACCTGAAACAATACACACACATCACATTATTCAAATTATTCATCATACTACACTACTACTATTCCATCACAAGTGGGGTAGCCAGCAGACCAGCTGTAAACAATAAATATGCGAACTGTCCTCTCAGGATGAATGGCATACCTCATAGGTGAATTTAAGATATAAAATGTATTTTTTTCTAACACCTGCCTTTTACAGGACATTCAAAACTTCGAAATTTGAAACGAGTGGGAGACCTATTTGTTACCAGGTGCTCCACATAGAAATTGTCCATGGCACCTTCGGTGTGGACAAGATTTATTAAGTGTAGAATTTTGGATAAATGGAAGTCCCCAGACTTCTGCTGTATCCACGTGGACGGTGGGTCTCCTTCAATATACAAAATAAAAATACTTTAAAAATCAAGAAATCATTTGATTGTAAAAATGTAACGTTTGTTATTTATGTACAAAAGGTATCAGCATCTTGCATCCTATTGGTAATCAGGGTAAGCAGAGTTATTTGGTTTAATACCCATCTTCATATTTTATGGCACAGAGGAGATGATCTATATCTTGATGACAAACAGTGAGTCTACTGACTACCTAAGTTATTCAAAATACCAGGATGATAAAAAAACTGCTACTACTACTGCTATACCATCATAGCATATCACAAAAGTGGAGCAGTCAGTGGACTAACTATGAAATGTGCTTATATAAGTGAAGTGGAAGTAAAACAGTGTTCTGTAATAGATTAATTTTATTATTTTATATAAGTTTTAAAATGTTAAACTAAAAGTGAAAATTAAACAGTGCTTTAGTTTAACATTTTAAAACTCGTATTAAAATGAATTTTCACAACGTTAACGCACCTACTTTAAATTTAATAATATGCTTATTATATTTTTATTATTTTTCTTTCGCAAACATACAGTTTTAACATAATTAATAATATACACCAGCAAATAATGTTAGTCTGCTCTCTATCCCATTAGTGGGAAATGCGGTGATGGTATAGATACATTTATGGACTATTTTAGGTGGGTAAATTTCAGAAAGGGCTTATTATTTGCCTAAAACTTTGTTACAACACAAACATTCTACGTATATCTAAATACCTTTAAACTTTAATACAAAATAGTTACAATATATACATTTATTTGGCACTGATCACACAAATCAGCTGAAACCACACTGTGTATAATAATATTGATAATGTGTATATAGGATAGAGATAGTTACATCTCTCTCCAACACGCCTACACACGCTTCTCATCATCTGATTGTATCTATATTATTATTATAAACAAAGTTTTTTACAGATGTCCACAGCTGAAGTATACAAAACAAGAAGACACAACATCAGACACCCAGGCCTGTTCATCACTATTGCGGAGGACAAGACCGAAGACAGAAATTGTAGAGGCCGACCAAAAGACACCTACGTGGATCAACAAGCGAGGAAGGACAAGAATGAAATAGAATTAAAGAGACTAGCAGAAAAAAATAAAATCCAAACCAATCCAATGGATTTTAACCTATTACATTTACAGAACCAGAATTGCAGTATACAGAAACACGATACACTAACACCGTGCATAATATATTATGTAGATTTTTCTCACAAAGAGTATGTGTGTGTGTGTGAGTGTGAGTATATTTTTATATGATTGCAAATTATTTTTATATGATTATTGAAATAAAAACACAATGCAATATATATGTATATACCTACATAATACATAATACAGTATATAGCATTTGAATAGAATTTTACAGAGGGTATGCATGTACAGCTACTATGCAGAATGGCAACAAGGAATGTAGTTTTGTTTTCACATTGATAATGCTTCGTCATTCTATTGTTTTACCATATATGTATATACATATTTAATTAAGAAATATACACAAATACATTTCACACAAACACACACTTGTGTGCGCCATGAAGTTCCTTATAAAGAAAAGGACTTCCATAATTTTTATATACTTTTATTTTAATTAGGTCTTAAATAAAGATTATATCTGTTGATCTGTTTGCAGTATAATATATTGAATGTGAAATTAGAGTTAGCTTTAATTGTGTATAAAAATTATTTGAAACTGTTTTAACATTGTAAAAGGTGGAAGCCGTTTATTGCTTGAATAAATAAATAAATAATATATTTATTTTAATAAATAAAATATAAAAATATATTATTGAGCACTGTTTAATCTCCACTATGTTAGGTTAAATACCGAACGTTTTCACCTATACTTGTAGGCATCTTCAGGGAAACTGAAATCTAAAAATTGTGAGGGCTAACATTGTAAATATACAGATCCCACCCTCATCTCCTTTGTTAGTATATCCTACTCCTGCCAACCATCCCGCCTCCATATCTACCATTACCCCTCCCACTACCCCTCCCACTACCTGCACCCTTCTCACCACATGAACAACAGCCCTCACAATTTTTAGATTTCAGTTTCCCTGAAGATGCCTACAAGTATAGGCGAAAACGTTCGGTATTTAACCTAACATAGTGGAGATTAAACAGTGCTCAATAATATATTTTTATATTTTATTTATTAAAATTAAAAATGGATTTCCACAGCGTAAACACAAAAACTCTTGAATTATTAATATATTTATTTATTTATTCTTTACTGTACATTGATTAAAAACAATTACATAAAAGGTAAACATTCAAATTAATATATTCCACAAGTTTAGTAGTCAATAGACCAAGTGCATGTAATAAACACACAATTCGTACTTACAGCATCTATCTAAGTTTATCTCTTTATCTAATATATTAAATTCTCGTGTCACGGTGTTTGTTACTCCTCCGAAACGGCTGGACTGATTTGAGGCATTAAAAAATAAATTTTCATCTTTCTACCATCAACCCCGAATTTTTTATTAGTGATATTAGTAATCTAGAAATAATGTATATGGCAAAACATCGTTTGCCGGGTCAGCTAGTTTTTGTGAGAGTCCGATTGTCAAACTTTTTTTTTTTTTTAAAAGATATATCTGGGTTTTGTTATAAACCAAATACAACTTTATACACCTTCCGCAGTAAGCTAAAAGCTTGTTTGTTGGTATACATGTCCCTGAAGTATGATTAAATTTTCAACTGTATTTATTGTTTACTTATAATACTTCAGGGGCATGTATACCAACATAATAAAAAATATTTTGACAATCGGACTCTCCTAACTCGCGAAATATAAAAATTACCGTTTTTTTTTTCTGAACACACCTCGTACATATCATAAAAAGAAATGAAATTATTGACTATTACAATTTTGGTAAAAGTTATAAAAGCAGTTACAAAGAAGAAATGTGGGCTATTACAATAATGTAGCTGTGTCTTTCATTATATTAATTTCTTTATACAATAATATATTATTAGTCAGTCACATTCCGTGTGGGTGTTGTTGGGCAATCATTGATGTTATACTAAACACCCAAGTCCGGCTGATTCACACCTTAAAGCATTATATGTAGTAGTGAAAGACACTATGATCACACTGAACACATAAAACATAATTAGAGACAGTGGAGGGCTTTCTGTACATGCACAAAAACACCACAAAAGGTGTGTTTTTTATACAAGTAAAATACCAATATATAAAGTCTAGTCCCGCCAATGGTTAGGAATGTAGCAATATAACAAGAAGAATGATACATTTCAGTTGGTCTACTGGCTACCCCACTTATGGGAGATGTTATAATGAAATGAATGAATGAATCATTTCCCTAATCATACCTATACCTGAAAACAGTGGCGTGTCTAACAGTTTCATACTGGGTAGGCCCACCATCAATAATAGGTATAAATAAGATATTTATTTAGCACTAGATGTTTCGACCCGGCGTCTCCAGGGTGAATTTCATAAAAAAAATCGTTATGGCAACACGTGACAGCGGAACTGTCATACAAACGTCACTTTCATGCAAAAATACAATAAAAATTTCCGACTTTTCCGTTGGATTTTATAAAAAAATTCTTTCATGCAAACCGTCTCCTGGTAATAACGAGCACAATAAAACAAGAATCAGCCGATTCGGTTCAGCCGCTCTCAAGTTATGGGGAACATACATGGTCAACTCATTTTTATTTATATAGATTAATTATCTACATCACTCGCAAATGAGAAAATGTCCTTGAGGAATACAAAATATGCGAGGGTGAAAATAATAGTTGCACTTCACATTAATAGTAAACTATGAATATAAAACATTAAAAATGACATGTACAATGGTCACCTAACCAATAACTGACAGTGCACAATGTTGCTTGAATTGTGTGATTAGACGAGGAACGGTCTATACAATATGCTGTGATCTACGGAACATCACAAAAAGATGACACTATATTCTTTCAAAGATATAGCATGTACCATTAGTTATCATACAGGGAGTGCTTTTCAATGGTTCCAACGGTGTCGCATTAAGTGACCAACGGAATCCACTCTCATACATAGTGAACAATATTTATTTATTTATTTTATTCTTCTTGCACATCATCATTCATATAACAAAATCAACAGAGCAGTTTACATAAAAAAATGTGATGATGTGCAGTGGTGAGATTATCACTATATAGTGATTTCTTCCATCTAACCACTTAGTATTGTCCATCTTATAATACTTATCCATCTTAATATTGAAAATGATCGGGTTGTCAACTACACGTAATTTTATCATTTTTCAATTATTTTCAAGCCTAGAAACCTCAGGTAAAAGCCCAGGTTTTCGGTTTATATGGAAGACATGCCTGATACAATATAACAATAATTATAATAATAAACTTTATTGCACAATATAGCAATTACAAAATTATTAAATAATGTGATACAAATGAATTATATATTGTGCAACGGGCGAGTTTATCGCAAGACGCGATTTCCTCCAACTAACCCAACAAAGATGTATCGTCACATTTATCGGATTATATGGATTAGGTTTAGGCACATAATGGTAAGTACCTCAAATTGTGTGTCAACATTTATATAATAATATTATTAATCATAAATAAATATCTTATCTATGTATCTGAAAAGGTGGTATGTATGTATTATATATTATCAGTTGTAGTATCTGATAAGACATCAGGTAGATACAATACACATACATAATACATGCACGCGTGCAGTAGCGGGAGTGTACTTTTATTGTGCTTACTTTCATAATGAATATTACTCATCACTATCTCACATTATGCAATGTAAGTTGGATACAAGAAATTTTGCAATCAATCCTGAAATTGATAAGACATAATATTAATCTGTAGACCGGAGCGAAATTACACTATCTCAATGAACACCATTTGATAATGTCATCTTTAAAATTATAATTAGCCAAAATTATATTTGCTTCTCACATGTTGGTCAATACGATATTACTCTTAAAAATTATTGTGAATAATTGTATTGATCATACCCCACACTTTTTGAAAAATTTCACAATATTCCATCAAAATGGCGTTGTTTTGCTTTAACAAAAATATGTCATTTTTTTATTTATGGATATTTCAAAATATAACTTGTTTACAAGACAGATGAATAATAATATGTCATTTAAAAGAGCATAACAAGGACTATGATACTATGTTTATAAGTCACTTTGGCCGAAATTCCACACGGTGTAGTTTCCCTCCCGCATAGATAATATATATGTTGGTAATTTTTATGTATGCAAAGTATATCACTGTAAGCTGGCTATGTTTTTTGGCATATACGGAAAGTATATATTATCTATATCCTCATCCCGTATCGCAACTGGGGTAGGCAGATACAGCAGAACGCCATATAGAGTTATCCTTGCATATTTCTTTTGCTTCTTCTACATTCATACAATTTCTGATACACACACACGTCGACTTCTCTTACTTGACACGCAGCCATCCTTGAGAATTTGATACACGTGATCAAGCCATGTGGTTCTCAACACCCACGTTTCCTCAAACCACCATTTTCAGATAGGTATCCATTCATTCCACATGTTCAAATCATCGTAGCGTATTTACACGCATTCTATCCAAACTACTCTTTTTGCATCCACTCATTCTTCTAATATCCTCATTCCTCACTCTATCATGCAACATTTTACAAATAATTCTTCTCAGTGAGGTGACATTTTGAAAGATTTTTCACTTTCGTTGTTTTTGTATCACGATTTTTATAATAAGACACAATTTTTTACAACAAAACATGAGACCGACAATTGCAATATTCACATGCTTTTGATGCAAATATTTGACAATAATAAAACTCCGTTCATGGGAACGGTGTAACAATATACAGGAGACAATATTTTACATTTGTACATCACTAGCAGATATTCAACCTAAAGCATAATATATGTACACATATTATATTGTATTGTAATTCATCCCGATTAGCACAGATGTACCGGGAACACAACCCACACCTGGTCTATATTTACTTAAATCATAACTCTCTCTCTATATATATATACACACACCTAACTACATAATTATATATAAAATTCTCGTGTCACGGTGTTTGTTATCATACTCCTCCAAAATGGCTGGACCGATTTTGATGAAATTTTGTGTGCTTATCGGGTAGGTCTGAGAATCGGCCAACATCTATTTTTCATACCCCTAAAAGCTAAGGATGGTCCACCTCAATTTTTTTTATTTTTTTGGATAAAATTTTTATTTTTATTTTCTTATGGTGAGGCATTAAAAAATACATACAGCCCTAAATTTTCATCCTTCTACCATCAACCCCTATTATTTAATAGCGATATTAATATATGGCATAATGTTTATGGCAAAACAACGTTTGCCGGGTCAGCTAGTATATTATACATATTACTTTATACAGAATGTCAATATTCCCACATTACCTAGTTACATATCTAGATATACATAGTTACAAATATACAGGCCAGGGAATAAATTGAATTACAAGTTGTTGGAAATTGACACTGAAGTTATAACAAGGGCCCCAAAGCCAAGATGGCATTCTGTGATACAGCTGTCTTGTGGAGTCTCCGGAAAAGAATAGGTCTTCCACTCTTTTCAGTAAGTTCAAGTGTCCTGTAAAAGCAGTGGTGGATTCAGAAAAAACTCAAGGGGGGCGCTAAAAATATCTTGAGCTACCTTTACTTTTATAGCAATAAAAAAATAATCAAATTATATGCAAAGTTTAAGAAAGTTTTGTAACACATAATTATACAAGATAATGCCATTTTATTTAAACTGATTATACACATATACAAGAAATCGTCAACAGGCTCCGCAAGGGGGGGGGGGGCGGGGCGTTATAAAAATTTATATTACATATTTGTAATTTATATCATTTATATTACCTATATATAATTTACAGCTTCCAAGAGTTTACAAAATAAAATTATTGAAAAAAAATATGCACTGTTTAATTTTATGTGTGTATTAGGTACTGGTTAAAGGCCTTAGTTGCCAAAACCGAATAAATTAATTAAAAAAATGTGAAATACGCTTAATTGGGACAGCTGCTTAATTGGGACAGCCGCTTAATTGGGACAAAATGCCCTAGTCCCGATGTGTCCCAATTAAGCGGAATCGATTGTACCTCGTTTCTGTATAAAAAGATTTTGTGTTGAGACTCCACCATAAATAATAACAATAGGTCAGTAGGTAGAAGAAAATATAGGATACTTAGGTATAACAGTATCACTGGCTACATGATTACTGTATGCACATTGCATTCATAATCACTAAACGTCTGCACCACCACTGCACGTATGCTTGTAACATAATACATCTACATAAAGTATACTATATATATCACACGTACGCATTCAATACAATCAATCAATACAGGAAAGTGACAACGAGTTAGTATACAAGTAATGCAATTCATAAAACATCATAAATAAGAAATTCAATAATTAATATGAAGATCTACACTTCATAGACAATGAAACATTATTTTACCCGTATTTATTTTGCAAAACTTTGTATCTATTAATAATTGAAAATATGGTTTTGATGAGTTTGACAAAGACATGTATCGAATCCCGAGTCACTTGAATAATATCAATGATGAGTTTGACAGACATAAAATGTCAAAACCTGGATCACTTAAATAAAGTTTAGTAAAACTCAAAATTGTCTTTTTCCCACAAAAGTGTTGCATATTTCATTTCTTAAATAATCTAAAAAAATCTATGTGTATGTATCCATTAAAAGGAGTGCGCGGTTCGATCCCAGGTGCCAGCTAACTCCCCTTTCACGACACAAGCTTTAAGCTTACTGTGAAAGGTGTATAAGGTTGTATTTGGGTTTATAACAAAACCCAGATATATCTTTTAAAAAAAAAAGTTAATGGAAATGATACACATATATATATTATTTATTGTGTATTGTATGTGGTGTATTGTATTACAATCTTCGTGTCTACCATCGTCTCCATTCCTTATCTGCATTATGGTGGTGGCGTCACCACACTATTACTACTACTACTTACTACCAATGGTAGCAATGTCCTCAACAAGGGTACTCTCAATACTGATTCATACAATATGTGTACATACTATTTATGTACCAACACGTACCTATATGGGTTAGTTGGAAGATATCGCAACTCTGCGATAAACTCGCCCATTGTACAGATTTTTTCATGCATGTTATATAATTCCTGTTATCATATTCTGCACAATAAAGTTTATTATTATTATTATTATTATTATTATATGGCATTTTCATACACTATATATTTCAACTAATGCATACCGTTGGTGGAGCCATGAAACCTTACATGTGTCAATTTTATCAAAAATGAAATATTGATACCAAATTATTCGAACTAGATCTGCCGATGAAATAACATGTAAGCTGGGATTTGGATTTTTGTTATAAACCCAAATACAATCTTATACACCTTTCACAGTAAGCTAAAAGCTTGTGTCATGAAAGGAGAGTTTGCCGGTACCTGGGATCGAATCGCGGATCCCTTGTTCACGAGGCCGAGACTCTACCTCCAGGCTACCAACGAACTTGTTATTATTATTTATTGTTATTCAGAGAAATAAAATCTCTTGCAAGCTGCTCTTCTTGGATAATTCGTAAAAACTCACATGTACTTAGAAAATGATTCTGTGAAATTTTGTCTAGAAATTCAATATATACTGTAGAGCAGTGGTTCCCAAACTTTTAATTTCGCGTACCACACACGAAATTATAAATCAGTCGCGTACCACTGAACTGAATTTAAAAACGTTTAATCTAATTATTTACTGTGTATGTCCTATGGCCATGACTGCTTACGTACCACCTGAATAATTGTAGCGTACCACTGATGGTACGCGTACCATAGTTTGGGAATCACTGCTGTAGAGGTAGAGTTTCTAGGACACCTTCCACGTAACGAATCAGACATATACTCATAAAAATAAGGAATACTGGCTATTTCAATACTGTTGGGTCTGATTTAGTGGTATCTAATCTTAGCCCGACTTAAATCATAATTTTGGTATAATGATTTAGTAAAACAATTTTTTCAAGAATTATAACAAACTAGAAAAAAATTAACCACGGATAAAACTTTTCATTTAATCAGGATTAGCTTTAGACATGTCTAGTTGTACAGGTATAAATATGAACTTTCTTCGTGAATACGACTAGATATTTTTCTGGGTACTCAAAAATGAAAAAAAAACTATTTCATTCGGTATCATTAGAGTATTATTAGAAAT
The DNA here is from genome assembly GCA_947579605.1 of Athripsodes cinereus. Classification (NCBI taxonomy): domain Eukaryota; kingdom Metazoa; phylum Arthropoda; class Insecta; order Trichoptera; family Leptoceridae; genus Athripsodes; species Athripsodes cinereus. The sequence continues at coordinate 5,616,928 of OX388327.1, forward strand.
TCTTCAAAAATGTCCATTTCTTCTCAACAAAAAATTATGTAAAATGTGATTTTATTTACGATGGTTTGGACAAGTACAGTGTATTAATGATAAAGTGATGACGAAGAAAGAAGGAGTGTAAGGAAGCGCAGGCATCCGAGGACAATATAGCTTGACCACATGAATCAAATTCTCAAGGACAGTCACGTATTGAGTAAGTCAAATCAGCGTGCATTTAATTGCATGACTGTGAAGGAAGCAAAAGAACTATGTGAAGATAGATAGATACAGCATTGTTCTATCTGCATACCCCCTACTTGGGATGTAGTGTGAGGGTATAGATAGAACAAAATATGTATTTTAAAATAAGTTATTTACATTGTATGTACATCATATTTATGATATATATAGCGTTAACAAGGATAACATAACATAACAATATTATGAGTTTATTAACCGCAAATCACCACACTGAACATTGATAAGATATTTACTAGAGCTAGAGAATTTCCTGTCTTTATACTATTCCTATCACCAGAGATATTATAATCCTAACATTATTTTAAATTGGTATTATAATAATAATACAAAATTGAGATGGTTTGGTCATGCGGAACAAATAGAAGAGGAAAGAATGACAAAGAGGATATACCTGTCTGAAAGGAGGGGCGTGAGGAAGTGCGGGCGTCCTAGAACTACATAGCTTGATCATGTAGATCAAATTCTCAAGGACGCCCATGTTTTGAGTACGAGAAATCGACGTGCGTGCATGAGAAATTGTATGACTGTGGAGGAGGCGAAAGAAGTATGTAAGGATAGATCTAATTGGCGTTCCCTTCTCTCTGCCTACCCCACTTGGGATACGGCGTGAGGGAATAGATAGAACAGATAGATAATACAAAACAGTCAAAATACCAGCCTCATCGCTTGCTTATCTAGCATTTTTGCCGGAACGATAAGTTTAATACATTTTTGTCATTTAGTTCAATTACTCAATAATAAATGCTTAGAATATTTATGTATTTTTTTTTTGTTCAAATGGATTTGAAACCAAAGTGCAGATAACAAAATCTGGAAACCTTAGGATGTCTTTCTCATGTCTCCTGACTAATGTTGAATGTCGTGTTCTGTAAACATGGTTCTCCAATCCAAATGTCTAATTGATATTAACAAATTTTTTATATTTGCTTATGTCTAAGGCTTCTAAAATTTGAGAATTTTACCATTAGAGCATCTGCACAGCAATTATAATAATAACTTTACGATTTTCGAAGAGGAACATTATGACAGATCATTTTAATTTAGATACAATATATATAATAAATACACTGTTTACTACTTTTAGTTGATTGTAAAATCTATATTAGTATTAAAAGGAAAAGCTTTTAACACTAAAATAACCATCAAATGAAAGTAAACAGTCTTTTTATTAAATTTATTTTACAATCTAAATTATAATTAGTCAAAAGGGGAGCAATTTTCCACTCACAAGGTTTTTGAATGCACAGAAAAAATCTCATTCACAATGTACAGTTTTAATGATGATATTACAGCATAAGTTTATGGGAAAAAAGAAGAAGACAAAAGATGCTTAAGAGGCCCCTTTAGCAAAAACGATAAAACATTCAATTTTCAACTAAAACATTCAATTTTCAACAAGTTTGGTACACAAACTCTCAAAACTTGTTGACCCTACGAACATTTTGATTTGATAAAATATGAAAACAAATATTAATTACCAATATCAAACTTGTAACTTTAAAAAAAAAACTTGATTTTAGCTTCATAGCATTCGTTTATAAAAAAGCATATTTCTAAAAATCGAATTCGGGGGTGTGTTTGGTATATAAATGCACGAGAATCCTACAAATTTTCATATTTTTATTTTAATATTGAGAATATTTAGATAGTTATTACAATTATAGAACAAAAAAAAAACTATTTTTTTTTTATTTTTTCATGGATATCGACCAAATTAAAAAAAAATTTTTTTTGATAAAATTTCTCATATTTTGAAACCAAAAATCACCACATGAACTCAATTTTTTGTATACTAAAAAAAGTTTGCTAAAATCTATAGTATTTATATGCTTGATAGGATGAATAAAAAATATATATATTTTACAAATAATTTGTATTTGGATATAACAAAGAGTACCTAAATAAATGGAAGGAAGTGAAACGAAAGAGGACGGGTTCAAGTGTGAACAGTATGAAAGGGATAAAAGACAAGGATGGATGTGTGTTAGTGAATGATGAATGTGTGCTACAGAGATGGAAGGAATATTTCGAAGATCTGTTTGAATGTGATGGTACAAATGCAAATGAGTATGACGACAGTGAAAGCAGTGTGAATGAAAACGATATGATAGACATGAATGAGATTTTGAATGCATTAAAAAAAGCGAAGTGCGGTAAAGCTGTAGGGTATGATTGTGTTGCCGTTGAGCTCATCAAGTCTGGTGGACCGGGGGCTCTCGCGTGGTGTTTGGAGCTTTTCAACGATTGTTGGAGAGAAGGTGTTACACCAGAGGATTGGAAGAGGGCAATCATCTGCCCCCTGTACAAAGGGAAAGGCTCTAGGCTTGAATGCGGGAGTTATCGGGCTATTAGCTTGCTGAGCTCAATAGGGAAACTGTATGGTAGAATTTTGATTGAGAGAGTACGAAAGATAACTGAGTGTAAGATATGGGATGCGCAAGGAGCTTTTTTGAATGGCAGAGGGTGCACCGATCAGATCTTCTCCCTGCGAATGGTTATAGAGAAGTTTCTGGGTAAACACCAGAGGCTTTATTGTGCGTTCGTGGATCTGGAGAAAGCATATGACCGAGTGGACCGGGAAAGGTTGTGGCGCGTGTTGTCGGAGTATGGGGTGAGCAGCCGGTTGATCCGCGCAATATCTTCACTTTACGTGGGAAGCTCCGCTTGCGTGAGGGTAAATAACACTCTCTCGGAGTGGTTTGTCCTCACCAAAGGAGTGAAGCAAGGTTGTGTCATGTCTCCGTGGCTGTTCAACCTATTCTTCGACTACTGTATGCGACCTGTGAAAGAGATGGATGTTGGTGTCGAGCTGAATGGGTTTCGGGTGAATGCATTGATGTACGCAGATGATTTGGTGTTAATGGCTGAGAGTGAAAGGGACTTACAAGAGATTGTTACGTGTGTGTATGATAGTTGCAATTTGAATGGTTTGAAAATGAACGTTATGAAGACGAAAGTTCTTGTTTTTGAAAGAGAGAATGAAAAAACGATTTGCGAGATTAAAGTTGGTGACGAATGTTTGGAGCAAGTAAGTGAGTATGTATATTTGGGAAGTATGTTTACGAGGGATGGAAGATGCGATAGGGACATTGAAAGAAGGAAAGTGGCCGGTGCTAGAATAAACGGTGCACTTCGACCCATTGTCAGCAATGACAATGTGTCGAACATGGCTAAAATGCTGGTGCACAATACCATTCTGGTACCGTCACTTACGTATGCAAGCGAGACATGGACGTGGTTGAAGAAGGACGAAAGTGGAATAAATGCAGTAGAGATGCGATCGTTGAGAAGAATGGTTGGTAAAACGCTGCGTGATAGAGTGAAGAATGAGGATATTAGAAGAATGAGCGGATGCAAGAAGACTGTTGTGGACAGAATGCGTGTAAATAAATTGAGATGGTTTGGTCATGTGGAACGAATGAAAGAGGAAAGAATGACAAAGAGGATATACTTATCTGAAAGAAAGGGTGTGAGGAAACGCGGGCGTCCGAGAACCACGTGGCTTGATCACGTGGATCAAATTCTCAAGGATGGCCGCGTGTTGAGTAAGAGGAACCGACGTGCGTGTATGAGGAACTGTATGAATGTGGAGGAAGCGAAGGAAGTGTGTAAAGATAGATCTGTTTGGCGTTCCGTTCTCTCTGCCTACCCCACTTGGGACACGGCGTGAGGGTATAGTATAGTATAGTATAGTATAGTACCTAAATAAATCTTGTCAGTCTGCGATTTATTTATTTTTTAGTAAAAAACTAATATTGGTAATAAATATTTGATTTTTTATTTTATCAAATCAATATGTTCGCAAGGGTCAACAAGTTTTGGCAGTTTTTCTATCAAATTTGTTGAAAATAGAATATTTCACCGTTTTTGCTAAACGGGGCCCTTAAGTGTAAAGATTTGCTTACACCCAGCGTTACTGAAAGTAAAATTATAGCTGTACGTTACAAATCAAATTTTATTTATAAATGAAATCCTTATTTAGTACTCCCACTGAGACTTTATTGGTTGCGAGCCGGCTTTCAAGAACTTCCACTCTCATCATCAGGCTAGGGTAAAATAAGGAAATTACATGTTGGTGACGAATCGTGACCAATAAGGTCACAATGGAAGTACTAAATAAGTGTTTTATTTATAATTAATTTAACATGAGATTCCATCAAGAATCGTCGGTCGAAAATATCAACTTTAAATATTAAGAAATTCCTAAGATAATAAATTCCAATAATCTTCTATTGATTTTTGCGCAAGTGTTAATTCCATTGGCACAATAACGAAACATTATCATAAACTCAAAATATTTACAGAAGTACCTGTTAAGATTATCCGGTTATCTAATCGCATCAAAACTTGACACAACTCTTAAACATATTGAACTGATACGCTGATAAACAAATATACAGGTTGATTGATTAATAAAACATAATATGATAAACCCAACATGTACAAGTAAGTAAGTAGTTCAATGTATTTGATACCATCATACAATTTATACTACTAGCTATTGACACGGCTTCACTCAGAAAGTCATTGCCATCATCTACGGAAAGAGCTTTTCAAGCAAATTTACTGAATTTCTAAATCAATCTCAAAACACTGGTTAGATGTACTTTGGAGGAAAAAATAACATCACACATTTTTTAGGAATGCTTTCTCATTATCAGTCGGATATTTAGGCGATAAACTCACCCTCTGTATATTGATTGTATAAAATATGAACGAACTTATTCACAAAAAAGTTTATAATCAATTTACATTAAAGGATGAATATATAATAATAAAAAAATATATAAAGAATGAATCACTTCCATTTTTTACCACATTTTTCTTGTAAAACTTATTTAATTCTAAAAAAAGCTACTACTACTATCCTGACACAGCATATCTCACTAGTGGAGTAGCTAACAGACCAGCCACGTTCAATAAACATGCGAGCTGTCCTCTTCATGCTAAAATATTAAAAGAAGATTATAGTAAGTACTGGCGGATTAATTATTTTATTTTCTGTACTCTGTACAGTAATTGCTTACCATGTTCTTCTGTCTCTCCCTCAGTGCTGGGGATCGCGACTGTAAAAGTGGCTTTCCTGACTATGATTTAGAAATGATTGACATGTCATTTTTACCAACAACACCCAACCGCACAACATGTGGACTCGAGTTGCTTACCGATTTGCCACACTAGAAAAACATCACTAGCTTCAGAAGTAAATTGAAAGCCGATTTTTTTCACCAGTGCTCTAAATATGTCGAAAGATTGTAAAACAGTATCTAAGGATCCAACAACATTATCATATTATACTGCACATACATGTGAATGGACTGAAATACTTATTAGATTAATAGAGTATAAATAGGATTATTTGAATACATATTATAACACTGATACTTGTAACTATTATATATAAACTATTATTATTATTATTACTTAAGTATGTAACTAAATACACATTATATGAATTCAAGTTTTCAAGGTTGGAAATTGTCACATTAATGCGCTTTGATCACCACAGACTTGATGGGCACCTCTTCAAAATAAATTTATTTCACCCCCATACTGCGAGTTCGAGCTTGATGTACAGATCTTGGACTGTGTCTTCTATGGGTGTCCAATAACGGTATTAGAAAGGGTGGCAATGATACAACTTATTTCATTCATTCATTTATCGCCCTCAACGCTCCTCTCGGGAGCACAGGGCAGAAACCAGCCTCCTCCATTAAGAGTGTCTCTGCGACAATTGCGTCACCTCTTTCCACGACATACCCTACCCTCTGATGTCGTTGTCATAGGAACAACGTATTGTGAAAGAGGCACACCCGGGCCGACGGAACCCTTACGGACGGAAGAACAGTGCTCTTTTTGGCCAACTATCATTGGGCATTCTCAGAACATATCCCAGTCAGGACCATCATCTCTCCTGTATTATGGAGATTACAGGTCTCTGCTGGGTGCGCCGGCGCACAGCATCATTTGTAATGTGTTCAACTTATATCTAGCAACAACCAAAAGCCTTTTTGCTGCATATAGGACCAATTTCAATACATACAAAATCCACTAAACTTAATTACGTTGGAATGAAACTATGTGTTTACTTTTCATAATTTATATTTCATGATTCCAAGTTTCTGCTTTTTCTTTTTTCTCTTTCTTTTTACAGTCATAAGTTTCTTCCTGCATTGAACTTGGCACAAATTGTCCTAAAGGACGTATTGCCATACTATCAGTAATAATAATAATTATATATAAATTATTGCGCGAAGCTATCAAATAATATGCTATCACAGTGAATAGATACCATCGGATCCGTATGAGACTCACTGACAATTTGTAAAGCTGATACGAGGAAAACTATACTGTATTGACACCATATTATATCGTCAGTGGATTAACGAAACTCGTACGTGAATTTATCAAGATTTTAAAGCAGATTATAAAAACTGTTTTGCTGGATGGCATTTTCTATGTGTCTGATTCGTTATGTGGAAGGTGTCTAAGGAATTCCATAGTATATTGAATTTTTGGGGCATTTTATATTGAATTTTTGGAAATTTCACAGAATTGTTTTTTATGTACATGTGAGTTTTCACGAGTTATCCAAGAAAAGCAACAAGTAAGAGATTTAATTTCGTGCTAAAAAAACATATGAGAAGCAAATGAAATTAGGTTGAAAATGCTAAATGGCCATACTGAAAAATAATCATAAAGACATATTACATACACTGGCATTAGGTAAATTAAAATGAAAAATTAAAAGGAATTAAAAAATCAAACACGTCAAAAAAAACGTTTTGATCTTTGCTGATTAATTTGACGTTGTTAACAGATCATTTATATTTCACGCACTCAAAAAATTTACCTATATAGTGTGTGAATTCTTAGATGATTAATTATCTAGCCATGTGTTATAACAATAGTTATAATTATATGAAGTGAGGAATTTCTACATTTTGTATGAATATAAAGGAGTGCGAATGTAAATATTCCAGAATATAAGAGTCTGCGGAATAGGATAGAACATCCACTCTTTTTTATAAGTTTTCTAATAGTCTGCAAAAGGTATGTAACATACAAGCAATGTGGCACAGAGATAACACTTTTGTCAGTGAGTCACGAGATACCAGGTTCGATTCTTGGCCAGGACAAAATGAAAAATGTATTTTTTTAAACTACTTTGGATCTGAGTGTTATATTATGTATGTATTTAATGCATTGTACACATGTGTATGGTTCTGTTAGTACAATGATTCATATCTAAGTTTGCTACTGACTAGCTCTATATTTAATATATATAAGTATATATACTTCTCAACACATTTGAGCTACTACTACTGTACTATCACGCAGCATATCTTACAAGTGGGGTAGCCAGTAAACCAGCTGCATATAATAAATATACAAGCTGTCCTGTCCATGTCAATATAAAATCTAGACATTCAGGATGGATGGCAAACCTCATCGCTTTCACATTTGAGCTAATCAGGATAAATTTCGATAAAACCAAATAATCAAAACAGAGATTGTAATAATTATACAAACATCTTACTATTTTTATCAAATCTAGACAGAAAAAAGTTCAAGCACAACTTTTTTGTCAAATTTTATTGTTAGTGTCAGAATATGACAGTTATCGATGACAGATTTAGTGTCCCCACATGTTTGACTATCACAACAAACCATTTCATATACTGGCAATCTGGCAAGTTCCAATGTTTTTAAATTTGGAATATAGAATGCCAAACATATAATTATTCGTAAACTAATTTGATTAAAGAGACTCCAATTGAATTGCCAAGTTATCAGTCTACATCTACAAAAAGTTTACCCAAATGACAACAATTTTGTCTTTGATGTGTGATAATTATATTAATAATTGGAATTCTTCATTTTAAATGATAACTAAATTGTGCACAAATTATCATTCTATAATTAAGAAATAAATGTTCTAGATTGTTGCGCATTTTAGATGCATCCCTCTAAAATAATGCAATAAAATAATTACTCTTCGACAACTGGTAGCACTGTTTTCCGTCAAAAATCTTCGAGAATGTTTAAAGTAATTTGAGAGTAAACTATTAAATTTGTTTTTATCAAAGACATCATACATAACAAGGCTGTGCACTTCTTTGAAAAAACGTGCCACTTAAGACAGTAATTAATCAGAATGGTGTCCCTTTTTAACACATAGATTTCTATAATTGGATAATTTTATTATTTACTGGCAATAGTAAGAAATGGACACCACTCTACTAATTATTATCTTTTTTACAGGAGTTTATTCCAACTAAGGAGGAAAGCATATTTTTTTGCTCGAATTCGGTAAAAAATGTGCAGTCTTGTTATGCATATAATGTCTTCGGTTTCTACTTATTAATCAATTCAGGATCTTTAGTTGTCTATGAAATATCTCCTTGAATCACTGTGCACTAAATCTTAAAATAACATAGCCTTGTCAGAAAAGAATGACAGGTGATACATGGAAATTTGGATGTGTAGTATAGAAAATCAGTTCACAAATCTTTGAATACTGATAAATTGGGAGATGTTTAGGGATGTCAGGATAGGCTGCTCAGGTGGAAAAAGAATAGATTAGAGAGGTCTGTACCTTGTTATGAGGAAGTACTATGAAGGCCCCGCCTCCCGCCGACTCTACGATGATGGCGAGGAACTTGGGGTTGACCGCGCAGAATGTGGAGTCCCATGAGCTCTTGGACACCCTGATGTTGTCATAACACTGTTCCCGCTTCAGCGCCTGCCCGTAGACGTGGCGGAACTTAGAACTACGTACTACACGAAAAGACATCTAAAACAAAATAATTAACAAATAATATACACTATATGAAATTATAACATCAAAATCCGTCAATATACCACTACACTTGATAACTTTGCACTCTACACACTGCCCCAAAGTGGATATATTTGGATACTACACAGATACAGATAGCAATAGCAATACTCTTAATCTGAATACACTAATCATATACACCAGTACCACACCATAACCTCAATGACAGTTTGAATTCAGTTGAGTGACAACATTACTTTACTTACATTTATATTATTTTATGAAATATCTTTGATTCATTTATGAATGATTTATCACAGATAATGTCGCGGCGGTATTATATTTTGATATATTAGAGAGTATAGAATACACACAATCAGTATTCGCTGTTCACATACACTCCGGAGTGGATAGAGATAGCAACGCCATATTTGGTAATGCGCGAAGCTCTAACAACTTTTGAAATACGGTCATTGCACAAAATAATCCTATCGCACTAGACTGCGAAGATAGCTACGATCTATAGATCAAAACACAAATCTTGCAGGATCGACAAAAAGAAAAAGGCTAAATTATCATCTATAAATTACTCCAACAAAAGTTTTCATTTAGAATCCGAAAACATTATTTTCTTAATTTATTCATTAATAAATTAATATGTATGTGAAATTAATTAGTATTGAAATATTATTTAGTATCGAAATATTATGTCTTAATTTTTTGTTGGCTTAGAGATTATTGCATGCGCCTGGTCTGCTGGCTGCCCCACTTGTGGGATATGCCGTGATAGTGTGGTAGTAGTAGTAGTAGTAAAAATATTTTTGCTTACCATCATTGAAGAAAGACCCGCCTCACACTCGAATATCTCACAGTCACACATAGGAGTCGTAGACCCCTATTTATCAGCGCATATGCAATGACGATATTCAAACCAAAATTGTCCTGCAGATGGTTGAGAATAGAAATATCTGTCAGAAGATAGGACCAAAAGAGGAGAAGAGCATATTACGTATCTTGCAGTTAATATATTTTTATAAAAATGTATGGTGTTGTCGTATTGATTATTGATATACTACGTTTTAACAGAAATTAACTTTTTTATGAAAATTATGTATTTGTTGCAGATGTGTTAGAAATTATTATTTCACAAGATATGTACATGTAATTGGGTGGCAGAACTTTTTTCAAATCAATTCAATACGTTATGTGTTTAACGTGTAAAAGGCTCAAAATAAATAAATACATTTAACTCTTAAAAGAAAGATGACATTTTTTAAGAATATTTTGTAATCGTATAAAGACCTTGCTGTAAATATTATTCATTTCAAATCAAGATTCTTTTTTAAATTTGTAATTACGATTTGATTGGTCAAATTAATCGTATCTAGCATATCAAATTAAACGACACGACCGAAGCTGGAGTTAGCATGCTATAGTAATTGCAACAAAATAGGAGTAAATGAAGCGCCTTGTATGAATCTTCAAGCGTTTTACAAATTCAATATGTACCTACTTACTACATGACGTATTTAAGTTGGCAGGTACCGAAAGCACAGGTGCATTTCAAATTGATGGGTATTATCATAAGTAAAATTAATGACACACGTTTGACTCACTAAAATAACTCATTGGTGAAGTTGCCAGCATATTTTTAAAAATCTTATACTTACCGTGTGAGCTTTATAAATACCTACCTAAATAAATAACTTGTCAATCAGATATGAATCAGATTCTAATTAGAGAGTGATAATCAAATGATAAAAATTATCGAGTAGCATTCACCTCCCGGCATTCCTATCTTATAAATTCGTGGTGATAACATTTCTGTTTTAAATTATCTACATATAATATTTTATGTCTATGTCGCTATTTATTTCGTTCTTGTAATGATTATTTTATAAAAATATACACTGCTTTGTAATTTTGAAAAAAAAAGGCTAAATAAGTCATTTTTGCAAAATCACGTCACTGTTGAATTGATATATAAATCATAAAAATAAAGAAGACATTTTTTTGGAGAAAATTCTTAATAAATTAATTTCGAACAAATGATTTATTTGCTTGTTTCAAAATATTAGAATCTTTTCGTCATATGTCTGTGAGGCATAGAACCATAGAGTATTACTTGATCTTTGCATAGAACTCATTTTGAATATCATTATTTTTTCAGATATTCCAGACATTAACTATGTATCAGTTTTGTAGCATTTTGGAAAGTATTGAATAACTGTGCATTCTATTACTCAAATTATGGAAATACGCTATAGCGACTTCAATGCACCTGCAGCATAGAGGAGTTGCTCAAGACAACCTGAGCTCAACTGTTCAAAAAGTTTTTATCTTTTTATAGAACAGAATGTGCCCATTATAACCATAAATAGAGCATTAAATATATTGACTACCCCGACTACACTGTAAAAGATGGGTTTTGTAAATAATTAAAACAATTAATTAAAAAAAAATGTTTAATTTTTTTAAACAACAAATGATTAAATAGTACAATAAGTAAATAAAAACAAAAACACTGGGATATTGAAGAGGTTGAAGTTAATTTAAACGTTAAACAACAAATTAAATCAACATTTTAAAACAATAAATTAAATGTATAAAGCAATCACAATAAGTATAGAAAAATACAAATTTCCATCTGTTTTACTGGTAAAAATGTCTGTATACATCTAATGTTAGACAGATACCCGCATAACATTTATTACACTTTGTGCACAATGTACAATACCATCTTTCAATATTTTTATTTTTTCAAAATATAGATCAAGTATAAAATTGTGATGTGCATATCAACAGTTAAATTGTTTAATACAGTAAAATTTCAATATCTCAAATTCTGAAAGATAAAAGAATTACAGAGAAATTCAATTCTATACTTCAAGGCATAGAAAACTCTGACAGAAACATTTCAAGATACTCAGGTTAATTTTGTATGACATTCTTCAAGTTATGGAGATGATCTGATGGTATACACAAATAATTTTCAATTTCCAGAGGTTTTACTGTTACTATGTATTTTTGTTTCACTGTTTTCGAAATGAAAAAGAACACAAAACAATATATTAAACTCAAACTGATACCTATCATAAATGTTCCATTGAAACATTCAGCTCATGAAAAGTGAGTGAACACAGATCCCTTTGACAAACTTTATTTGAATAATTATAATTAAATATAAATAAAATGAACATATAAATTAGGAGAAAAATACTTGTAGCATAAAAAAAGTATACAATAAGATGTTTTAATGTTGTAAATTCAATCATACAAAAGTGGTGTATAACAATACTCACACTAACTGAATGAATATTCTGTAGTATAGACCCACCATTATAAAATAAATAGTGCCAACTTTAGAATCCATTTACATAATTCAATTTGATAAAAAAAAACAAGATGGCAGGTTGTAATTTTATCAAATTAATTTTAATGTTTAAGCAATGTGATGGTAAATTATTTAATAAGTTAATAATAAATATACATTAAGATCTTAATATTTTAACTGTGCTATCTCCTTCGTAAAATAGGTCTACTTTAGAAGGATAAACTATTTTGACGTTTCCCTCCAAATCTACGATCTTCATTTGTTGTATTTCTAGTTTATGGTATTTGGCAGTATCAACATTTTCTTCAGTGCTATCTAAAGCACCCCCTAGTCCGAGATTTAGTGTCTCTAAGAGGAATGTGTCCATGACTTTACGACATATACCCTGTCCTTGTGCTGACGTCACTTCAACCAGCATTGACTTTGATTCGTGTGACATCTGAAATGAAAATAAGTATTAAATTAGATGAAACAAATTCTTTGCATTTAATAAATGACAAATTTACTATATTTACTTCTTTTTTGATAACATAACATAACACTTATAAATATCATAATCGAAAGACTATCAAATACATTTCTTATTGTTAAGAATAAAGTCATGAATCATATAAGAATGTGCTAAATTTTATCATTCACAAAAAATAATACATCTTTTACATCATGAAAATGTTGTTAAAACTATTTTTGCTGTACAGAGTAGGTTAACTTTAAATTATATTATTTAACATAAAAATAATTTAAATCCAAGAGCAAGTAAGATGGCTGAGATGTTATCTTCTTCTTGTGTTACTCATATATGCCGTGGATTTTTTTTTGACATAAAACTCCTATGAAGTTAGCCACAGTCAGCCAACTGCTAATATCAATTAATTTTAATTTTATAACAGAGCTACATGACTCGGCAAAATTGGAATGGGATTTTTAACCCCAATCGTTTCTACATTATTACTTGCTAATTGGTTGAAAAATAAATTTACCTTAGTCAAATCACTGTTTGTGATTGGAGGGAAGCTAATAACATTCTGTTTGCTGTCCTCTAGACATGCGTATAATTTTTTGCCTTCTAAAAGATATAAGAACCTGAAACAAACACAATTACATATATTTTTATCTAAATCATTCATAAACGAGTAGATGGTCTTAAGAATAGAAAAGAATGTATATATTTTGTTTCAAGATGAACCTTGGTTTCTTATAAAGGAAAGAGACTCAAATACCTCACACTACTTAATTGCTTATATCTTAAAGGTAGAATAGAACAGTAGTAAGATTCCAACAAAATTACTATACTTCCTTATGTAATATCATCAAATTATATTAGTTAACTTTATAATCTTTATGTCACTTTTCTTATGTTCAACTTAAAACATATATTTAACTATCCATACCACCAAATCATCTGCAGATTAACTGCATAAGAAATTTAGGATTTTTCACTATTGCTGAATTGATTATGTTCTATAACCTACATGTAACCAATAATTACATTTTACAAAACTTATAGAGACCAATTTGATCTTAATAAAGCAATATTATAAATAGTTTCATTACTTATGAATGCCCGAATAGACATTCCTCTTTTTCTCTTTGCGCAAGGCTTCTGCCTCCTGCTGTAATTGGCTGTAGAGCTGAAGGCCTGAGTAAGTCTTCTGTCTGTTCAAGGGCTGGATCATTATACTTTTGGGAGCACGCGCTGTGTACAACAAATCACCTGAAACACAAGATTAAGCAAAATTCGTGCATCCTAGGTTTTAATTCCTATACAATTATTTAAGAAATTCTTATCCGGGTCATATTATATTACATAATTCCTATACAATTATTTAAGAAATTCTTATCCGGGTCATATTATATTACATAATTCCTATACAATTATTTAAGAAATTCTTATCCGGGTCATATTATATTACATAATTCCTATACAATTATTTAAGAAATTCTTATCCGGGTCATATTATATTACATAATTCCTATACAATTATTTAAGAAATTCTTATCTGGGTCATATTATATTACATAATTCCTATACAATTATTTAAGAAATTCTTATCCGGGTCATATTATATTACATAATCGCTTAGTTGTAACAAATCGTGGGTTCGCAATAAACTCAGCCTCTGTATATTGATTGTGTTTAAAATGAATCTAATTCTATATAAATTGCTTGTACACTAAAATAATAAATCACTTCCTGCACTGTTCTTGTAAATCTGATTTAATTTGAAAAGTATAATTTATAGTAAGCACTGGCAGATTAAATTTTTTATTTTTTGTAGTTCCATATATTTGAATCAGCATCTTTTGCTGACTATCTTCTTCTGTTGTTTTGTCAGTGCTGAGGATCGTAATAATAATAATCGGTATATATAAATAATCGGCTTCCTGACCAGTCGGCCCAAATTGTACTATTTTTTTAATCTTTGTGTTTCACATTTTAATCACTATATAATCTCATTGATTGTATCAGCATTAACTTTGTAACACTTCATTTTAAATTATCAAATAAAATTAATATTATTATTGTTTTATGTTACTGTTGAGTATGACTAACGCATTTATGACTAACTTTTCTGAATTCGCTAACCATATTATAAAAACTGACCACTCCTTCAGCAACCATAGTTTAAAATGATTACATACACACAAGTATTGACTGACTTTGACAGCACTGGAAGCAATAGAAATTAATAAATATAATAATTCAACTAAAATAGCTACTAATAATAATCTTCCTAATTCGTCTCCGTTACCACGGCTATTGCCTATCTCAAATTCCAAGAACTCCACGCTTGAAACCAACGTTACCCCACCTACCCCTACACCTTAATTATAAATCTTAATGAACTTTAATATTTCTTTTTGTTTTATTCAGCATAGATCAGCACCTGATGATGCAAACTCGGAGTGCACAAATCAGTTGTGCGTTAGTCATACTCAATAGTAAAAAGAAACAATAAAAATAAATATACATTTTATTTGATAATTTACAATGTAATCTTTTTGAAAATAGTACTAAAAAAAATTAAATATAGCTTGTCAGTGTGTAACATTACTTTACCTGGTGGTAACTTAGCCAAGTCATGCGTAGCAATCGTCGCCGCATTTCTCTTATCGCAGATGGTATCGTGCAACTTGGTCTGCATCTGAATAAACTTCTTGAAACTGGTTTCATCAAAAGACAATCCATGCACAATGCATGAAACAATATGCCCCCTTACATTCTTTACATCCTCAGTCATTTTAACATTGGGTACGTCATCTTTGAAATGTGTTACAAGCATTTTATTACAGAGAGCCTCCATGATGTCATTTGTTTCATCTGTTTCATTTGTTTCTGCTTTCTTGTTTTGTCCCTTCTTTAGTTTTTTGCCTCCCTTTGCTTGTATGTTTGTTGCATCTGCGTTGCCCGCCTTGGGGCAGTGTTGTTTAACGTAATCTACAACTTGTTTGGTACGACATTGATCTACTAATTTACGAAGACGATTATCTGCTATTGGATTTCCTTTTAATTCAATATCTGAAATGAAATGTTTTATTTAGTAATAGATTAAGAAAAAAATGTGTTCATCAGAAAGAAGGGATGTAAGAAAGACCTGCAAGAACATGTATGAGAAATTGCTTGAATGTGAAGGCAGAAATGAAGCATGTAAGGATAGATCAATGTGGCATTCCATTCACTCTGCCTACACCCACTTGAGATACGGAGTGAGGGTAGGTATAGTATGGAATTTATATTTGTGAAGTTGAAGAATGTTTAAACATAGTTAGAGAATTTTCTGAAGATTTATTAATCCAAATGTTATACCTACTGTTTGAGACATATTTTTACCTTTGAGTTTAGGAATCTCTGCAACTTCCTTAGGAATAATTTTAATTTCATTATTACTAATGTAGAAGTTTTTTAGCACAGGGAGAACGTTCACACTGCCTGGAATCTCTGATATCTTGTTATTGTTCAATTTGACATCTGACAGATGGTTGTTCTCTGCATAACATAAGTCTGGGAATACTGTTAAAGCATTATTAGACAAGTCCAAACACAACAGGGTTGGTAAGTTCTTTATTTGTGGGAACTCTTCTAACTGGTTCGAGCTCAAATTAATGCTAGTCAACTGTGATAATGAGTCAATACCATCTGGTATGGAGGTTAGGTTGTTGCGCGACATATCCAAAACTTTGAGCTTTTTCAACTTATACACATTTTGGTTGAACTCTTTGATGTTATTAGCGTATAACAAAAGCGACTGTAAGTTTTGTAAACGGCTAACAGCATCCGGTATACTTTGTAAACATGTGTCACTGATGTTGAGCAAATTAATAGCTTGAAGAGAAAATATATGATCATCCAACCCGCTCTTTGCGATCCTCTCCGAAATTGCAGGCCCTGATAGTTTTATTTCATGACGATTTTCGTCTCTCGCCGCAATTACTTCGGACCACGCGGACATTTTAAATTATTTTGCACAATATAAATTTGAAGACGTCCCTCCTTCGCAGTTCGTTTTCAGAAATTGTCAATTTTGACAACCAGAGACAATCACTAAAACGTGTGCATTACACAATATTTCGCAACACCATAATAATATTTTCGCATGTACGTATTTTCCAACACTTTCCTATTAAAACAGATAAAATATCTTATTAAAAACAGTAAAAAAACATAATCACTAGTAGTTGAGCTGCAGTAATTTTTATTTGCTAAACGAAATATAAAAAATTATAGAAGAAAAAAATTTTCACTGGCTGCCAAGTCATGTACTTTTAATCCAAATTTACGTATTTTTGACCTAATCTACTAACTTATATTTTACAAATTCATGAAAGTTACATTTAGTTCAACCTTATACTTCTAAAAATACGTAGGTTTTCTTAAATCTACGTAAATTTCTAAATCTACGTACTTTTAGACAGCTACGTCTTTTTCAAAATTCAAGCTGGCAATGGCAACACTGATTAAAACGTCTGTCATTTAAAAATATTTTGAAAGTTGCTGATTGCGTTCAATTATTTTGTGCAAATTTATAATAAATTCCAAAATAAATTATGAAAAGTTATAATCGCTAGTAAAACTCTCATTTTTATAGAAGTCTTACAGATAAAAATATAATTTTTACAATGGCTGCTGCAGTAATAAGTGCAAATGATAGTCTGGAAGAATTGACGGAAACATTACAAGAAGTTTTTGATTCACAACTAAGTGATCCCAACGGGCCCATTTACCAAAGTTTGTGTTATTTAATTACCTTTTTATTATTTTTACCTTATAATTTATTGAAAGCTATGTCTTACTGCCTATTTCTGCGGTGTTTTAGGCTCTCGGAAGTTGCAAGGGAAATGTTATTTGAAGCGACAGATGCAAAAAGAGGCTGCTTTCAGTTTAGTGGAAGCTCTAGGACCCACTGCAAGGACCATGGCCACTTATAGAACTGAAAGGAAACTGTACGATGGTAAGCAATTTATAATCTTTCAACAGAAAGTGTGTCATGTGACAACTTTTTAGTATATTTTGATAGAAATGTATTTGTTTTATGTTCACAGGAGGTCCTGAAAACAAAATAAAAGTGTTATCCAAACAAACTGAGGATATCTTGGAATCTCTCCAAGAACCTGTAAAGTAAGTCTTTATTAAATAATGTTATAGATATCACATCTAGATTACTTAAAATATTCTTTTCTTGTGGAATTCCTGGCAAGGAATAGATCTTCAACTCTTTTTTGTAAGCTAGCCAGTGTCAATTAATTTTGTTTCAAGTTTTACAACAGGCAAATTTAATAATTTTATATGTTGCTTTTCCAGTAGAGTCTTCTTGTAAATTCAATATGTGATTCATTTTATATTTCTCTGTTGCTCATTAATAAAATAAATTAATTAAATATTGGAATGCATAAAATAAACTGCCTATTAAGACCTTAAAAAATGGTATTTCAAATATATATGTCAAACAGAGGCGGCCGGCAATATGTATTTGCGGGGGTTCAGTAAAAAAAACACCTACCTTATTACTTATAAAGAAGTTCTATCCTCCTGTCTTTACCATTAGCGAACACTTCAGTTACTAAATGGTTAAACTCTGGTATTTCCTGTTTTTAATGTATTCTACTTTAATTCACCCATTTTAATAGTAGATACTCTATAAGCTGTGTAAAACGATAATATATTAATTTTATTTAGGTATAAACTAGATTCTTTAAATTGTATGTAATATTTTAATATTAGCGCGCTGAAATCAAAATATCTACCAAAAACTAATTACCTAATCGAGACTAGCGGTGACTGTCTATAGAAATTTTAGCACTACATATGTTATTAGATATGTAGTGGTAAAATTTCGTAATAACAGTGTGTACGGCTGAGCTTTGAACCTCACGATGTCGAGCCATGCATTTTGGCACGCTTGGTAGGTACAAATTCATCGCATCCACATATAATTAATAACAGGAATCCTTTCACATTAAAAAAAAATTGTCAAAAAGTTTCCGTCAATGTACGACAAAATGGAACAAGGCGTATCTCTTACTCCTTTTTAGCACAGTTGTGTTCATTGCTCAAGATATCCCATATATTTTTAATACTTTCATACATTTTCAGCACCACAAACTTTGTATGCAAGGAATACGAAATGTATGAGGTATTGTGTGCGATATTTGATTTTGCACCGTTTAGTTCGCTCAACATCCGCACTTAAATATTCTAACAAACAGTAGCGCTGCATATTGAAAAGGAATAGTGAATGCGATGACTGTTTTGTTCATATGGTAACTGGAATAATAGTATTATATTGTTCATGGGAAAATTTATAAATATTTTTTATTTTAATTATTACTTATTGTTAGGTTTCTATCTTTTAAATTGGGGGTGCGTTTGAACTGCTGCTTATTATCAAAGAGCCGCCTCTGATGTCAAATAACGTTCAGGAGGGGTGGTAAATTCATGTTTTTCATTGACAATATTTTTAAGATCTTCAGATCCACTTATGGAATATTTCAAAAAATCCAACAACATGTACAAAAATAAAATGAAAAAATGCAATGGAAAAAGTGGTGTACAAAATCCGAGCATTGGATCCAATGGAGATGGACATTTAAAGAGAGAGTATGTAATGCATAAGTTAGCTAGTGAAAAGGACCAAATAACAGGAATGACCAGGATGTTGGATGAGCTGCCTCAAGGTAATACAATTACTCTGTCATTACGGTATCTCTCACAAAAGTAAACTGAGGGCATCTAACAAAATATGCGAGTTGTCCTCATTTTGAGATTATCTTAAAACCTTCACCAACGTTGGTATTTTGATCAGTTTCAAGTATATCAATAAAGAAATTAAGACATTCAGGAAGGGTGGCGTACAAGGCAATATGTATGCCTTATGTAAAATTTATTTTGACAATAAAGTGTTTATTATTTGTGGGGCCACGAAACTTCTCTCCTACTGACACCTCTTTGATCCTCAATTTTACCATCAATGATCATATGCATTTAGAATTATCTTTGTTTTTCAGAGTGGACCGTAATTCAGTTAACTGCCGGCTATGAACCTTGTGAGATGTGGCAGAATCAGAAGTTTATACGCAGCGCTGTGAAAGACTTCCACGTGAGCGTGCTCAAGTCAAATGCACTCACCTGGAGCCGGGCTCCTCCATTTACAGTTACCATTACACCAGATAAAGTTAAATGTAAGTCAATGCATTTTCATAAATCAGAATGTGTGCCGTTAGACCTTATGAAGACATATTGTCTCTGCAAGATAGTGGATACTCTGGTCCTAACTGGGTGTCTAACAAATGTTTATCTACCTATCATCACCGCATCTACTCCACCCTCATGATATAAGCCTATTGCTTACTGTGAGAGTATTTATAGGGTATATTTATTGGTATTTATATTTATGTCTATTTCAAATCTGGATTCATCTTTTTACAAAAAATATCTCCCATACATTGTGCGCTTGATGTGTTCAACATATAGATTGTCCTCTTTATACCCTAAAATAAATAAGACATGATTCATGAGTGGTATAAATTTATGTAGATGGGGAAAGACCTGTGTTTGAAGAGTTGCACTCTACACTTGAAGAGAATCTAAGCGTGATAGACACTCGAGTGAGCAGCAACACAGAATCTATCAAGAAGTACTGGGATAAGAGAGTTGATTGTGATCGTACTATGAAGGTCAGTTAAATTTGTTATTATTTTTTCTATTATTTATTTTAGCTATTATTTTTTTATGCTGTTCAATACGGAGATGAAGTTTATCTGGAAGAGGTAGACATCAATTTTATGTTGATCAATGTGTGTACAAGACAGTGGGTTAGTTTTTGACATAGGAAATTTGATGTACATCTATCTACACCATCACACCACATCACACAAGTAGGGTAACCAGTAGGCTGTCTTTGAGTAATAATCTTGCAAGTTGTGTTACTTATATGCCTCTGTAATACAGGAGAGACAACAGTCCTGGCTGGTTAATGTTCTAAGAATGCCCTACGATAATTGGCCAAACAGTACTGTTGTTTTGTCCACATGGTTTACAATTGCTTGGATGCCCCTTTTTCACTATACATCATTCTTATGACAGTGACACAAAAGTACTAAAAATGTCATGGAAAAAAATTATTCAATTGGAGCAAAGACAACTTTGAATGCAGGAAGACCATGTTTGCCCTGTGCTCCCAGTAAGAGCATTGAAAGACGATGAGTTGAGTTGATTTTATTTTGTGTTTTGTTTGTAGGGTGTTATTAGTACCATGGATGTGAAATGGCTCGGAGGCTGGAGGTGTTTATTGCCAGGAAATATAATAAACAAACAGTTGGTTACCGCAATACAGGAATCTATACAGGAAGTCTGCCAACATAACAAGTTAGTGTACCCCATAAAAAACTACTGTTTTGTACATCATCAGTTTTAATATGGCATTTCAATTATTGAAAACTTGGAATCCCAATCACAGAAAATAATTGCTTTAAAATGAGTTCCTTGTAGTTTTGGTTTAAACCATTCTAGATGAATTAATTCACGCTGATTCAATTCTGAAAAATGAACAGTTACATTTTGTGTCTTCCGGGAATTGGAACAATAAACCCTCATTTACAAGGTGAGTGCATTATCCATTAGTCTACCCTATTTATTACCCTATGACAGGTAGGGACAAAATGTATCTGTTCATTTTTCAGAATTGTATCAAAACCAAATTGCATAACATCCACATTTCCGACACCTCGTCATGTCTCATTTAAATTCCTTGGTTTTGCAGTATTGTCTTGTCGCCGATCCAACGCATGATCCTCTACAATCTGGCAAGCTTTGCACATGCTGTGACATTCAGCGAGATATGTCTCATGCTACGAAAGATATACATGGAATACTTCACACCTCCCGATGTCACTTCTCTTTCTCCTTGCAAGACATGCGGAGAAATGAGGAGGTTGCACAATCTGTGTGTTGGATGTGAACAAGTGGCCATAGCTGCCCGAGATGAATTCAAAGTATTCAGGAAGGCATTTGGTGATCTGATGAATATGATCAAGTCGCAGGAGATATTAAAGGATCTGAAACATACTAAACGTGGACCTGTTATATTGTTTGTAGATGAGGTATGTTTTCTATTATTGATAAGTACCTATTTTGAATTAATTAAAATAAAACACTTATTTGTAGTATATCCACGGTGACTTTTATTGGACGCGAGCCGGCTTTCAAGAGCTTCCGCTCTCATCATCAGGCTGGCGAAAAGAGAAACTTTTCGCCAGCCTGATGATGAGAGCGGAAGCTCTTGAAAGCCGGCTCGCGTCCAATAAAAGTCACCGTGGATATACTACAAATAAGTGTTTTATTTTAATTAATTCAACATGAATTTCCACCAAGTACCGTTGGTTGAAAATATCAACTTTATCAAGTACCTATTTTATTTATTTATTTTATTCTCCACCAGAATACGTATGAGTTATTATTTTTATTAAATGGTGTTATTTTACCAAATTAAAAGTATTTTTGTAATCTAGATTCTTAAATTTTCTACTTCAGAAACTGGACATCTTCCCTTGGGAAGTACTCCCTGCTCTTAACGGACAGCCCGTGACTCGTATGGAGGGGCTACACTTCACATACGCATTATTCAAGGCCCAGGAGAAACATATAAAAGACGGCTACTATCAACTCAGACCTAACAAAGGACGCTATCTAATCAATCCAGGTATAGATAGTTATTGTAAATATGATGTGGTTGAAATCAAGTGAGATGTCAAATTACAGTATTTCTCACAAATCAGATAGCTTGTGAACGAACTGCATGTAATTCACATGCAGGTTGTCCACTGTGTGCCAACAAAAGTTAATACATTCAGGAAGGGTGGCTCATCTCTGATAAATTCGCGAATGATTTTATGAACGAGTTCTCAAACTATATTTTAATAATTATTACAAAGAAAACCGCGACCCGTTTTGACATGTAAGTTTCGTTAACAAGCCGTTTTTAAACTGCTTAAATGAAAAACCATAACACCGACACAGTGAATCAAAAGGAGTTGTTATCTCTGGTTAAATCAAAAACATTTTTTCTATGGTGCACTTACCCAGTAATATACTAAATTTTATTGCTCATAAGAAATTCAATTTGACATTATGACATGTATGTATTTTTGTCTGTATAGGGAAATTTGAACCTAAGGGTGTATGTATCTCTCACCTTATTTTTTGTGTATGTTATGTTGTTATCAGGCGGAGATCTTGATAGAATGGAGAAAAGAATGAGTGCCTTCATAGAATACTGGTGTCCTGAGTGGGAGGGAGATAGAAACACACAACCACCTCCAGAGACCTTCCATACGTATCTACAGGAGTCTGACATCTTCCTGTTAGTATAAATAGTTCATTTGCTAGAAAATGTCGAATACCTTCCTTTTTCAGAGCACTAGGAGACTTGCAGCAAAGAATAGAAGATTTATTCTTTTTGAGGAGATATTTTCTTAGACTACTTTTATAAGATTTTGAAAAAAAAAAACTATTCATAAAAACAGTTACGAGACGGAAATAAAATTTTAATTTTTTTTAACATGTAAGTAGGTATGTATTACTATTTTTGTAGATACTGCGGACACAATGATGGTAGTCAATACATGAGCGGTGGTGTAGAGAGACTGGAGGGAGCTAAAGCTGTGTGCACCCTGAGTGGCTGCGGTAGTGTGAGACTGAGGCCCCCAGGTACCAGGCTACTGCCTCTCCCCGTACATACGCATTATCACATCGCCACGTGGTAAGTGATATTTTATATTGAAACTGGTAA
Organism: Athripsodes cinereus; assembly: GCA_947579605.1. Lineage (NCBI taxonomy): Eukaryota > Metazoa > Arthropoda > Insecta > Trichoptera > Leptoceridae > Athripsodes > Athripsodes cinereus. The sequence continues at coordinate 5,640,569 of OX388327.1, forward strand.
CTTTATGTCTGTACCTGAGAGCCATTAAAACTTAAGTGCATTTTTGACAAAAATGCCAAAGTTGCGAAAAAAGCGAAAATAACACATTAGTCGTGAGTCTTAAGTACAGAAATGCTTAGGGTCTATACTATAGGGTCTATGTAATAAGCTGTGTATACTATATACAGCTTATTACTAGTAAAATGTTGAGATTTTTTCGATTAAAAAATTGATTTTGAAAATTACATTTTAGTACTTAAGACTAAATGGCTCTCAGGTACAGATGTATAACTCCAATTTATAAAGACAAATTTGGCATATTCATGTCCTTTAAGTAATACTACTTAGCCGATTATATTCTGCACAATGTTGCCACATTGTGTAAACAAGGTTCTCCAATTGAGATTATCTGATAGATCATCTTGCATGTTTTCTAAATCTCTGTTGTTTTATTTTAGTCCCAGTGTAGTTGGCATGCTTTGGGAGGTGACTGATTTAGAGGTGGACAAAGTGACCTCTATGTTGTTAGGAGTGTTCCTGCCACCAGCACAAAGGGAGAAACCTCACTGGGGCGATGTCGGCAAATCTAAGTGGACTCAGGGGAAGATAGGTAAATATCTAGGATCTTATCTTGCCGCAGCATGAATAATGTCTTATTTATTAACATACTTTAGTAAATCCACTGCGACTTTTTATTGGACGCGAGCCGGCTTTCAAGAGCTTCCGCTCTCATCATCAGGCTAGTGTAAAAAAGTGTTTTATTTATAATTAATTCAACATGAACTTCCACCAAGAACCGGCGGTTGAGAATATCACCTTTTAATTTTTGAGTAGATGCACCATAGAAAAATTTATTCTGTCAGTGCAATATTTTATTTAGTCAAGTTTCCTAATTAGCAAAGTATAAATACATATATGCATTTTCTTTATTTATTTTATTCATCACTTTTATTCCTCACAATTTTATTGATTAAAATATTTCAAATTAATACAAAGTATCATAAAAATTTCAGTTAAATACAATTCAATGTACAGAGAGTGAGTTTGTCGCTGGAATGCGATATTCTTTCCTGAATTTTTATTAGATATAAATTCTATTACAGATGCCACAAATGCAGAGAACGAGAGTAAATTCAAATGGGAGCCAGATCTCCTCAGAGCTGTGGCCATCTCCAGGAGGTCCACGTCTTATGTTATGATAGCTGCAAGTGTAGTGGCCAGAGGTATACCAGTCAGGATACATCCCGATTATCAGAACAATACTGCGTAGTTATACATTATAGGAAATACATCACATCGGATTCTTTTATCTATTCATATTCATTAATTTATACTATCTCGGCACTTCTCACAAGTGTAATAACCAGGGAACTAATTGCAATCTTTATTTAAACTGCTAACAATCTGTCTTTTTTGTGCCTTATAAAAATGAGACATTCATGATGGCATAAACCCTATCGCTGAATTGAAGATGTATCATGTCATCCAAATGTCCCGTATGTGATCTTTTACAAATACCTGAATTTCACATTATACTTGAAAACTTACAGAGAAGACCTATTTTTTATTGTGGACTCTATGGAAATTTTTATATTATAAGATGTAATTATTTAATTCATTTGTTATGTCAAAACCCAGAAAACCAAAGATCTCCAGTACTGTGTAAAACGCACAGCACATGGAGATGCTCCAAAAATATCATCCATAGTGTAATATAATTATTTCATATTATACATGTATGTGTGCGAATGACACAAATAATTAAATGATCCGTGTAGTTCCCCGCAAAGAATAGATCTCCCAAGTTTTCAAATTGCCTGTAAGACAGGTAATGATGTGAGTAGAGAAAATTCTACAAAGAAATTTCTCCGAGACTTTTTCCTCTGATAGAAGAGAAATTTCTCTCCATAATTTTTCCTAGTGGTATTTTTTACTGATCATTGTAAAAATGATCAATAAAAAATATATCGGCCTCAAAATACACCATAATTCTCCAAAAATTCTCCACTTCGAGAAATTTCTCGGTAATTTTCTCGAAAAATAATTTTTCAACACTAAAGACAAGTATTCATGTATAAAAATATCTTCGATTCTGCCTGACATCTTTGGGAAAAGCAGATTTCCAACATCATCATAAAACCATTTGAATTCCTTTCATAAATACGGCGAAGCAGCAAACAAGGGGGTGTTGTAAAAAATAATACAAACTCGATTTAGTTTTGTTATAACAATTTTTTTTTTTATTATTTACAATCGAAGTTTTTTCTTGTTACACCACTGTATCAATAAACAAATAATTATAATATGAATGAGCTTAGAATAATAATATAATGTGCCTATTAAACTATCTTACTTTATACTATTTAATATGTATATTAATTATGTGTAGATAGAGTGTAAATATTATATAATTTATATATTTTACTGTATATATTAATAGATCATCGGTAGTTTTATGAAACCTCCTATGTGACAATTTATGCTTAAGTGAGATATTGATACCAAATTATTTGTTTAGTCGAGCCGTATCTATAGATGAAATTAGCTTATTCACTGTGTTGGTGTTTAGGTAGTAGAATTCCATATTGAAATAAATAAAACAAAAGTTTTACAGTAAAAACAGATTGACAATGTCCTAAAAGACAAAAGACATCTCTCTGTTTTGAATAAACAAATAGCAGAATTAAACATTTGTTTTATTTATTTCGATGAAATTAGCTGTACGGGCTCATGTTCAGTAAGATAGATCTTAAGACGACCCGTGTGGTGCAGAGGTAATGCTCTTGCCTTTGAGCCACGAGGTCTAGGATTCAATTCCCGGTCAGGGCAAAGTGAAAAATGACCTTTTACGAATTGTCCTGGGCCTGGATGTTACATGTATATGTGTTTAGTGCATTTTATATATGTGTATCGTCACGTTAGTACCTATAATACAAGATTCATATATTGGTTTGGGACTAGCTCAATCTGTGAGAATTGTCTATGCATGTTATGATATGTGCTACATTCTCTAAATACTTGTAAAATTTGATGTATTAATAAATAAAATGTAATCAAATGAAACATATACGCTGAGATTCTATTCTATTCTATTTTTCTCAAGGCCATCCACTCGTTTGCGAGTGATTTAGGATATACGCTGAGATATCCACTGAAAAAGTTATCAGGAGAAATTAAATCTCTTAAGTGCTGCTTCTTTTTGGATAATTCATGAAAACTCACATGTACTTAAAAAATGATTCTGTGTAATTTTTCTTGGATTATGTCCAGAAATAAAATATAGTTACTACAAAATTTCTATGATAGGTCTCACGTAAGGAGTCAGACATCTAGAAAATGTCATCCAGCTAAACAATTTTCTCAATCTCCTATAAAATCTTGATTGCACGTAAGAGGGTTCATGAAATCACCAAGGATATAAAAATTAATTTTGATGATGTGCTTGTTGGTGTATACATATGGAGGGTTTACTGAAAAAACAAGCAGAGAGAAAACTTATCTAATGATTTTTTCTATGTCCAATTATTTGTTTCATTAGTCTATTGGTGACAGAATAAATAGGGTTGGTTGGAAGATATTGCAATCTGGCAATAACGTCACCCTCTGTGGACTGAATTGTATTATTGATAATTTGTAAATATTATCGGATTATTAACATTATAACCAATGCAGAGTAAATAAAAATAAAACAAACAAATAATAAATAAACCATGGAACTTTTAGTTTAAGAATGCTATAGCTGATCTGATATAGCCAGTTAGCCTGCTGCTGGCTACTTGTAGGATATGCTATGAATGGTATAGATATTCAATCGAGTGGTCAAAATTTATGAAGCATTTTGAAAAAAATGATCCACTTTTGATGTAAATTGAGAATACCTACAAATTAGCGGCATACCTAACTCAATTTTGCTAAAATAATGACTTTGCTTGTTTTTTCCGTCAACCCTTTATTATATGTTTATAAAACAGATCCAAACATCTTTATTAATAACTTGATATTATAAAAAAAATCTAACTCCATTTTACAAAACTGCTGTAAATGTAGCCAGACTTTCAATTTGAACATCCCGAACTTGGATATCACACTGCTGCCTGCGCGCACACCTTTAAGTGTATTCATCTCATTAAGTCTGTTTCATAAAATGGAGTTAAAATAATTAAATTTCAAGTCATTGATTAATGCATCACTATATTTGTATATTTCCTAATGCTAATAAATAAATTTTTATATGTGTATAAATATTGTTTTTTTTAACTCACTTTTTTATCCATAACAAATTTGAAATAAAAAAAAAACTGTACAACAACCCCCCTCCCCTAAAATTAAAATATTTTTTATTATTATTTTTATTTAATATGTTTGTCGTTTTTGTATAGCAGTTTTATTGAGTCTTACAAAATATCTGTACATATTTGAAAGAATTTCAGATTCAGTAAATTAATATAGGTGCACTAACTGTTCAAAAAAAGATTTTAAATACTTTATTTCTTTTCATTCATTTTTTAAAAGAATAATGCTTCATGTTTTATTAACGATGTATGCATTAAAGATATGATCAATTTTGTTACAAATATTACTGAATAATAATAATTTCTATCCAAAAAAAAGTTATCAAGTACTTTTAAGAAGTATTTTGTCTAAGTGTACTAATCAAATAGAAAATTAATAAATCGAATACGTTCAAAATAAACAACTATGAATTGTATATTTTTTCTATTCCTTACGTAATTTAAGGCACAAAATTGTCTCGATAACACCATACCTCTAATAGTACTTTATAGTACTTGTACTTGAATGTAAAGTATCTTGTAATTCAAGTACATTTCTCAATATGAGAAAAATACACATCAAGTAACAAGTACTATCATTAATACATGATTTAATTAAAGAACATTTTTATCATTCTTATAAAGATTACAAGCAACAGTATACTGCTCGTAAATCTATGATGCCAGCAGAAAACTGAACAGATGAATTTTCTTTACATTATCGCACTAACGTAACTAAATATTTGGGAATTTCTCTGACATACAACTTTTAGATGTACATCAGTAATCTGCTTACTGATGATTTCTGCAAATTTACAAATGTCAATCACGAGTTACATTGCTAACTTCATGCTGAAGTACAACAACAGTAATTCATTGGTTTATTTGAAAATGCAAATTTGATCCTTTTGGCTAAATACAAAATTTGATCTAATTTAATTAGATCAAAATGTTTGAACGATAAATGATGCTTATAAAAAAGCTCTGTGGAAGCACTTAATAAATCCTATACATTTTTTAAATTATTCAAAGCCTATGTACTTTTTATGTCTGTTATATATTTTATACATGTAAAAGGCCGTATAATGAAATAAAAAAAATCATTTTATGTTTGAATGTTGTAATGTAAACTCAAGACAGCAACTCTATATCATCCATCAGATGCGTATTGGAATAAGTTTTATTAGGATAATTTGGGTAATTATCAGTAGAGGCATCACTTAAACGACAATGATATTGCGCATTACTTTAATTCTTTCTAATACTTTTTTTTTAAGCTTTTGCACCACCGGCGTATCGAGACAAATATTGATAGTATAAAACTCGACATTGTAGTTGAAATTCAGTCTTTGTATAAAAAAAATGTTTTCACATTATATCGATAAAGTTTTGAGGTATAGCTACAAATTGAAACAAAAAACGACACATTATATATTAATTATCATTATTAAAATATGACTTTTTTGCTATTAAGCATACCAATAAGAAAAAACAGCATAGTACACCAATTGTTTACGTACATACTTATTAAAATATTGATAATTAAAAAAAAAACAATTATTGATTAAAATATATTTATATAACAACATTTATTTTGCAAAATAAATAAAATGTAAATATAGATTTCTACGTCTACTAACTATTATATATAAAAAAAAAACAAACAATATTCTCAAATGTTATAAGGTACATATTTGACGAGATGGTCCCCATCTACCATAGAAAAACAATATTAATATCTATAATCTATGATTAAAATATTATGCAATCACATCATTCTAGTAAGTTTAATTAATTTTTCAATACAGTTTTTGTATTTTCAACATGGGCTTCATATAATTATCAATATTTAGACAAATTCAAATTCATTACTTTAGTCATTGTCAAAGCTTGAGTAATGAGAAATTAACTTAGAAAAGTTTTTTTATTCAAAAATAAATAGTAGATACTCATGGAGTTTTACAAAATAAATATCAGGAAAAAGTGGTTATACCTATTTATTTATTTTTGTCTAAATTATTCTAAAGAAATAAATTCAATTTGACTCAATGATGAAAAAGAAAATATATTTATTATATTTACATTCTAAAAAGGTCAAAAATTTTTGTATAGGAATAAAATTATGCTTATATTTTTCTAATTTTTTTAAGATGTTTTTGTTGATTGAATTGACAATTATTTTGTAATACTCCATATTAATTTATGTAAAAAAAACACAAATGGTATCTTTTTTACTATTTTTGAATAATTGAGTGACCTGGTTTCGATTTACGAAGACATTGTCAAACTCTATGTTTATATGATAATGTTTTTGAAATTGTAATAACTGGATTGATAACTTCCCATAGCTCATATTGAAAACGCGATGAAGACATACAGGATTCCAGCAAAAATATTTTATATAAATCAAGTGAAAGTGTCATGTATTTGACACATAGAAAATTTAGCAGCCATTTTATCTATGGTGAATTGTCTATTAGACGTCTACAAACTAGAAGACACATTCCAAAAAGGTAAATATTTTGTATACAAGAATAAAATTATGCTTTTAATATTTTTCTAACTATTCCTAGTTAATCTTTCTATTTATTGAATAAACTGTAACAATAATATACAAGCGTGCATTATTTTATCCAAAGTTCCTTTCAAACATAATAGGCAACAGGGTAAAATATCTATGTATTTATTATCTAAGCGTTTAGTGTTACTATTGATGAAAATCAAATAAATAAACAGTGTCGCTTCACCTATGTTAAAATTTCATTTTTATACGTATTTAATGCACAGATACAACTCAATATTTTTACAATCATTGTTTTTACATAATATAAGGTTATACTTAAAAAATAATAATAATACAATTCTACAAAAAAATAAAGAAAAAATATTATGCACATAATAACTGTTTTAACAATACACAATGTTGAATTATACCTAAACTAATAATTAATTTTAATACTAGTAACAATATTCGAGATGCTGTACATTTTATGTATATATTACGTGAAATAACAATGCAATAAAGAGTATTTTGTTAATAATATAATATATTACAGTAAAATATTATCAATAATCATGTGATTTGATAAAGAAAAATGCTTACAGTTTACGTATTTACGTAGAAAATGTTTAATAATTATTGTCTATTGTAGTAGATGTATATATCCCGCTATGATTAAAACTAATAAAGAGACTTGTTAAAAATTAAAAGGTAACTTTCTCGCTTTTTTTGTTGAATAATTGGCGTTTTTCTCTCGTACAACTTTAAAATGAATTAAAAATTATGTAATGTGCTTGTGAAAAATGCAGTATTTATTTTATTGGTGCACAAGAAGTAGAATTCTGTAATTGGGTTGATAAAAGACATATATTTTCTCCTACTACGAATTTTTAATATCAAGAGATTGTTTAAACTTTTGAGCAATATCTTGATTGATAATGATCTAAAACGTTGAGACATAGTAAAAGAAAATACTTGGTTTTTTATTAACCCTTTTATTCGCTTTCGAAAAAAAATTATTTCAAATTTAGAAACGAATATTTTAACAATATATAGTTTTTCCAAATCCACAGAGCATTTATAAAATGATTTACTAATAACAATAAATTCATCAATGCTCTCTGTATTATTTTTGTGTTCGATAAAATATATTTACTGTAAAATATTTTCATTTTATAAAAATTAAAAACACTATTTTTTTCACTTTTATTTTAATGAGTTGAACATTTTAAAAACTTACTATTTCTTCTTCAGAACTTAACTTAAATATGAAACAGTAATTTTTGAAAACTCAATAAAATAAAAGTGAAAAATACAGTGTTTTTAATATATATAAAATATAAATATTTTACGATTAAAATGGAATTCCACAACATTAATCACACAATATTTCAAAAGATATATTTTTTAGCTTATTATCTAAAAAAAAAACCAACCAACAATGAAAACTGTAATTTTTAAGTCTCTTTATTTTTAATAATCGTTTGATATGAAAAAGTACAGAAAGTTTATTTATACATATAAATAATTATGTATATAACGTTCTTCACCTTTTTATATTACCGACAATACTTTCTTTTTAATACATTACTTGTCCCATAAAGTAAAGGTTTCATACAAAAAGTGACAATATATCATTATGAACATATAAATGGTGAAGAATGTTGTATTGAGGTAGTTATTACAAAAGTGTTAATTATAATATAAATATATTAGTTAAATGTACAACAAATGTGAGTCGTGTGCTTAGAAAACAGTCGGATGTTCGAAAAATGTTTCTCATTGTAAGAGTGAGCGAGAGACTGAGATAACGGATTATATCTTTATGCATTAGACCATAGAGAAAAATCAACGCTACTCAGATGTACCCTCTTAAATGGAAACATTTGCAATTACGTATAAATCCGTTTCGAATTTAATACAATTGAATAAGGCCATGCAAAAGATAGTCAGACCACAAAAAGTTATATTGGAATATAACTCTTTATATTAAATATGGTTTGGAGCTGTGGATCATATAAGGAGCCAAAGAAGATTCTAGGACAGATAACAATGGAAAGAAAAATGTGAAACATCGCTGCAAATCAATTCACATGACGATAAAAACCAGCTAGACGTTTTTATTCACTATTTTTCCTTTGTATTGATTAGTGGCCTTTAATTTTCTTATAAGCACCAGTGAAGAAGGCGATTTTTATAATGGTTTTGATATAAGTCAGTTTGAAATAATTGCTAAAGATCCCTGACAATTAGGCTCTACTAAAAGACTTATTAATTTTTCCGGAGGTTCAGGCTCTATCTGAAGGATGTTCAGTCATCGGAAGTAAGTAAGTTGAAATCAGTGATGCCTTTTTTATGTCACAGTTCCTTTATATGTTCCAAATCAGACTTGCAAAGCCAAAATTTTTGTTTATTAGACTTTCTTAACAGAGCCTAAATTCTTTGAGATGGCTTTTGGTGTTGTTGAACCTCCTAATGGAACCGCCTAGCAGCTCCACTGAGCATCAGCAAATTACCAAAATTTCAGAAACAAATTGAAGACTGCACTGTAAATTTGATTCCCGGCCAGAACAAAGTGAAGACTGAACTTTTTCAAATTGTTCTGGGTCTGGGTGTTACATGTATGATGATGATGATTATGGATGATTTTGTTTTGAAGCCGTTTAACAGTCCCTAGACCGTCTCAAGGGCGCCTTTTATTTTTATTTAACTATTATAAAATTTTGAAAACACTTTTGATTGTCACAAATTTTACTAAAATGCGAGAATTTTATGTGAGTTCCAATTGAAGGTATTATTAAATGTCACAAATATTATTCACTAATTCACACTTTTAAATTTGAAATTTTTAACTAGTTTAAAAATAACAACACCCAAAAATTTAACTTTATAAAACTATTGAAACTAAAAAAATGTATTAAAATTTTGTTAATTTGAACAATTTTAAGATAATAATATTTAATTTTGAAAAATGAGACGTCAGAGGTTTCAGACAGCTACTACCAGCGCCATCCACCGACCGACAATATATGTATATGTATTAAGTGCATTGTATATATGTGTATCATCGTGTTAGTATTCATAATTCAAGATTCATATCTTAATTTGGAACTAGCTAGATATGTATGAATTGTCTATGCATGTTATGTATGTAAAATATCTATCATCATCTCAGTATGCCATAAAAGAACAGAGAAGAATAATGCACTATTATCAAAATCTTTGTAGACTGACTATTTTTGACATAGCGACATTCAATTGCAACAATATTTTATATCTATGCATTTTTACTATTATTATTACGAAAAAGTTATAATAAATTGTAAAAATGTGAAAAATGTAGCGGAAAAAATCCAAAACTAACCTTATGTTTAAAAGGAATAATTATCAAACATTCTGCTGTTTGAAAATGTGGTTAGATTAGGTCAAGTTCTTTTTTATTAATATTGCTTATATTTAAAACTATTATCAATACAATATGTTTATTCTGAAGAGTTTAAGTTTATAAGATATATCTTAATACAATTTATTACTTGTGAGTGTGTAACATACAAAGGCATTATATAAAACAAGACTGCGTATTATCTGATCAATTACGAGCAAATATATAATTTATTGTATCAGTGCATAAGTGGTAGAATTCCATAACTGAATTAATAAGAACAGACATTTTCTTAAACTACGGATTTTAATTGAGAAAGACGTCTCTCTCAATTAAAATCTATAGTAGAAGAAAACGTTTGTTTTTACTAATCAATAAAGTACATATTCCTATAAAAAAATAACAGTGCCATGAAAGAGGAACACCATCAAAATAGTGCGCTATCTCTTCCTAACTAACAGGCAATACAAAAAAATAACAATAATATTGTTGGTACGTATACATAAAACTATCTTTCTTTTTTCTTCCGGCAAGGCACCCGTCACCGAGTGAATTATTATTTGTCTATAGATTGACTGTGAGTACGTCGCCTTAGCATAATGGGTATATATTAGTAGTAGCTACCGTATCAGTCGCCACGTGCGACAAGTACAGCTCAAGGGCATTGGGATCAATGAACTCCCCGCCGCTGTAACCAATACATGCACACTGCTTGTGATACATAATACTAACACAGTGTTCCTCTCAAGTGGCATGTTTTTTAAAGCAGTGCAGTCTTGTTATATTTAGTGCCTTTAGTAACATATTATATGTGTATGTATAAATAATAATTATAATATAATTAATAATTCAGAAACATGTGTATGTATATGCAGTTAAAAGTATTTAATAAATACATGTTCAATTATAAAGATGAATTTGTTTTAAAGTACAAAAGACATGTTTATTTTACAAAATTTCATAAGATATGTGCTTCAATTTAATAGAATAAGACATAGAAAAATCTTGAATCATGACATATTTAATCGACACAATAATTTCGTTTTAGAATACATAAGATACGTTTATTTTTCAAAACTTAAAAAGATATGCCCTTCAATATGATATAGATGAACAAAATTTATGTTGAATTTTGGCAAAAAATTATTTATTTTATACAAAAGGCAGTGAAATAATCATATGGCAATAGTATACACTATTTCTCTCTGTCTCTCTGAAGCGCTAAGCATAGATAATAATAATATGGACATGCATCAATGTGCTCATAAAACATCAATGTAAGAGCAAATGAATCTGACCATAGACGAGATCCTTATGACAAATAGAACCATAAAAAATAGCAAAACTTTATTCAAAAATTTATCTGCCCACACTATGCTACGAACAATGTGAATGAATGTTTTTTCTCCCTCTTTTCCTATTGCGAATATAGATAAAAGAAAGATATCAAATTCAAAGTTTTTTGGTAAATAAGTGTGGCTAGCATATTTGATACAACTTTAAATTGTGACAATGTTTTGTGATATGTTTTATTCATATATAAAAACCAAATTATTAGAGATATAATTTACTTATATTCCATAGACTAATTGAATTATCTATGGAGTAATATGATTTAAATTTGGAATAAACTGTCATGTGTCAGAAACGTTTTGTACATTGAATGCGAGTAATGATATTTATGAGCCAATGTGCATCCCAATTTAGAAAATTTTCAATAGTCTTATTAATTTTACATTAATATAACAATAATATGCCAAAATCTAAATATTATCAAGCTCATATAAGCTGCACAAGGAGTACAAATTTATAAAACTAACTTCTAATATAAACAAAATGTAAAACGATATGTAATTAATTATTATGAAAACAATTATATTCCACTAAGATATTGCACTTACATAAAGATTTACAATGTAAATAAAAAATATCTTCATCAATAATTTTGAGTGAGGTTTAAATTTTCTTTTCTGACTTTTAACAATGACAAGCGTCATTCTAAATTTGAAAAAGTAGTACAAATCAGGAAACGTGAATTTTTCTTGTCCATTGATATGATTTGAAGTTTTTTATATAGGCTTATTTGAATTTCAAATATAGAACCATTTAAAAGATCGATTGTTGTATTGTAATAACAAGCTTGAATTGGTAACCAATTATTCTTGTAAAAAGGTTTTAAGATATTGAGATTGAAAATAAAAAGCCAACATAACAACAAAGTTCTTTTTACAAAAAATTATAAGTTCCCAACCCAAATTTGTTAACAAATGATTTACACAATTTGAGATAGCATTCAGGTTTGGAAATCAATACTTTTGCATAACATATGCTTACAGTACTTTCTATATAAAAAAAGATAATCAACATTGGAAAACTTTATAAATAAATAAATAAAAATATGAAGTAGCACTTTTATATCACAAATAATCAAGTATTTCATAATACTTGTATTTTGGAGGGAAACTAAATGTCAATTTTCAGTATTTCTCAAAGTTTTTTCAACATTTTACATCTCACAAGACAAAGTTAATGTCAAGAACAATTTATTGTATATCAATACCATTGGCTATTATTGTAATTTTTTTAGAAATGCAAATGATATCAATTTGAATTAACGTGTTTTGCTTTGACAATATTCGTAGTTTTTTTTTTATCTATGGATATCTCAAAATATAATGCACTTTCAAGACAGGTGAAAAACATGTCAAGGGAAAGGGCATAATGAGAACTACAACACTATTATACAAAAATCAACATAGTGTAGTTTCTCTCCGACATACAGATGACAATTGTTAACACAGAAGCTAAATCAGAATAATATTCTATGTTGACTATGTCAAAAAAAATTGAGGCATAGACAAGCAATACTATTATAATAAAATACAACAGCGCAGTCACAATATACATGGCGATATAAATATTATTTAAATATAATAAATACTAATACGTTTTTTTCAGGCACCTATCATTTAGTTTTTAAGCAATTCATATCAATCTTAATTATTGCTTTTATACAAATACTATTCATGTAATTCATATAAATACATATTATTCAATTCCTTCTTTATTTAAAAAACAAATTTTGACAAAATGGTGGTACAAAAATGGCCAAAGAAATTTACAACAAAATTTCTCGATTTTTAGTTTAAAAAATGTCAATCAAAATCAAAGTAACAATATCAAATTTTCACACTTTTACTAAACCCATCTAAAAAAACCAAACCACATAGAAAAATACTCTAAATATATAATATTTTTATATATTTGAAAAGAATCGTATGGTTACACTACTACTTAAAACTACACTAATACATAGACAATAATATGGGGGTTATACAATATTGCCATTGTTAAAAAAATACTTGCAAGCTTGCCCGCTTTAATTAAAATACATCCCTAAGACTTCTATTCTGTCTATTTGATCATTAGGAGCTTGTTTAGTAAGGAAGAAAAATATTTATTTCACAGCATCTTTCACAAATGGGTAGTCAGCAGACTAACTACATATACTAAAAAGTATTTTATTCAAATGATTTCAGTTGAATCTATATTGACATAGTTAAATTTTCAAGTGGATAAAAGTCAAGCAGTGTTCCTAAAACAGCAGCAGCTTTAGTCAAAACATATTTTAGCGGTATGTAGTCGTTTGACTATAAACGATTTTGTGAGAAAGTATCAATTTCATAGCTAAACTACACAAGTCATTGTGTATTTCAGCTACGAAATTTACTACGAGTACGTCTGCAGGAATAAGATATTGGACATTTCAATTCAACAATGAGATATGCCATTAAATCCTGAAGGTGTTTATTTACTCTTTTTGCACATCATCACTATACAACAGAGTTAATAAAACAATTTTTGAGACGATATGCACTACACAGTGTTTTATTCAACCTAACCAAGTGACGGATGACGACTTGTGTGTGTTAACGACATGCAGCTACTCTACTGGCTATCCCACTTGCAGAAGATGCTGTGATAGAATAGATAAACAAATAGAGATTTTCATGTAAGAAAACAGTATTACAAAGAATTGAGGCACTTTTAGCAATCCTACAGCCTTGTTCCGTTTAGGAACAGGGGGATGCAATTAAGACCATAGAAAATCTAAGAATTTTAGACAGTGAATGAAACATTAAGCTGTATAACAATCTATGTCAGAGGTGTATTAAGTCAGTCTATATCAGAGGTGGCCAAACTTTCATACATCGGGAGTTGCTTTTTTAACGGAATTATATCCAAGATCAACTTTTTTTATGTACCTAAATATATAGTAGGTGAGGCCCAAGACTCCTTGAACCTAAATCAAAGCTGCAAATATATTTAGAAATTTATTTGACTTATCGTATGGTCATGCAAAGTCACTGACATTTTGACATTTATGTCAGTGTTGCTAGTTTATGCCAAGTGTAATATTAAGCATAGAAAAATAAAGACTCAAAGGAATTAATTTATTTTCAAGTGAATTAATTGAAACTAGGGGTTTCGTAACGAAATATAAAAATAGATATTCCAAAAATTAGAAAAATTTGTAAAAAATCATACCACTATACAATATTTGACAATCGACTAGGAATAGATTGCTGATCGACCGGTCGATCACAATCGACACATTAGCCATCTCTGGTCTATATGCTATACAAGATATAAAATGTGATTCTGATACTCGCGTTCTTTAATACTATTAGGCTTAATGATTTTAATATTCTACGTTTTATCATCCAGCATATCTTTCAAGTACAATACAAAGTAATTAAAAATGATGATACATGAAACAGAGCAACCAGTAAATAATTTATGTAAAAACATAATAAAACTAATTTTCGAGTGTCTGAGCGTGAAAGGCACATTTTTCTTAAAACATCACAAATAAGACATCGAACGTCTTCGATTCATCAGCGAAGAGGTATACTACCCATCTTGGATTTCTTATGTTTTATTCATTTCAATATAATCGTTGACAAGGTGGCCTGTAATCTAAAAAGTTTTAGATTTTCCATTGAGAAATTAAGGGTTCATTTTCTTCCATTGCTGAACTATTCCATATTTAAAGACAAGCATATTATTTGCCTAAAATTCTTAAGGATAGCCGCGTGTTGAGTAAGAGAAATCGGCATGCATGTATGAGAAATTGGATAAATGTAGAGGATGCAAAATAAGTAAGGATAGATTTATATGACATTCCGTTTTCTCTCTGCCTCCCCATCTGGGACATGGTGTGAGGGTATAGATAGATAGATATTGCTTGCTGTGGAGGTATCTGTGGTGTATTCAAATTTGTTAAGAATTCAAATTCACAAAAAAATTGTCATGAACCAGATTACAGTATATAATAATACAACACTTTCATATAGAAGTCTTAGCAGTCACAACTATAAACCTATATGTATATACATTAGTGATGTAACGAATATTCATATTCGCATTCGCAAATATTCGCATATTTCAAAGTATTCGCATTCGCAAAAAAATATGCGAATATTATTTCGGTAATAAAGTATCGGATATTCGGTAAAAGTACCGGATACTTACCCGGTACATTATAGAAAAAGGTACTGCAAGAAAATATTCTCTAAGAAAACCGAGGAGTTTTGAAATATTTTAAATTAAGCAAGTCAGTATTCGCATTCGCGAATATCCAAAATCACACATTCTTTACATCACTAATATACATGTATCTCAATGAGTAGGTACTATCTTGAAGGGCTTAGGAAGTAGATAGAATGATTTCATTTTGTGTATGAATGCTCCAATACATGAAAAAGAACTAATATCATTGGGGAGGTTGTTCCAGATTCTGATAGAATGTTCAGTGAAAGATGATGAGTAAAAAGATGTACTAGGATGAGTTGGGAATACTAGGAACTAGAGATGCAACGAATAGTATATTTGCCGAATATCGAATATTATGCAAGATCATGTGCCGAATTACCCAATATTTGGCAAAACAATGGTGAGAGTGTGCGGTACTCCCGACCGCGCATTTTCGTATAGGTACATCATAGACATATGTACTAGACTTGCAGCGCGGTACATTTTTTCAAAATTTTTGTGTTCCAACATTAATAATAAAAATAATAATATTATGTTGTTTCACTCCATATCAAATTAAATAAATTAACTAGATATTTGAGAATTGATAAAAGTATGCATCTGCAGCTGACAATCTACAAGTTGTTAGTTCCTTCCAATTTTACATTTAAACTATTCGTCAGAATACCGAATAATATGTAGACTGGGAACTCTCTCTACTAGGAACCGATTATTTTCACACACATTACTGCTGTTAGTTGGAAGAGAATGCACACTGTCTAATATGTTTTGGTTCACAGAGTATTATTATGTTATTGCACCCGACCCAGATGTGAATATATCTCAATAACCTTTCCGACAAGATGCAATGTGCAGATGGCACAAGGCCAAACGTTCCTAGAGAATAATACGGAAGTGTTCCAAATAATAATAATATTATTTGATGATTAAAGTGTAATGTAACTTCAGGTGTAATTGAGACAAGGAGAACACATTTTGGCTAATGTTTTTGATAACAATCATGGATGTCGGAGAAACTGCTTTCAAGTTTACGAGAACTTTTAAATAGAGAATTTTATTTACTACAGCGCAAGAGTAGTAGAATTGTACATTTTTTATTGTATATTTATTATTGTATATTTATTATTGCACATAGAGGACTGTAAATTTACATGCAGTAAGTATACTGGCTACACCACTTGTAGGAATACCGTGATGGTAAAGAGACAGGTAACAGTTACAAACTTTGAAACAAAAATATATGATTATCAATCTGGAACAGTGGTTCTTAACCTTTTTGGAGGTACCGAACCCCACCGGTTACATATTATGCATTCACCAAACCCCTCCTTATTTGAAAAATAAAATTAGATTTTTACAAATTCAAAACATGGTATATTTTTATATATAGGTGTACAAAATGTAATACTTGGATTGTTAGAATAAACTGGCAACATTGGATTTCAAACTTGTGATGGCGGTTTGAAGGAATTATCGGAGTATTTTTTTGCTTTTTCCAACTCGCAAAACTATCTTGCCTTTAAAATGATTTTCACCGAACCCCCAAGACTGACTCACCGAACCCCCTGGGGTTCGATCGAACCCAGGTTAAGAACCACTGATCTAGAATCTCCCAATAATGCAAAAGGCATTTCATAGGAAGAATTTGAACTGTTGTATTTGAAAAAAAAATTCTAGGAAGCTAAACAAATTCTCACCTCATCAAAAATCCTACCTCGATAGGGAATTTAAGTTTCTTTGAATTTTTAATAAACATTTTTACAGCTTGCTTTTATTTTCATATAAACGAAATCTTCAGGAAGCAATTGAAGATATGCCTGTCAGTGAGAAGTTATGTAAGACAAGGTTGTTAATGAATGACATCAAACAAATTGTGCACATTTATTAAAATAATCTTGATTTCTGTATCTATTCCAAAATCAGGGTAGTTGTGGATGCATGTAATTATCATACAAGTCCTTTATGTCACCCAAAAACTTAAGAATACACAATGGGTGGAATACCTCATTGCTGATTTTAAAAATGTTGTCTAACAAATTAATTATTTTGAATGTACTAATTACCTTCTCACATTTCTAAGAGGAATGTTAATGTCAAACAAAGAAAATTAAATATGTAATTATTGTGCTAATAAATACAATGTTTATACCATGATATGTGTAAGTATAATGTTGTATGGTTGTAATAAATACGCAGGTAGAAGCACACATAAATAAATAATATATTGCTGCTACACTTGAATACACATTGCATGTGCGTATAAATTAAGGGTTGCCATAAAAACAACAAAAAACATTTTTATTATTATTTAGTCAAAATGAACACTTGCGAGGACAGTCTAAAATTGAAAAAGGATCTAGAATCCTTGAAGGCACTTCCTTGGGAATCGAGTTGCAGACGATTGGAACAAGTTGCCTGCTGAATTGGTTGTTGCAGAGAATACCAATTTATTCAAGAATGTCAACTTGATAGTTTACGGTAATATCAAAAAATGTGAATATCAGCTTTAAGCTGCTTGCTTAATAGCAAATAACAATGATAATAAATTTAGATTTTACAAAAATCGATCAGATATATCAATTTGGGAACTATGTTTACACAATGTAATATTGTACAAAATAAAATGAGAAGTGAGAAATGCATCCTTACACTTTCGGTATCCATAGATAACCGTCACGTTGGTGATGGCTATCTATGGTTGGTTGTGGAAAAATGTCTTTAGGCAATAAATCTGTCACTCATACTATATAATTAAGCACAAAAGACTTTCAATCTTGTGTTATGATAACAGCCAGTGTATTATTTACTGCAAGGGTCTTTGTGGATGTATTTGAGTTTATAACTAACCTCAATTCTGACAGAAAATGATTAAACACAAACCAAGTTATACATTATTACGGCATATTCTATAAGTGTAATACATTCAACTTGTCCTTTTCTTGCCAATAAAAAGTAAGACATTAAGGATGGGTTTTTCGCTTTCTAGAGTTATAGATATACAGCTATATAGAAAGTGTTAAATATCTAATATGTGATGTTTTACAAACACTTTTACAGAACACTCAAAGACTTACAAAAAAGAGGGGAGTAATACAAATTATAATATAAATATAATATTGTATTATAAATGACAAACCAAGTATAATTTGAAATATAAAACAAAAGTAATTATGTTTGTGGTGACCCTAACTCTTTTTGAACAGAGAAGAAGTATGAATTGAATAAACAGGTACTTTCTATACATGGTAAGGCAAGGCAAGGCGAGATGGCCACAAGTAGTCATAGTGCTGCAGATCAACACCTTAATGCATTGCAAAATACAACTAAATAGCCTATAGCTAAGAGCCTATACTCACAGACAAGGAATAGCTACTAAGTGTTAAACCTGACTAAATGACAATAAATTTATTCATAAATAACAGAGATTAGCATTATTTCAAACTTTATGCTCGATTAAAATTGTTCCTTATAAATGTCAATTTATATTTCTTATGAAAAAATTTAGATCACCTATTTAGTATTCAACAGGTGCAACATAGAAAAACTTATTCTGTGGATAAGGCTTTGTTTTAACCAAGGATAACAATTCCTTGGTTAACTTTATAAAAGTCTAGGTCAGTCAAGTCTAAATATACATTCAGGCTGTAACTAAATATATAAATAATGCTATGCAAAGAGTGATATTGAAACTGAAGGCATATTTGCTTGCTGAAGATTTCATAAAAAAAGATTCACAATTAAGCACACCAGTTATGAGTGGCTATTGCATCTAATGAACTAATAGTTCATCTTCTGCATGTCGTAAAACATAGAAAATTTAGGATAATCAATCCAAAACCTTGTGCATATTAGCCAGTACTGTAACAAAGATAATATTGGGATGCTAAATAAACAATTTAAATTAATAGAAACAAAGGAAAATGTCATTAAAATTGATTGACGGTAATACACTATGCGGGAAATGAGTAAAAATGATGTGTGCACAACTCTGCTCACTACATAACACTCATAACGTAAATGAGTAACTTTTGATTCATTTGCAGAATTATTAATTCAATGTGTGAGCTAATTATGTCATGTCACTCAATTATTGTAGATATAAACTTGAATATATGTCAGATGAATGACAACCAGTGACATAATTATCAGCCGTCACGTAAATACCACAAAATGATAAAACAAAGAAATTTCTCATAGTTATTGAGTATTTACAAACTATTTTTATGTCAAAAAATGATTTTTTTATTCTATACAAATTGTAAGTAACAGAATATAAAAATTAGGTTACACAATTATATGCGGCACAAATCAGCTAGACATTCACACAAGTCTTCCCCCCATAGAAGATGCCTATCACAGTTGTAGGCGAAACGTCGGGAGAATTTCTGCCCACCAGGCCATGGCCACATAGCACGGAACAAGTTAATACTTATAACACCGGGTATGAAAGCTTAAAATCTTACATAAACAATATTTTTCAACATTAAAAACCAACATTTACACATCAATCTATCTAGATATACCATTACGGCATATCCCTGAAGAGGAATAGTCAGTGGAATGACTGCATGTAAAGAACATATAATTAGTCCTCTCTGTGCTAATAAATAATGACATTCAGGATGGGTGGCATACTGAAGATGTTAAATGTCTTATTAGGGACTACTGTGGCGTGTGCACTGAGCAGGGACATTGAATGGAGACTTGATGGAACGAAATACATTATCCCTGGTCTATTTCATTTTCAATATCGATTTTATTGAGCTACATGTTTTGCTCGCAAACAAGTTGATGACCTTTGAACATAGAATACTGTATTGGTTACCCTGTTTATGAAATATTGAAAGATAAAATGTGGAAAGAATGCTTGATGAGAGAATGGTTTGAATGACGATGAACATATAGATTGATTTAAGTATAAAAGGCACTGCATAATACTGAAAAGGATTCAATCACCAAGTGTTTTAATAATAAACTACACAGAGAATTAACCAATGACTACCCAAGTAACAATTTAAGGTTTTATAAGAGACACATAAACCTTTACACAAAGGGAATTATAAAACATCATAGTTGAAATAAAGCTTATACAACTGAAAAAAAAGCAACATAAAAAATAGTTGCCATATTTTGTTGCAAGAATGTTCTTACAACTATTTTATTTTATTTATTTATTCATTCTTTACTGTACATTGATTACAATACATACAATTTTATAAAAAAATGCATTCAAACTAGATATAGTCAATATACAGAGGACGAGTTTATTGCAAAAACGGGATCTCTTCCAACTAACCCAATTAACTAGTTAGTTACATTGCAGAACAAATTAGTATTGTACAGTAAAATATAATATGCAGATATCCTTAGAACCTTATGCAAATGCTGGCAAGGATCGTCAACCCATAAAACCAGATTGCTACATAGGTAGAGCATTAATCTCGTACATACGTTTGATCCGATTGGTAGTCGATCACTCGCCTAAATCTACTACTACTACTATACCATCACAGCATATCCCACAAGTGGGGTAGCCAGCAGATCAGCTGCACTCGCCTAAATCGATGAATGTTTATTAATTTAAAATATTTATTGTCTCACAGAGATGATAGAATTTCAAACGAAACAAACTTGTTTTCGCAGAGTGTTGAAAAAACGTCCAAATTTGCATAAGCAAATAATTTTTATGTATATTTTGATTATAAGCTAATTACACAAAGCATGTAATCGATGATAGAATACTCAATATTTACGTACATAACTACTTGGGTTTTCAGCAAATAAATCGCCATTTATTCATATTAAAATGGAATTAATCGCTTCATTGGTCACATTTTTAGGATTTCTAATAATATTAGTTGATTTGACAACGACAAAATTTCATATCCCACAAAGTTGTAGACGGTACCTAATTCTAGATTCTCAGACTTTAAATCTAGGAATCCTGGTTTAGAATCCTGTGACTGCTAACCTATTTAACCTTCTTGAGACAAGCGAGTGAGGATTTTTGGAGTGTATATTTGGTCTTATTAAAAATCCGAATTCATCTTTTGAGATTTTTTCTATAAACCTATTCTAATTTTTATTTTGAAAATAAAAGGATTCTAACAGTAGAATGATTTTTATCACAGTACACCGTTACCATGACTACAGATATACATAATTAAGATGCGAAAAATATAATGGAATAATTACACTACATTAGAATGGAAGAAGTTTGTTTTCCTGTTTTCTAAATAGAATCATGCAGAGTGAGAGAATAAGATAAAGAATTCTTGACACAGATTACATAAAATCAAAACTAGACATATTTCAATGACCATGGCCATCTAAGTAGGAAACTGGTTTACATTAACAAGACAACATTAATTATTATGCAATTATGCATAGCAGATAAAATTTTTGACGAGTATTGGAAAAATTTGAATTTATGTCATTATACGTACCTTACCCAAATACAGGTATGAAATGTAAGTAAATTGACACAGTAATTAAAAATTAATTACGTAAAGAAATAAACCATTTAATTTCTACAGAATTTCTGATCAAATATTTTCCATTAGCCTTGTTCGCACATAGTAAACTAACGGTGCGAACGAATGCTCCATATTCTTTCTGTTGCAAATATAGGCAAAAGAAATACATCAAAGTAAATGTTTTCCTTCTCGGTTCTATCCTACATCGAAGGAAAGAAAAAAAGAGAAAAAATTCAATCGAACATGTCGTTGGGTTAATGTGAATATGACAATTCAAATATGGAATGAAAATCAAAACAACTATAATATAGATTCGAGTTTTAAATTTAGAATTGTTGAATCATAGATGACAATCTTTCAAAGTAATAATCAACTACAGATATTATCTATTTTCTGATATGTCAAATATGTTTTATATAAAAATTCATTACCTAAATGCAAGAAATATATAGACAAAAATACTAAGTTACTAGTGTAAGGTCACTTTTACGATATAACAACAAAACAAGAGTCTCTAAGTTACGTTAACTATCATATTATTAATATGAGAATAATCATAATACACACAGCGCTAAATACAACAAGCTCCGTAATATATAATTCAGAAGTCTAACTAAATCTAATAAGGCAATTTGCATAATTTAATAATAAATGCATCCATGCTACAGGCCCGACAATACAAACATATTATCAATGTAGCCATATGCCGACAATTTGATTTTTTTTTACCACCAAATATCTCAGATTTAAGTTCTATGGATTTGACCCACCACGGATCTAAATGCCTCATATGTGAAAAATGGTATTCTTTTGATTCCACCAACAAAATCAAATTGAATGTTTTTAAGAACATATTTTTTGTGGTTTAGGTCGACCGTCATAGTGCCATAAAACTTGATGCTGTATCTCAGAACATTTGATTTTTTAAATGTGGACTTATGGAACTCGGCGGTCTTTGTCTCTCTTTTCTTCTCTGTGTCGATAAAGAAAAGAAAAGAGAAGCTTCGTCCAATCTCTTTCTTATATTTATATATTTGTAATAGGAGGAAAAGAAAGAACAAATATTTGTTGGCATCATTTGGTCTGTAGTGCGGACGTACCTATTACGTAATAATACGTTGCTGTTCTCAAACAAATGCAATCCATTCAAATTCACAATTTATTGTCTTTCATCAAATTATCAAAAAGAGGGCATTTCATATAGGTGATTGTCTAAATCAGAGAGAACACTTAGACATTTGAGAGGAAGATTTATAAAATGCTCTAAAAATGTAACTTTTACCTTAGTCTTAGCACTAAATAATGTAAAGCTGATTGTCAAATTTAATATTTCTATTCTATTTCTATGTGAAATTAAGATCTAGAAATTTTCAGAACTACCAATATTATAATGTAAATACATTTGTATGGAGATAACATCATCTATGTCTAATGGATTATATGTTGAATAACTAGAAAATACATTTACTTTTTGAAAGGACTGCAGTATGTTTCAGAACAGCCTGGAATATTGTATGTAAAGTCTACACAAATACTTAACTACCTAGCTATGATTTATTATTATTATTGACATTGTTAATACTTCTAAATTCATCCCAACACCATTATGCAAAACTTCACTTCAAGAGTTAAACTGAGCAGTTTTCAGCAATCACTAAAAAACATCTTGAACATTGACGGACTCCACATACGTATTATTGACAATAAAAATTATAAAAACT
Organism: Athripsodes cinereus; assembly: GCA_947579605.1. Taxonomy (NCBI): domain Eukaryota; kingdom Metazoa; phylum Arthropoda; class Insecta; order Trichoptera; family Leptoceridae; genus Athripsodes; species Athripsodes cinereus. The sequence goes on from OX388327.1 coordinate 5,664,454, forward strand.
AATCAGTGGTCATTTTGTAGAAGAACAAATTAGCCATTAGCTTCATATACACTTAAATAACGAATGTTGTATTTCTCTTTCTACTCTTTGTTGATATATAGAAAAGAAATGTTGGACTAACATATTTCTTTTGTCTATATTTACAACTGGAACAAAACGAGACAGAATGTTTTGTTTGTCTCGTAAGTGTGGAAACAGCTATTTTTGAAAACAGATAATTTAAAAACATTCTAAATGCAAAAAAGATTTGGAAATAGTTAATTTTTTTTACAACTTTCTTATAGCTGAGACATCTATCAAACTTATTATCCTAATAATAAATAATGTATCAACATTTATAAGATGTGCTTCAGATGTGTTTTAGCAACTAAATTAGTACATCCCATTTCAAATGCCTTTTCTTTCATGGCATTGTGAAAATTTATATAAGTAAGTATATTTATTTATTTAACAATACAGGCAAATAATGCATAAAAGTGCAATGGACTCCAATGCTCCATAGATGCTTTTGTGAGATGATGACATTTTGATTCAAGATTCTAAATTTAAATTGTTTGATCTAATTTAGAAGCCATCTTGTTTCCTGTTAGAATCTTTGTGTTGTGCTGATAAAAAGTTTTAACCTTGATTTGATAATATGTAATAGACAACTTTAAGACCAAATTTGCAATCTGCATACTAATAGCTCATTACAATATTATCATATAATATCTATTATGTATTCTATCAATAGTATACCACTCAATGATATGTTTACCAATAAATATTTATAATATAAACGAATGTATATCTAGAACTGTTCTCACAATTGTCCAAAAAATTCTGTACAGACATCAATGTACCATTTCGAGATCATGTGACACCAATATTGGATGTGATTTTTTTTATATAACCCACAAGTGATGCATTTGGCATTTAGCGTCTATCAATAATATCTACAAACAATATTATAAGTAAGCGAGATAGTCTAAAATAAGCTGGACAAATATTTGTTATCTGATTCTGCCTTAATTTCTTATGTGTGCGAGATTATTCTCAATGTTCAAGATGTTTGCAGTGTTTTAATATAATAAAAGTATACGTATTTATAAAAAGTAATAATAAAATTAATGGCACTTTGATACAAAGAAACAATCTTACGCATTAATCCCCCTGGCCTTCTTAGCGGCGGGGGAAGCTTCTAATACCTTCTCGTTGGCCTTATCCTCCTCTCGGAAGTGTATTCGGGTGATGACTATATCTCCCGTGCTGAGAGTTTGAGATCCATTATTTACCACATCCACAGTTTGTTTGTTTTTATTAACACTGTCTGCATTATGATTTTTATCCTTGTGGCATTTACAATTGCAACAATCCTTTTTATTATGAGAAATTTGTTCACTCAACGTCGTAAGATCATTTGATTCCAACAAAGGTAGAGTTCTCTCCATAGTTTGAGAGAAGCGCATGTCTAATTCTCCGCTTAACGGGGCGACTGAGGAAAGTATTTCTTCCAATCTGTTTATTTTAGCGACACGGTCCATCGCTTGGTCAGAGAGTATTTCATCCATCATTTGCATGGACTCTGTCAAACTTGGCGGTTGCGTGGATTGAGGAGAAGAAACACTATCAGAAGGAAGTGAGTCGAGACTAGTCATTTCTTTTCCATCTGTATCATCTTCAGAATCACTTAAATCTTTGTCCTGAGCATTACTGTTCTCTAACTTTTCTAACTTCTTACATATCTTTTGAGAGACTTTCAATTTATCTTTCTCCTCATCTGTGAGTTCAATGTATCTCAGCAATCTGATTTCTCTGTTACTCAACACAACATTCTTACTGCATTGTGATAACTTCTGCCTCAATTCAAACACTTCAGAATTTATTTTTCGCTGTCTCTTTCTCATTCTCACTTCATTTGGTTGAATATGCATGAATATCTGTTCGCTGCATATATCATCAAAGAGTTGATTGTATTCCGGAGCCAAAGTAGAAGATATGTAACCATACAGAGAGGAATGAATAAGAGAGAGAACATCGGAAGCTGCGTAGAGTATCATTTCTTTAGTGAGTGGACGACGGGCCCAATACTTTTGGTCTTTACGGTAAATATTTTTGAGTTGTTCCTTCATTGGATTCATGGGCGCATTGTAAATTTCACACAAGGCATTAAGGGAGAGATTTTTCACCTTGTGCACAGGAATACCTTGAATCTGTTGTTGTAATACAGCATGAGCTGCTTGGGTGTCAAAAACACTCTTAAGCATAATACCATATTGGTTGTACAGGTTAACGGAATCATTTCTACAGTCGTGTATAACTTTAGTAACATCTCCACTCTCTAATAATATTTTGAGTCCCCCTTCATTGAGCATATTGGGACAGGCCAGGAGATCAAAGATGTAAGAATCATTGTTCAGTGTGGCTATTTGGAACATGGTGATTTGTCCTTTGAGTCCCAGGTTTATACCTTCGCAATCAAATGCTATGACGGGTCTCCCTCTTCCTCGACTCGACATAATCTTTTCCACCACGGCCCCACACTCCCTCACCCCTGCCACCACTACACAGCTCTGCAGTACCTTCTGTTTCCATGCCTCGCTCATATATTGAGTATTGACAGAATTCCTATTTACCAACACATTGTTGAAATTCTCTTCCCCAGGTTTACTCACCACCATCTTATCTTTGACCATGTTCTCAGCCAAATTTTTTATTACAATAGAATTGATCCTCTGTTTGAGAGATTGGTTAGCGATGCTAACTTGTGAGCGAGGGGAATCAGCGGGACTCAGCATACGTCCTGCAGGAGTTCGAGATTCTGTAGGACTGTTATCTTCTGATGATATCTCTATCGGGGAGAGGCTGGGGATCTTTGGTGGGTCCTCATGGTTATTAAGATATGTCGAGTTAAACTTTGGTCTGTTGATGAGAGTAACCATGTTGGACTGGATGTGAAAACTATCTGAGAACATGTGAAGGAAGGTGGAGAAGTCGTCTGGAGTTTTAAACATTTGGAACCAATATTCCTGAGGGAACTTGGAAATTACTAAGTGGAAAAGCTGATCTACCAGTACGGGACCCTTAGCTTCAATACATTGCACTAAATAATCCAACAGCTGTTGTGTGATGCCAGGATCTATGTTAGCCACAGGAAGGTTGTGGAACTGTTCTGTCTGGTGAGCAGAGTATTGTTCCTTGTCAGAGACCAACACCACATTGTCGTCGATAACTTTAAATGTGTCAGGATGTTTCAGTAAGAAATCTCTGAACTCCTTCATCCTCTGTCCAGAGATGTGTCTCACTTGCGGGGAGGCTTGACTTCTATGCCCCAGAAGACTTTTAATGGGAACCTCTGTCCCTTCTCCATACTGTATCATCTTCATGGCAAAGTATTGCTTGGCTTCCTCTATATAGTCGCTATTTCCTGCCATGCCCAGACCTGATCCCGCACGGGCCTGAAAGGTGTTCATGTCCACGTAGTCCCCGTCTATAGTAAACAACGCGGGATATTGTGAAAGGAACTTTTTCAGTCCCGATTGCGAGCCTCCCGCTATCTGCCGCATTTCTTTAGTGAATCCCTTGGCCCCGAACTGACATGAGAGATCGTGCAAAGTGCGAGGCTCACCCTTGTCTAACAACCTCTCCACGAAGAATAACAATGTCAGGTTGCGAGTGAGTTCATACTCCATGGACTCCATATTCAGGCTCCCACCCCGCACTCGCTGTTCCACTGAATCCTTATTTAACTACACAATACTATTATCTAACTTGTTACACACTCACAGTTATCTTCCAGCAATTTATTACTTAATTATTTTATATTATTATTTTCAATTTCTCTTATTCTAACTATTACTATGTGTCACAGATAATCCCAAAGGGACATCTGACAGCCATAGACAAATCAACAACTTGACACATTCCACATTCCATAGACACGCATTCATAATGCATTCTTTAACACTTTGACTACTAGAATAATTTCATCAAACTAATTTTAGTTACATCAATAATTAAAATGGCAATATGTACAATATTTACAACAACTTTTCTATTAAAGAAGCTTATTTTCATGAAATTCTTTTCAAATTCGTTAAAAATGTGAACAAATTCCTCAAATAACATTATTCAATGTTAGTATCGACAGTGTTAAAAATAAACGTCAAAAACTATGGAAATTATTCAAGCCATTGGCTAGTTGCGCATGTTATATGTGGCCATAAATAAGTAAGAAGACAAGTAAACGAGTGGTTTTGAAATCGAGATGTGTCATTTGATACGAAAATAACCCTTTCAGTTAATAATAAATGTGCGAAACAGCATTATTGTTTGATATTGTATTGTGATATCGGTTGTGCCATGTGTAAAGTGTGATTTAATATTATTAAAGTGTAGATTAACAAAATAATTATGGGTCACAATCATAGTCATACGTCGTCTTGTGATGAAAAGTCCCAGACGGGGTCTGCTTCTGGATTTATTACGCCACGCGGGGGCTCCAGGAGGGGACTCAGCAAATCCTCCTCGGGTGCAGACATCCAGGATAAACCGCCCACGCAGATGATGCCGATAGACAAGTTAACCAAAGTAAGTTATACTAAATATAATACATCCTTGAGCTGTTTTCAATGAACCTTGAAAGCCTTTCTAACATTGCTATTTACGTCTTTTACTATTCTCATTATATTGATTTAGTCGGGCAATATTAGTATTTGTAATATAAACATTTGTGTGGAAGTATGCCTATATGAATAAATGGGATGACTCAAGTGATTTAAATATAATTTCCTGGAAGTGCCCAGTGTAATGTTTCCAGGACTGTTCCAGTAAGAAGCTATTTAAGGATTTAGGGGGCAATGACATGTAAAATCATAGAAAGTGCATTAATTCAAATTAATCTAAGAAATAATTATTAAAATATTTTGAAAATGTTGATTATATATTTTTTTTATGAATGGTGTCATTTCAAAATAAATAAAGTTGAATTATTGATAGCATTACTGAATAAAAACTGTTGCTTTTTGAGTACTCGATATATACAATTAATAGGTTTCTCATTAGTTTTTGTACAATTAAAGCATCCTGTAAAGGTATACCTATATAAGTGTTCATAATAATTAACATTAACAGAAATATTTAGCTTAACTTTAATTAAGCAGTGTTGAGTTGTGCTACTCATAGTAGTTCTGCCCTTCAGAGGATAAAAGTTTTTCTTAAATAGCGGATTAATAGAAGTCCTCTGGCTTCTGAGATATCTGGGTATGGAAGGGAGTATACAGTCCTTTCATATTAGAGAACATCATTTCAAATTTTGAATGGTATTTTTGATTCATTTCATGATAATAATAATAAAAATCTTAATGCACAAAAAAGTTAAACAATAGAAAAAAACATGACAACAACTGAGCAAATAAATTTGTGCAGTGAGAGAGTTTATCACAGAAGCGCGATATCTTCCAACTAACCCATTAAACAAAAACTAAAATAAAATAAAAATAATAAACAAATAAAACAAAATATCTGGTTAGATGGAAGAAATCACTATAAAGTGATAATCTTGCCACTGCATAATTATCATCTCATTATTTTTTATATAAACTGCTTAGTTTATTTTGTTATGTGTACATGATGATGTGCAAGAAGAATAAATAAATAGAACAAAACTCTTTATTATTAGGCACACTTGCTCTTTGGATTATATACTGTGTATTTAATAATTTCAATTTGACATTTCTTAGATAACATCTAAATCAAAATATTCAATATCAAGATTGTATTTGGAGTAACCTCTCTTTACATTAAATTAACATTTTCGAATACAAATCAAAATGAAAGAAATATATTCAGTCTCGCAAACGTGAAATAACTGCTAATCCTACTATTACACCTTACTAAGTTACACCTTACTCGTAAACAGAGATTAGTGTTCTTCCATCTTATGTTTATATGTTTATGCCTGACTTTAGCTGTTATTCCTCATAAATGTTGAATGGTTTTATTGACTTCTAACTATATAGCAACTGCTGCCATGTTAAAAATTCAAAATAACACAAAGCAATGTATTCATATTGAGGAAAATTTTGAATATTTAACACAATATTGAGAGATATTGACTAGCGTGTTTGAGGAATTGTATGCATGTAGAAGAAGCAAAAGAAGTATGTGAGGATTGATCTATATAGCATTCTGTTCTCTCTGCCTACCCCACTTGGGACATGGCGTGTGGAGTATAGTATATTGATTAGGTGCACTGTAAAAAAATATTTTTTTGTAAGGAAAGTTTTGATTTTACTGGTAAATAACACATTGTTTTGTGGGTAAAGATTTGCATTCAGACAGGTCTAAATATGCAGTTAAACAGTTGTGAATATGCAGTTATACAGTTCTAAATATGCATTTTATTTGTGAGTGTGGCCAATTGAATGCTATAACTGTATTTAAATTCTGAACTAAAACAAACATATTCAATCCGATGCACTCAATGTAAAACAATGGAGCATTTTATATATACTTATAACGTATTTACTTATATTATACTCGTATCTCATTGTGAAACCACCAATTGTTATTGAATTTATTGTTGTAGTATACTTGTTTGGTTAGACTGTTTCTAGTTGATGTATGTATAGATTACTGTATGTATATCTCGTGGGATCCTCGGCAAAAAATAGCTCTCCTAATGCTTTATATAAGTTTTTGAATGTCCTGTAGGGAAGGCTTTGACATTCAAGATAAGATACATCTACAATTAGCTGTGGCAAGATATACCAACCATCCTATTTATTTTGTTTTATTGGATGAGGTATACTGTGCACTGCGGCCTATAAAATCTATTGTACTCCCCTTACTTAGCTCTCCTGGTATTACCAGTCCATTTTAAGTCCAGTATCTTGAAGGCATCCAAGGTGTGGAGAGACTCCACTTCTATCCAGTGCCTGCCTACTAGGGTTTTGGTTCTTTTCAGGCATCCTAAGTTTCTTATATTTTTTATTGGCACGGAGATGAAAATCTGAATGTATCTTTTACACGGAGTTAGTGTCTACTGGCTACCCCAGTTGTGAGCGATGCTGTAATGGAGCAGGAAGATTATTACCCATAAGAGTTTGATTTAGCATTACACTTTTTAACTGTAAAGATTATAATTTATTTATTGTGTATTGTGTTTTTGTCATGTTTAGTATTTGGACTCGTTACGTCTGAACATTATATAAATGCAAATTTATCTGTAATTATCATTGAGTACTTACAAAAACATTTAACTTTTCATAAAAACAGAATTTAGTTATTGATTCTTCTCTATCACTTGTTTTACTTTCTTTTAAATAAGAAAATAGCTTATGAAGGAGGCTAATTTCTGTACTAAAGCAATAAAACTGAGAAAATGTTGTTTTTTATTTTGTAGTGCGTCATTGTGCCTTATTAATGATAAACTTCTTTGTAATTTGTTTTGCTAATCATAATTTCGCTTTAATGAAAGACTTTAAATGATTGTACCACTGGTAAATAACAATTAAACACCTGAGTGATGACGGCAATAGTTGTTTAAAGTACCGCAATGGATACGGCTCGTTGTCAGATGTATAATTATGTTCTAATCGTTTGAGAATATCTAATTTAATGTTTCTTACGCTGTTGACGAATAATTATTAGTAATGACACTGCGTAGTAATTTTTTGTTATTCAAGTTTATTTACATTTATTTTTTTCTTATGGCTATTATTCATTTCTATTCGTTGTATAAAAAAATAAGACATTCGTGATAAATGGCATATCTCATTCTTGAATTGAAGAAATCTAATATCTATGTTGACCGTACACTCTGCGTGGTTAGCCCGTTGCTGTGGAACGAAATTCCCTATGATTTGCCAACTCTTGAGAGTGTGGATGTTTTCAAGGCAAGGTTGAAGACCTTATTGTTCAGGAGGTGTTATGGTTGTTGAATGGGCCCTTGCGGTGGTTTTCCCACAAAACGGCACATCTTAAAAAAAAACTTTTTTTTTTATACTTTTATTAATAAAAAAATATGTTTACAAAGTCTATATTATTTTGCCTAATCCCTTGTGGGGATTTTGAGATTATTATTTATCTTGTATATTGTGATGTTTTGACAAAACTTTTTTTTTTTTTACTTTAAATTAGTTTTGCATTAATATTATTTATTGATTTGACAGTAACATTGTGGTAGTTTCTAAACATTATTGCGAATTTTTTGATTCCAAAACTTTACTTATACCCTTCATATTTTTTACACACAACTAAGGTTTCGGCAGGGGTCCTGTCATTCATTAATTGTTGTTTGTTTTTGTTAATTCGCTTTTAATATTTTTCTTTTGTTGTGTATTTTACTTATTGATTTTATGATGGATAGAGTTTTATACGTGTTCTATTAAATGTTCTGGTGGTAATTTTTTTGTAATAATTTTGTTAAAGACTGAAAGATGGAAAAATAAATAAATAATTAATCAAATATTCCGCTTGCGAATGACAGGATCCCTGTTGAAACTTTGGTCACACATATAATAAACTATTACAAGTTTATTATATGTTGAGTTTTTGACTCTGTTCATTCGTAGTAATAGTTTTACGTTATTAAAATTAACAGAGTTTTTATGTAACACTTGATAAAACAAACGCATGTGATAAGGTTAAACATCAATTCTCCAGCTGCCCGTGTACAAGTGTGAGTGCATTGAATTATTAATTATTAGACTGTGTGTATGTAGAGGTACAAGTGTTATATTATATATAGTATGCTGTGTAATAGAGAGACTGTATCAGCTGAATATACACATTTATAGTTCTGTATGGTGGAGCTAAAGTACACTACGTCACAAGATGCCATTTTTCAATATGGCCGATTAACAAAATAACATTCTTTTTTCACATGTTTATTAACATGAAATTTCTTGATTGTGGGTCATATCTGCTCTCATTTTGTTAATATTTTGCTTTAGTAAAAGATTATCATTTTTTTTCATCTATGGATATTACAAAATTTAAGGCATTTTCAAGACAGGTGAATATCCCATTTTAACCTATCTTAAACTCAGTGATGAGTTTGTCACCCATATTGAATGTCTTAAATTTTTGTTGGCATGGAGAGGACAGCTTGCATGTTTATTACATACAGCTGGTCTACTGGCTACCCCACTTGTGGAATATGCCGAGAATGTATATAAATACTTAAATACCATCACGACATATCTCACAAGTAGGGTAGCCAGCAGCCCAGTTGCATGTAATAAACATGCAAGCTGTCCTCCTTGTACCAAAAAAAAGGTAAGACACTTAGGATGGGTGGCAAACCTCACCACTGTGTTTCAGATGTAAATTGTCTTTATTTTTTTGGAACATCTGCCTTTTACACGACATTCGAAACCTTACAAAAAGAGTGGAAGACCAATTCTTTGCCGGATGCTCCGAGAATATGCCATCACAAAAGGAGCATACACTACAAAGATTATGTCTTTTCTTCTAACCAACTGGCCAAGTCATTTGGGCAAAGTTTGACATGGTGTAATTTCACTCTGTCATGTTTGTTGTAGGGTAACTGTACTATGTCAAGGTATTTTTCTTAACAAATTTCTCACAAGTATCAAGGTGTGGACGCAATGACTTTTATGTATATTTATTTTGAAACATCTATCTTATTTATACTATAAAGGGATCTCCAGCAAGGAATAAGTCCTGGAATAGTCAGTCAGTAGATTGACTGTATCTAATAAACATACAGCTTGTCCTGACCATGTTTCGGAAAGCATTTTTGAATAACTTTGATTAGTTGCTTAAAAAGATTGAAAAGAAAGTCAGAGAGGATTTTTAGTTTCTCTTGCAGATGACATTTAATGTATTTTGTGTTATTTTGTTTGCTGTCATCTAGTCTTGGGTAGAGAGACATTGAAGGAGTGTAATCAAAACATTTCATACACACGGGTTCGTTGGCTGGTCAGCATTTCAAGCCACCTATTGTGTAGTCTTCATTCTACTATGTAATCTATGGACATGATCTGCTAAGTGTAAAATCGAATAAAGGGAAATCCCCAGACTTCTGCAATACCCTGACAGTCGTTGGGTCTCCATCAACTTTAGTCGTGTTACTTTTATTTTACGTTATAATAAATAAATATTTATTGGCCATAATTTTACACAAATACATATTATATGTACAATAAAACTCAACATAACAAAAGTGACAATTACCAAAATTAGGCCAAAAGGCGTTATGTTGCCGAAAAAACATTAGAGAGGTAATAACTCAACATTACAAAATTATGACTTTTCACTCACAGACCTCCCGTGCATGCCTTATCTATTTGTCTGGTGGTGTGTGTGTGTGTGGTTATGTCGTCTCACTCTATTATGTATAGTATAGTGTAGTTATATCTATGAAATATACCTGTTGATGTATATAATTCATTCACTGTATAATATGACCGTATCATGTGGTTATAACAATGACACTTCTAGTGCATATAAACTACCATCACTAATACATCATAAACAACTAGAACATTGTGTAAATGGTTTTATTAAATGTTTTTTATTATTATTTTTAATTTCTTTATTTTATTGCTTTCATTGATGTATATCAAAGCAAGCTTTTCCATCATTTGTTCGGCCGGTATGGCGCGGAGGTAACGCTCTTGTCTTTGAGTCACGAGGTCCCGGGTTCAATTCCCGGCCAGGGCAGATAGAAGGATGATCTTTTTCAAATTGTCCTGGGTCCGGGTGTTACATGTATATGTGTTTAGTGCATTGTATATGTGTATATCGTCGCGTTAGTACCCATAATACAAGATTCATGTCATATCTGGCCCGATCTGTGTGAATTGTCTATGCATATTATGTTATGTTCAGGTTTCCCCTGTATACCACCAACTATGTGAAAAATATTATCTTCTGAGACACTCTTGTTCTGAGTTTTTCTGTACGTAATCTATACAATTTTGTTTTGTTGTTACTTCCTGCGTTGACTATTTGTTCCACAATAAACAAATAAGTGTTTCAAGCAAAATCAAAATCTCAGCAACTCTCTATATCTATACTATCACGGCATCTCCTACAAGCGAGGTAGCCAATAGACCCAATACATGTATCTACTAAACATGCAAGTTATCTTCTCTGTGCCAATAATAATAAAACATTCCAGACAGGCAGCATGCCTCGTCACCATTAAAATGAATTGTTTATTGTAAATCATTCCCCATAGCCCCCTTACAGGACACTTGGGTTCATCATAATTACACAGGATAAAAAGAACAACATTAAAAGAATACATGAAAGAATACAAAATAGTAAGGCATCAAAAGCGAGACAAAACAATGAAAATTGAGTAAAAAAGTTGCCGAACATGTAAATTTGAACATAAATAATAATTATATAATGTGAATAAAAATAATAATAATAATGCATTTTTAAGTACTAGAAGGATGTAAAGAGTCCCCTTAGTACCACGTCTTTAGTACAATATTTGATTTTTTAACAAAAGAAACAGAGAGGAAGGACGAATGACACACATTGCACTCAACAATTATGTTATAATATATTTTTCAACACTAGCAGGATGTAAAGAGTCCCCCTAGTTTATTTATTTATCCATTCATGGCAAAAGCCTTTTTACATGTACAATATAAACAATTTGTAAGAAATAAACAATTTCTTCATCAAAGATATAAAAGTTTAAAAATACAATACATACACATACAGAATATAAAATTTAAACTACAATATAAGATGTATATCCTGATCACTCGTAAACGAGTGGATGACCTTTGAAAATAGAATAGAATATAAGATGTATATAATATGCTTAACTTTTTATTCATGATATTTTACAAGTAGGTACATGATTTTACAGTAGGACACTGAAAAATTTATAGAAAAGATTGAGAGATCTATTTTTTGTCTTTGAAAACTTTATTTACATTCATTTTACCAGTAAGATAATAATCCAATAGCGGTACTGATAGTAACACATGTTATCTAAGTATGTATACTATATCATATCAGTATCATTACAGGGAGACGTCACACAGCGGATGCATTATACGTCCTGCAAACAATGAATCACGTTTTCATACTAGCTATAGTAATACATATCTAATGGTAGTACCTGTCTGTGTTTGTATATTACTCATGCAGTATCAGTAATAATAATAATAACAGTGCCTCTCACCTATATTGTATTTGACACATCATTAGTGAGTAAATACTAAATATAACGGGTAAGGAATAGCATTAGGAACATGTCACAATTGATGACGCTACGTGCAAACGTACTCAGAAAAGTAATTCTAATGTTATCAAGAGGACTGATAATGTCAAACTGAGCTTTTGACGAAAGCGCCCGAGTTTTATAAAAAAATTAGTGAAAAATTAACTGTGTTTATTAACCCTGTTTGTGCCATTGTTTTTTTTCTCACGTATACTTAAAAATGCCAAAGAAAACCGTGGTTTTTGATGTCATTTAACCTTATTTGGAAAAAGAAATGTATCTTCTCCAAAAATTACCCGATTTTCAAAATTCTTTCGGAGTTCCCTTCAAGAAACCTCAAAGATGGATATTAAAATTAAAAAAAATGATGGAAAAAAATATTGTGGAAGAAAATTATTACAAGAATAGAAATCCAAAAATAAAAATATATATGCATATGTGCTTTTTCGCGCAGACCCCATGGGGCCCTTTTTTGCAGAGGGCACAAATTAAGTCACTCTCACTCAAAAGTAGCATCATGCGATTTGAAAGGTCCACAATGTCGCTTCTACCATCACTTTCTTCACAACTTGAACTATGATCAGTCTCATTTGAACTATTTTCAAATTCTGACATTTTGGGTTAAATTATTTTTTTTTGACCGGGATCTTTTTTAAACTTTATTTAGCTTTGACCCATGTTGAACTTTATATAAACAATACGAATTAAGTGAAAAAATATTGTTGCGCGCATGTGACCTTCCCCGCTGCACGCCTATCACGTACTGATATCTGGCACTTTTGGCATGTATACACAGGAGCGCGATGGCGCTCGTTGGCACTAAAAGCCGGGTTAATATTGATATTTGTACTCAGAAAAGGTCTGTAGTGCCTATTTTCTGTTTATACAGGAGATGGGATGATTTTCGACTGGGCTATGTTTTATTGAGAATGTCCGATGATAGTTGATCAAAATCAAAAAGAGTACTGTTTTTCCATCCATCAGGTTTTTGACAGTCTTGATGTCTCTCTTTCGCAGTACAATATTCCTATGACAATTATTTCAGAACGTTAGAAAGAACAACTTGTGTGTCTATTACATGTAGTTACTCTACTGTCAACTCTAAAATCTTCCTATATAAGTACCATTGTTTTACCTATTAAGTTTTTTTTCTTATTTATATAAAATATGCAAGTGATAGTAATATGATTTTATTTTATTGGATGGCATATATAATATATTGTGCACTGCGACCTATAAGATCTACTGTACTCCCCTACTCAGCTTTCCTGGCACATTAATTTTTAGATATTTTGAAATGGCTTTTGATGCCATAAATGAATAAATAAATCATGACATCTCTGACAAGCAGTGGGACCAGTAAATTAGCTGTGTGTAATAAATTTGTAGATAGTCCTCATCTGCGCCAATACTTAATAAGAAATTCAGAAGGATGAGTGGCATACCTCATAGCGAATTTGAAAATATTAAATGTTAATTATTTTAGCCTAGCCAACAAACTAACTGCATGTAATAAACATACCAGTCATCCTCTCTGTGCCAATAAAAAATAAGACATTGAGAATGAGTGACACGTCTTCATCATTCAATATTGTAAATGTTAAGTGTTTTATTTGTGGTGTTCTACGTATACTTGTCTTTTGCAGTTAATTGGAATGCATGCAGTGTTTTGTCCTTACAGAAAAGGGTAGGAGATCTTTCACAGATCCAAATTCCATGCATGCATCTGATAAAATATCTCGAGAATAATGTAATCTAGTGGACTAATAGAAATGGTCCAAGTGTGAAGTATACTTTTAACATAATAAATAACTCATACGCTGGTTGCATCATAAATATGTAGTATTTCCTATAGCATATAGCTGCTGTTATCAATCGTAATCGGTGGTTGCATTTATTAGCTGATTGTGGAAAATTTATGTAGCCAGTGCATTATTGTTATTTAATGTGATATGTGAACAACTATTTTCTTATTCGTGATAAACTAATATAATACATACATCATACATATATATATGTTATTCAGGGAGTATTGATTGCTTGTAATGATCTTATATGATGTAAAGCAGCCGCAGATGAGAAAAGTATAAACATATTCATGATCACAGACATCCTCTTTACAACCACCACGAGTCGGTGTCACAAGGTATAAAAAGAACTTACAAGACGATATAAATCATTTCATATAAGATATTTAATATCTCTCTGATGCGCAGGTGACAAAACCAATCAGACATCTCCATTGGCGTACCACGATTACACAATGTAACATATCTTCCGATTTAATTTATCTCTGTTAATCAGACTTACTCCAAATATTTCCATTTTCAAGAGTAGACTTATGTTGTTCTTATCTATATTAAATATATTTTATTTGTTGCTTCATGTGTGTGTGTGTGTGTAAATGTGAGTATGTGTATATATATGTTTGTATTCTGTTTTACTTAAATCTTGTTTTTTATTATTGTAAACATGTGTCTCACCTACATCTACAGCTGGTCGGTTGTTAGAAAATGCGTGAAAGCAATAAACCCGCCCTTTGTATCATGTTAAATTGTACAATAAAGATTATTTTATTTATTTATAGATTTTGCACAATACTACATTGCATAATCGTGGTTCTCTAATCAGGATATCTGATTAGTAGAGTTTTCTCTTGTAATTATGTTAAATCTATTCTAAATCACTCTGTATAAATAATTCCGCATGATTGATTGAGTACGTGGTAAGGCATGTGGAGATTATTTACTCATTCATTCATTCACTCACACAATCACTCACTAGTAATTGATTAATAATGCCTAGCTGACTGTAGATTTCTCTCTTCTGATAATGCATACTATGCTACGTAACTATACGAGGTTTGTTCAATAAATATTGTGACTTATTATTTTTCTCAAAATATATTTATTTATCAATATAATAATTTGTTCAGGAACACATTAAGTCATTTAGAATATGGAGATGCTTCAGCTTAGAACTAAGGGCTTGGTTACTCGACTTGAGTAGAAGGAAGCGAAGAAAAGTCTATTAAATAGCCTCTTCTTTGCTCCCTTAACAAAAACAAAAGAATGAAGATGCTATGAACATAACCCTCAAAAATTAAAAATTAACAGCCACAGTGATCGTTGGACTTGGCCATCTGCGATTCTTTCCTGTTCCCAAAACTGAAACCACGAACCTATGAAAAAATGGAGATTGAGCATATAAAAAGTGTTTGGAAGATTGGAAAAAGCGCTGGCAAAAATGCATAATAACTGATAAGGATTACTTTGAAGGGGACAAAATGAATAAATGTACTATTGATGTAACGAATATTCGCATTCGCGAATATTCGCATATTTCAAAGTATTCGCATTCGTATTCGCAAAAAAATATGCAAATGTTTTGCGAATATTATTTAGGTAATAAAGTATCGGATATTCGGTAAAAGTTCCGGATACTTACCCGGTACATTGTAGAAAAAGGTACTGCGAGAAAATATTATTTAAGAAACCGAGGAGTTTTGAAATATTTAAAATTCCTATACCATTTTGAAAATTCAGCGACGGGGGGTAGAAATTTTAATGTTTGGGCAATTTGTAGAAATTTAAGCAAGTCAATATTCGCTATTCGCATTCGCATTCGCGAATATCGGCATCAAATATTCGCATTCGCATTCGCGAATATCCAAAATCACACATTCGTTACATCACTAAAATGTACTTAAAGAAAAATAAAAAGACACCTTATTTATTGAACAAACCTTAAATATACATATACACACACAAACACACTCTTACGACTTCTACAAATGCTTTTATCCAAACTGGAAATTAACAATTTCATTTATTTTAGAAGGATAACTATGTAACAGCTTCGAGACATTTTGAATGTTTTTAGTATTCTACAATGCACAAATTGTATCGCTCGTCAATGTTAAAGGTTTACTGAAATCGATCGCGATTTAAATAATCAAGTAACGGATGTGCATTGTAGAATACTAAAAATATTCAAAATGGAAATTAACAATTAACATGTTATTTTATTTCTGTTAAAATTTTGATTAACTGAAGGTTTTTTTTTTTAATTCATCATCATTAACTTCAGCTAAATTGAGTCTGTTTATTGTCTGTGAAAAGTCCCACAGCGACTTTTCAAAAACCTGGTACCCATCACGTCATCTTCCCACAAGTGGGGTAGCCAGTAGATTAACTGCACTTGTAGTAAACAAATATTTTGTCCTTTCCGTGTAAATGAAAATAAAGACATTCAGGATGAGTGACACGGCTCATCACTAAATTGTAGATATTACAATGTCTTATACATATGTGATGTTTTGTGAATTATTCACATGAGCTATGTTTTATTTATTTATTTTATTTCTTGCTGTACGTTTTATGTAAACATTCAATGATGTGTTGCATAATAATTATGTATACAGTCGATTCCGCTTAATTGGGACACATCGGGATTTGGGCATTTTGTCCCAATTAAGCGGCTGTCCCAATTAAGCGAATTTAATATTTTTTTAAATTAATTTATTTGTTTTGGCAACTAAGGCCATTAACCAGTAATACACACATAAAATTAAACAATGCATATTTTTTCAATAATTTTATTTTATAAACTGTTGGAAACTGTAAATTACATATAGGTAATATAAATTATCATATGAATTACAAATATGTAATGTAAACTTTTAAGAAAAGAATAAAATTCCTAATTAAAATAATAAATGGGTATGTAGGTATATACAATTTAATTCAATGCAAAAATGAGTCAAGTGTAGTCTGTCTTTTGTTTTTGTAACATTTCACTTCTACAAAATGTACATATTATTTTTCTTAAGAATATGTGTACCATAATATGTGCTGTGATCTTAAATTTACTGTCCCAATTAAACATATAAATTTACTATTGGTTTGGTTTCTGTTCATTGAGATTTGTCCCAAATAAGCGGCTGTCCCAAATAAGCGGAATCGACTGTATTTTGTGTCCTACTGAGAACTGTGTTTCCCCACTTAACACATTTCTTATATGCACTTCACCTGTTAATTTATTGAAACAACCAAGTGCATATTATAATTTATTGAACAATGACCTCTCAGTACTTGAGATTCAACCAGGTCATCTTAGTTTTAACACATTTTTTTCCACTCTCGTCTTGCAACAGTGCTTGTGTCAACTTTCTTAGGTAGTCGACTGCCAGTCCAACTTGAAATCGTCTTCCCACGGGCCAAGATATTGGAAAAACTGTTGTGTATCTTCTGTGCAGCATTATGTTATAACAAAAGATTAATCAGAAGAAATTAATGCTATCAGATACCTTCCATTAACAAAAGATATTGGAGGGCCAAGATATTGGAAAAACTGTTTTGTATCTTCTGTGCAGCATTACGTTATAACAAAGGATTAATCAGAAGAAATTAATGCTATCAGATACCTTCCATTAACAAAAACATTTCTTTATTTTTTGTCCACAGATTCTGACGAAGAAGACCCAGGAGGAAGATGGAATTAGCAATGCAATATCTGAAAGGTGCTTTACTGTAAGCATAATATTAATACATTCACAATGACAACAGCATACCTCAAAACTTATACAAAATATTTAATATGATTTACATAATATAAATACTATGTGAGAAACAGCAAATGTGTCCCTATGCTTAAACTGGTCACACTAAAGAGAGTTCACAATCTGCTGATTGTGTTAATGAATTGTCTGTTGACTAGTTCTTAATGCAGGTTGTTTGAAACAAAATAAGATATTTAGAATAGGTTTACTTCATTGCATCACTTAATTAAAGATGTTAAGTGTTTTGTTTGTGATGTTTTTCAAACAGCTGCCATTTCCAGGATTCTCCAACAAGTTAAAGAAATTGCTTCCAGGCAATAAGCTCACCAATTGTTGATGTATTTGTGATCAGTAATAGTTATTGTTATATATACCTATATTATATGTGGACTATTCGTAAAACCCCGTTTACTCATAACATAACTTCAAAATTTCCATATTGTGTGTATATTCAATAATGTTGTTCTTATGTTTGTTTTTATGTACTATTTTGGAAAATAGATAAAAAAAAAATACTGTCCAAGCTCCCAGCAGAATATATGGAATACAATACATTCAGTTTTAGTTACGTATAATTTGCATTTGTCAGAGCTTTGAGGAAAAGGTTAATTTTGTCATTTATTATTATTACTATGAATAGACAAACAGCATAGCTGATGTGCATATATCTAACTTGCATAACTATTATTATCCTTTAGAGAGAGGTCCAGTCTATTTTCAAAAGAATTTATACTTGGAGCATTTATCACAGCACTAAAGTTCTCAATTTCTCCCAATGCTTTTCCACTGTGCTTGAATTATTTGGCATAAGATCTATATCCCGCAACAAATTCTCCTAGCTTTAAAAAATTTGAATCTATCACAAGTTTTTCACACCACAATCTAAGAGAGAGATATAATGACCCTAAAAGATTCCTAACGACTCAATGAATGTTTTATTTGTAAATATTCCAGTTCCATCTATTCCCCAAGTACACAGAGTTGGGTGAGCGGCTATTTCACTACCTGATGCTGCAGGGCAAGTGTACCAATAATCAACAGAAGCCGCAGATGCGTCCGTCAATCTTCAGGCAGCAGGCTGACAGGTTCCTCTCCATTTTGGACGATGCCGTCATCGTGGAAGTATATGTCAAGTAAGAATATATTTTACTTCAATTTTTTTATACAGCATTTAAATTGCAATGAATTCATTGAAGACAGATTTGACAAAAATAAGCTTTAAAGACAATGAGTTACTTTTTTGGTGTTGTTCACAATTCCTAGACTGCCTCAAGGGTGTTTCAAATTTATATTTAACTTTATGGTTTCCTGTGAATTGTCCACCAGAGAATAAATCTCACACTCTTGTCCTTTATCTTACAATACTTTTACATTGTACCTACTATAAAATTTGAACCCCATATTTTGTCCATATCACATAGCAACTTTATCCATTGGTGTCTTCAATTTTCAAAGAGTGTAGAGTGTAGTGAAGAGTAGACGTGCGTATCATTCGCTCCTAATAAATAATTATTTAATGGTGGAAGTTTATCTGTTTTCATATAATTAAGGTGTTGAAATAAAACTTAATATACTTTAGTGTATTGAGATGACACATTAAAGTCATCTTTGAAATAATAACTGGGATATTTTGCGATTTAAGTGAGTGATTTTATATTAGCCGAATAAGTTTGTGATAGCGGTACGCGTGGTGTTGTTTACGTACGGCGGCGCGGGGTGGCGGTGTTTGCTTCGTAACGGGACCTGTCTGGACTTGCATACGTAGGTACATAAAACATTGTGCTCCATACAGTGTGTAACAGAAAGAACTGTGAAATAAATAATACATTAGATACTGTATTGGTGTGTAGACTTATTACTTGGAGATATTATATTAGTGTGTTGGTTTTCATTTTTTGTTTTATTATGACGGATCCGTTTAATAAATCTTCATTGACACCAAGGTCCCCTACGTCCTGGGACAAAGATGTTGAGGTGGAAGATTCAGAACATGAGGAGATCCACGATGTGGCTACTGATGTTGATTTACCAAAGACAAGGTTGCTACAGACACAAAAGGCGGGTGAAATATTGATTGGTGCAAGAGAGAGTATCAATTCTATAAAGTCAGCAATAAAGGTTGGTAAAGGAAAGATTTCAGTATCGAATAAAAATAAAATTTATACCGAGTTGGACTATATGTACGATATTGTTGCTTTTATGATCGCTGAGAACTCAGAAATGAAAGGTGAGTTAAAACTGTTGCGCCCCTTGGCAGATAAAATGACCAGAGATATGGGAGATATTAGAAGTGCTCTGAAGGAGGATAGAAGTTTGCTGGAAGATATCGCTGCTTGTGGTTTGGATATGAAGCGGAATATTGAGAAGACAAAAAAGCCTCTCCATATGGGGCTGGATCCTATAGCTATAATCAAGCCGAAGAATAAGGAACAGAGGCATGATGTTACAGAAAGGGATATCAAAAGTAATTTGGATCCGATTGTTGTCGGAGCTACTGGCTTAAGAAATATCAAAGAAGGAGCTGTTATTGTACAATGCAGAAACAAGGAGGGATTAAAAAAAGTTGAAGACGAAATATACAATAAACTCGGAAAAGATAACTATGAAGTAAAGATTCCTAACTCAATAAGGCCTTCAATAAAGATTGTGGGCATCACTGAAAAAATGACTGCGGAAGAGATATTGAAAAATCTAAAGGCCCAGAATAATTTTATCCCGGCAGATGAAACGATAAATATATGCTTTATTAGAGAGGTTAAACGTGGGGGTAGTATGACGTCATACACTGCCGTGGCTGAAGTAAACTCAAAAATGTATAATGAGTTATTAATTAATGAAAGAGTAAATATTGGATGGAGTAGATGTCGTGTGTACGACAACATTGGGGTGAGAAGATGCTTCAAATGCAATGGCTACCAACATAAGGCTAAGGAATGTAGAAACGAAATTGCTTGTCCGAGGTGTGCGGAAAAACATGAAGAAAAGGAATGCAAAGTAAGCAGTGATAAGTTTCAGTGCATTAATTGCCTGACTAGTAATAAAACCCTGGGGCTCAACCTCAATGTAAATCATGCGACATTTGACAAGCAATGTCCGGTTTATAAAAGAAAATTAGACAACACGAAGAGAAAAGTTGATTTTTTAGGATAAGTAACATAAGAATTTATAACATGAATGTATCTAGTCTATTGGCTCATTATGATGAAATAGAAGAAAAATTAATTAAATTGAAACCATACATGTTGATGTTGTGTGAGACTTGCGTAACTGATGAGATTGATAATTTTGAAGTAAGTTTTAAAGGTTATAAAACTATAAGATGCGATTCATTTAGTCGTCATACGGGTGGTGTTATTATTGTTCTTAAAGAGGATGTCCCGTACACTGTTGTGTCAAGAGAGGTGCTGAACGAAAATAACGCTTGGTTTTTGACTGTAAAGATAAAAAAAGGAAATACGAAGGGTACTTACACAGTGTTGTACCATTCACCAAATCAAAGCCATTCGAAATTCTTGGACTTCTTTGAAAAATATTGCAGAAAGTATGTAAGTGAAAATGAATTTATTTATATATTTGGTGACTTTAATATTGACATGAAAGTGAATAGTACATATAGAAATAGACTACAAAACATAATAAATGAAAACTGTTTGAAACAATTGGTGAATGATTACACAAGGATTAGTTTGAATTCGAAAACATTGATTGACTTGATACTCTCGAATGATATATATCTTCCTGTTGGCATCGCTGATGATTTTAAAGTGTCGGACCACGAAACACTGGTAACACAATTGGGGAAGAAAGAAGAGGTTACGGATGTAGTAAAAATAGTAACAATGAGAGATATGAAAAGTTATTCAAAGTCTAAATTGTGTGAATGCTTGCAAGCACTGGATTGGTCTGTTCTCAGTGAAGATGTAGATGAAAAAGCAGAAAAGTTTGTAGATAACTTGATAGTATCAATAGATGAATTGACACCATTAACACAGAGAGTGTTCAAAAATACCTGTAGGTGGTATACCAAAGATTTACAGAATTTACGCAGAGAAAGAGATAAGTTGTATAAGGCATTTAGATTGACTGATGATGGTTTGATATGGGAGCACTATAAGCAAGTTAGAAATCATTATAATAAAAGTATAAAAAATCATAAATATCAATATATTAAGGATAATATAGAGAAAAGTAAACATGATCCTAAGAAACTGTGGAATAATATTAAGGATGTTGTTAAGGGTAAACAAAAAAATAAAGTGAATACTGTTGAATTTCCGGACGCGGTGGAAGACGATAATGCCAGGATTGCACACAAGTTTAATAAGTACTTTTTGTCTAGTATCGATGATATACATAGAAGTATACCGGTGAGTACAGAAATTCAGAAAGATGATGTGCATCTTCGAGTTGAAAGATTTGAATTTACGAGCATAAGCCTGGAATCATTGAAAAAAACTTTACAGGGTTTAAAACAAAAACAGTCTGAAGACGGAATTACGGTTAAGGTTATATTGGATTCTCTGGATGTTACGGGTTTTCTTCTGGTTGGTCTTATAAATCAATCTTTGAGAGAGGGTTCGTTTCCTAGGTCCTGGAAGACTTCTACTGTTGTTCCTGTTCCGAAGATTTTGCATGCCAAGTCGTTTGATGAATATAGGCCAATAAATTGTTTGCCGAAGTATGAACAGATTCTGGAACACGTTGCCAAAGAGCAGCTATCGGAGTACATAGAAAAGAACAACATTTTGGTTCCCCAGCAGTCGGGATTTAGAACAAATTACTCGTGTGAAACGGCAATAAATTTTATTATTAAGGAATGGAAGGAATGCATGGATAGGAAGAAGATCGTGATTGCAGTGTTTTTGGATCTGAAGCGGGCATTCGAAACAATTGATAGAGAAAGACTCATTAAAAAAATGGAAGAAATCGGCGTTGATGGAACAGCCAAACTTTGGTTTGCGAATTATTTGAAGGACAGGAAACAAAAAACTAAATTTGAAGGCGTATGCTCTGGGGAAGTTGAGGTCACTAGAGGTGTACCTCAGGGATCGGTGTTGGGCCCAATTTTGTTTATTATATATATGAACGATATAGTGCACTGTCTTAAAAAATGTGATATCAAACTGTTTGCAGACGATACCCTTATATATATAGAATGTGACGAATTCAACGAAGGAGTGAAAACCATCCAAGACGAGTTAAATTCTGTATCAAATTGGTTAAATTATAATATGTTGAAATTAAATGTTAATAAAACCAAGTGCATGATTATGGGGAAGATACCCATAAACGGTGTATGTGAAATAAAATTGGACAATGAATGTATAGAAGTGGTTGATAAAATTAAATATTTGGGGATAGTAATAGATAAAAAATTAAAGTTTAATGATAATTTTGATTACAACTTGAAAAAAATAAGTAAAAAAATTGGTCTATTGGGTCGCATAAGTCGAAAACTGGATATAAATAGTAGAAAATTGGTGTACAACTCAGTGGTCCTGCCACACATAAATTATTGTTCAACGATATTATTTATGGCCACGGAAGGTGAATTGAAGAGACTGCAAACTCTGCAGAACAGGGCGATGAGAGCGATACTGGGATGGAATAGGTACAGCCGAATCAAGAAAATGTTGGAGAAATTAAATTACTTGGATATTGAGCAGCTAATATATTTCAACACTTTTGTTTTTATATATAAGATCAAGAAGGGGATGGTGCCGCGCTATCTAACCAAGAATATAAAATATAATTATGAAGTACACGACTATCCCACGAGGGGTCGCGATGCGTTTAGGCTCCGAGGGGCCAGGCTTGCGGGTACGGAGAGCAGTCTTTTCTATAAAGGATTCAGGCTGTTCAACGATCTTCCGGCCGGCCTCAAGGATGCGGCTACGCTTGCGATCTTTCGTGGGAAATGTCTTAAACATTTAAAATCAAGTAAAAACTTTAGGATGATAGCGTGACACCCTGAATGAAAGAATGAGTGGATGATAGTGACGTCAGAAAGTTATTTTCAAATAGTAGGTAATAAGGTAATTTTAAGTTATAAATAATCTATAATTTGTAACTTTATTAAAAAATTAAATAAAAAAAAAAAAAAAAAAAAAAAAAAACATTAAAAAAAACTTCAACTAATAAAGTCAACACTGGATCTTGTTTCATGAATAACTTATCTTAAACTTGTATATCGTCCTTGCATATTCAAAATGAGGTAGATATGTGCAAACATTTTTATTTAGGCATAGTCTTTAAAAACTGTTCATTAAGGCATTAAAATTGTTGTTTGGATTTTTTATTGGCATGTGATATTATTCTTAAAATATTAAATTTTAGTATTTGATACTAAACACCACTTTATAAAATGGTTGTGATGTCGTTATAAGCAGTTTATTCTAGAAATTTCAAAACGATTAAATAAATTTACGTACCCCATTTTGAATATGCAACAACGATATATTGAATGTGACTCAGTTCAGCACTTGTAGTTAAGATATGTGTTTGTATGTATTTTAGGATGTTCTGCGAATACGAGGAGGAGGATATGATGATCCCGAGTGGACTAACCTCTCTACTGATGACCTGCTACAAGCTATCCATGGACCACTACTCCGATGGACCACAGATGTGTCTTAGTGTAAGTATTTAATATTAACACTTAATCAATAGAAAAACATATCTGACAGCGAATTCAGGCCAGTCTCTCTCCCTCATTGGCTTTCTTTGTGGTGTCTTCAGGAGTCTTTAGGTTCTAGGTTTGCTGTGATTACTCAGTGATGTTGCGGGGGATGACGACCCTGAGTCGCTCTTTATCTCTTTTGTGTTTCATTTAACTTTTAAATATACGTTGCACCTATTATTACATACACATTTATCAAGTTTTAGAAAAATACTTAAATAATTCAAAATAATTAATTGTCTATCTTCTGTATGTGAAGAATGTAGGGAGTGTTTAAGTACGTACCGTGGAGTTTCGGAAAAAGAATGACTCTCCCACTTTTTTCTGTAGCATTAAGTTTTTGAGTATCTTGTATGAGACAGGTAATCATAAAGCATGAGGAATAAAGCAATTAACATATTCAATTCAGCACTGAGGTATGCTACCCATCCTGAATGTCTTATTTTAGTACTGAAATAGGTAAGACAACTTGCGTGTTTATTGTTTGGTAATACATTATATCAGGGATGCACAGACTTACAGGGAACAGGGGCCAATCGGGTAGATTATGAGGCAAGGACGGGCCGCTATAAGAAAATTAACACTAAAACTTTTAATTTCTAGAAATGCTCACACATTCAAATTTCTACCCCCCCGTCACCGAATTTTCAAAATGGTATTGGAATTTTAAATATTCCAAAAACTCCTCAGTTTTCTTAAAGAATATTTACTCGAATTATTAAGTATCTGGGTACTTATACTCGAATATCCGACTAACAGTGGTATTTTTTTTATTATATAATTCGCTGGCCGATATATCGACCATGGGCCGCATGATCCGCAGGCTGCGATTTGTGCATCACTGCATTACATGCATTGATAATAAACATACGAATTGTCTTTCCTGTTCTAATTACATACAATTATTCTACTGACTTGGAGTTGTCATTTGAGGGTATATATAAATAGATATTATGAATTATTCTCATCTTGCGTATTGTTTTGTGATGTACGAACTGATGTATTGTTTTGTGTATTGTCTTAGCTACCTTCTTCGGAGGATGAAGAAGCAACAGAGGCAAGTTAACTAATCCCGACATTCCTCCCATTCCAGGGTTATTACAACATAGACCTTATCTAGAGCCTTTGAGACATCAAATTAGTATGTAATATTATTGAGAATTTAATATGGTTTTCTCTTAGTTGACAATTAAATTGAGGGTGTAGAAAATTTTTGAAATATCCATTTTTGAATAATATTTTGTGCACTTGAGATTAAACACGTAAATTTCAAAATATCCAATGAAGAAAAAAGCAGCATATTAATTAAGCATGATAGTATGTCAGTGAATGGCTTCCAGATTACATTTATCCACAGATCAGGCGCGTGCCTTCCATACATGCAAATATGCAACGTATGCTCTACAATAAATGTATAGTCTTAAAAATTGTGTAATATAGTAGTCTAGAATATCATTTTAAAATTATTTATGAATTTTTAACTACTATAGTATGTAATTTTTTAGATTTATTTATTTATTTTAGGGCATGCGTTGCATATTTGCATGTATGGAAGGCACGTGCCTGCCACAGATAAATGTAATCTGTCAGTAACATAACCGATAACACTGTATTCACTGTGTCGGTGTTTAGGCAGTAGAATTCCATAACGAAATTAATAAAAACCAATGTTTTATTCTACTATGCGATGTATTCTCGAGAGAGACGAAATGTCCTAACAAGAAGAAAGATGTCTCTCTAGAAAATAAATCGCATTGTAGAATAAAATGTTTGTTTTATTAATTTCGAATTCTGTTACCGATATACAAAAAAAATCAAAAAACAATTCTATGAAAACTGTATTAGATCTGTGATAAAGTTATATCAAAAAGTAAATCAAAGGTACTAGATAAAGTCTGCATCAGAGTAGCCCATTTATTTTGTAGTCTCATCACAGACGTAATACGCTCCCATCCTTAATATTACTGTATTGTATCACTGTTTTAACTGTCTCTCTTTCATATTACAAATCATCATTCTAGCTCCCCACAGGTTGATTGATAAAATCTTTGAGGTCTCTCGTTTACTGGATATAAAGTAGTGATAAAGAATCCTTTATACAAAATTTTGGATATACACATTCTCAAAGTATTTTTCCTCGGAACTGACTCAAGTCTAGCGAGGCAGTAAAATTCAATTTGTTATTATTATTATAAGAACATGTGCATTTAGATTTGATATAAAGTAATGTTTATTCAATAGATTTTTGTAGCAGTTACGTTTTATGGAGTTCTGAAATAAATTTTTAAAAAAATCATATTATTTATAAAAATTGATACTTGCTTTTTTTTCGAAATCTAAATTTTATATATATTTTTATTTTATTTTTTATTAATACATTAAATTTTACAAATATTTTGAGAACATAGTATATTATAAGATCTACGTAACTGAGCATGAAACCGTACCAAGTCAGACTGAATCAGTTATTCAGAGTTAAAACTCTGCTTTTGTCTCAGCGCAGCGATGGTTATTTACCTTACTGTATTTAACTATTGAATCTTCTTTGATACAACATACAAGCTCAACCACATATTAAGATCATACTTTTTTTATGGCATATTCTTCGTTATTTTTTTCAAGCAAGGCACCATTTTAATATTAATATTGCTTAAGCTTGAGAAAATTAAAAGAATGTTAATAGCAATGAGTTTTGATAGTAATTTTATGTTAACAAATACCATGTGATAAGCAAACGTAATTGTGAAGAAAAACTTTTAAAAACAATGTCTCACAACATATTATATTTTGCTTTTATATACAAATGTTTGCATCCCTCAAATATTTTTAAGTTTTATCTTATAATTCTCCAGTAAATGTAGGCCTTGAATATGTCACAAAACAAACTGTACGGCATTGTGGAGGCTGTTAAATTTGGAGCATGAGTCGTATGCATGAAGATTTATCTAATAATTATATTCATTTTTATTGTAATCTGTCACAATATGTAATAACTGTTCTGAATCGAGCTATATATTCTCAGTCTCAGATCAGCAGTGTCATGTATGTATGTTAAAATTCCTTACGACGGAATACTATTGGCATGTATATGTGACACTTGTATACCTCACAATTCATCACCATCATTATTTTGAAACATCAATGTATAATTGTTGTGATATTCATTTTGATAAATGGTAATAAACAAAGGTAATGGTAATATTAAATATGTATCTGTGTCACATTGATATGATAAAAATACATACAGTCATATTGTCATATACATGAAACTTAAACATAATGTTATGTGTGTGACACTTTTACATGAAACTAAAACATTTATATTACTGAGACTCAAGGTGGAACTAAGAGAAAAATATTTTGTCATGTATATGTGATACTTTAATGTGTAACTAAGATGTATCGTCATGTATATTTTTATGTCACACACTTTTATGTGGAATCAAAATACATTTTCATGTATATGTGACACTTATGTGTAACTAAGATGTATCATCTTGTATATTTTTATGTCACACACTTTTATGTGGAATCAAAATACATTTTCATGTATATGTGACACTTATGTGTAACTAAGATGTATCATCTTGTATATTTTTATGTCACACACTTTTATGTGGAACCAAAATACATTGTCATGTATATGTGACATTTATGTGTAACTAAAATGTATCATCTTGTATATTTTTATGTCACACATTTTTATGTGGAACCAAAATACATTGTCATGTGTATGTGACACTTATGTGTAACTAAAATGTATCATCTTGTATATTTTTATGTCACACATTTTTATGTGGAACCAAAATACATTGTCATGTATATGTGACACTTATGTGTAACTAAAATGTACTGTAATACAAACTATATGTATTTACCGGTATTTTTTATCTTGATGTTTCGTTGATGCTTACCAAACCATAAAAGATTGCCGATTGAGGGGAAGTTTATTCAATGCCACCCGCTTGAAGATGACAGAATAGCACCAACATAACATACACCCCTGAAGTCGCCTGCCACAAAAGCATCGGCGAAATATCAGTTTGACCACGGCCTTACCCGGAAAATAATTCATCGCATTTATGTATTTAATTAATGTATAATTCATACTTATATTTTGGTGTATTTGATCTGACAGATTCATAAGACTCTGAAGGCTGTAGTAGATTCCTGCTTCCATACAAAGGATAAACTTAGTAAAGGTTACGTGGCCCGCTGGTTAGAGGAACACTGTCATAGACTTGTCTTGCCAATGCACAGGTTGGTAAAAAATATTTTTTCTCATTTGCAACACAAAATATTTATTTCATGGAGTTGCCAGCAAAGAATATTTCTCACTTTCTTTTCCATAAGTTTTCTGAGTGTCTTGTCAAAGACATCAGGTGTTTGTAAAATATCACAAATGAGACATCATTTTATATGCAGCGATGATCATTTTATAGCTGAAACAACTTGAAATTTTAATAATCTGAGATACTGCTTGTCAAAGTTTTGAAGCACTGTGACGATCTACCAAAACTACAAATTGTTGGAATTATTGATAGGTATATGGAATTAGGTGGGTTATCAATATTTTCTATTGAAAGTTTCTAATGAAAAATTAATGATTTTCATCAGACTATGCGTCCATATGCTGTCAACCGCGTGGAGAACCATGGATAGACCCGACGCGGACAATGGGGCAGGTTTAGAATTAGCCACACCCATACTGGAGGCACCTCCCCCCCTGCCAGTGCCCCCTACATCACCGAGAGCCCCCCCATCTGCCCCACTCATGCCAGTTAGCAAAGCGTGGCTTTTAGCTGGGTCTTTACCTCCGTTATACTCCAAGCCTCACAATGCCAGCAGTCCTGGAAGCTCAGGTATGTGATTATAATAATAATAATAATCTTTATTGCACAAAATTAGTATACAAAGAAGAAAAAACATGGTAACATAACAATAAAATACATAATTTTGTGCAATGGGCGAGTTTATTGCTGAAGCGCAATATCTTCCAACTAACCCATATCTATATTTATCTATTTATAACAAATTCAACAATGAGATATGTCACCAATTCTGAATATTTAACTTTTATTGGCATGGAGAAGCGACTTGCGTGTTTATTATTTGTAGTCCATCCACTGCATGAATGAATCCATCTATGCCATCACATAAATTGGGTAGATAGCATGTAATATACGTACAAGTCATCCTCTCTGTGATATAAAAAAGAAAGTGTAAAAGTAGTGTACGATTTTCCACCAAAGTATATCAAGGGAATATCAATTTTCTAGTGGGTTTTGCAGACTGCGTTTTAATCTATGCTTTCACAAATAAGTGCATTAATTATGTTTAAATGTAGAGTTTTTTTTTCAGGAGTTAACCTAGCATCAGCCCAGTTCCTAACCCGCCTTTTCTGTCTACTCCCATCACATTGGACACTCTTGTACACATCTCGTAATCATGGTTTGGGGGCAAACAGATTCCTTCATCACGTCATAGGATATCGGGGGCCAACACTACTGCTTGTACAAGGAGGTGCCACACAAGATGGAGGAGATCCACCATTGCTCTGCCTTGCAGCCAGTACTGAATGGAAGGAGTCTCATCTTTATATGGGAGGTGCTGATTGTGCCCTCATACAAATTGCACCCAAGTATGTATATTTCTCATTAGGATTGTACACTAAATGGTTGATGTACCTCATTCATTCATCTGTAATAGTCCTCTTGGAGATTCAGTGAAGAAACAAGCCTATTTTGTGTGTTTCTATAGGAGATCAGATGAAACTCTTTTGAATAAAAATCTTTCTTTATTCAAAATTATTTGTTAATGCTAATTAACATCTTTTCAAAAGATTTCAAAAATCTCACTCTGATATTCAAACCTAAGACAGCTATGTTTGTATTATAGAGAGAGAAAGAAAAAAAACAAAAATATTGACAGTTGTAGCATGCTTTTTTACAAATATTTTAATTTTTGTACTTCAAGGTTCAGCCTTCTAGAAAAGGCTCAAAAGATGTTGTATTTGAACACCAGCGTTCGGGGGTACCCCAAGGGTTTGAGAGCAGGCTCCGATCCCAGAAAATACCTCATGGCTATAGACGAAGGTTTTGAGAATGTCACTTTCAGAGGGATAACATATCCATTGGATGCTTTGGAGGTGAGATTACTTTATTTACATTCTTTTTATTTTTCGCTTTTTTCAAAAAGCCAAGGTGTGATCCCTGAGCGTGTCCAAAAAAATTATTAAGTCTTTATTATTTTTGTTTTGAGTCTCAGACTTTCAAGTCAGACTAATCCTGAGTTTGAATCCAGTTGATGTTGACATATAGACATTGAGTGAAGGAGGCTGGATTCTGCTTAGTGCTTCCGGGAGAAGCATTAAAATGCGGTTGAGCAAGTGAATACTACTTTACTTTCATGGAAAAAAGAACTATCGTCAAATCTTTTTTTTTCTTTTCCAGGTCTGGGGTTGCGGTGATGTGGCCAGTCGCGAGACTCAATTAGACATTAAAAAGTGGGAATTCAAAGAAGCGGAACGTCAGAGGACTGTGAAACTGTCAGCGGCCGACTGGATCGACCATCCCGACAGATATTTACTGGAATTAGCCGGAAGACCACAGTACAACAATTCGGCTAGCTAGTCAACGGGGAATACCTAAATTAGTGATAATGGTTTACTTAATTATTTCAATTGCTTATGAACAAGTTGATTGGTTTAAATTACCGTGGATTGCCAAGAACAGAGTAGGTCTCGAGGTTCATCCTATTGGCCGACGGCTTTCGTGCGGATAGAAAAACTCATTATAATGAAGAATTGAAATAAAATGCAACTTTTAATAACATCTCTATCATATATGGAAGAAAACATGACTAGTTTTTAGTTTTACTTATATTTAATTTTTTTTTTTTTTGACAGTTTAGTTTTCCAATTAATTTGACAATGACTTTATAAGTTTAAACCAGGTCACTATTCAATTAAATATTAAGTAAAAGAGTTTGTCAGTAGCCTGGAGGTAGAGTCTCGGCCTCGTGAACAAGGGGTCCGTGGTTGGATACCGGGTGCCGGCAAACTCCCTTTTCACGACACAAGCTTTTAGTAGCTTACTGTGAAAGGTGTTTAAGGTTGTATTTGGGTTTATAACAAAGCCCAGATATATCTTTTACAAAAAAAAAAAAAAAACTAAAAACCAATTGTGTTTTCTTCCATGTATGAACATGGAGTTTTACAAAATAAATGTCGACTCAATAAATAAATATCTCCATCTATCTATAACATCGTAAAATCTTCCATAAGCAGGATAATCAGCAGACTAAATTCATGTAATAAACATGCAATTTGTTCTTTCAGTGGCGATAATAATACGACATTTGTGATGGGTGGCATACCTCATCATCGCCGAATTCTGAATTAAAGATCTTAAATGTCTTATTTGTGATGTTTTATAAATACTTGCCTTTACAGGGCATTTGGAAATTGTAGAAAAGAGTGGGAGACCTCTCCTTTCTTTATCTAATCCATAAACAAATCTCCACTGTCATCTGTCACTGTTCATAAGCATAGACATTGTATTTGTATTACCAATAGTTTTTAAGATAGGTAGAATAATTCTAGGTGTAATAATGTATAGTCATAAGTGGAATTATCGTTGCAGTTATATTTACTCGCAAAACTGTGCATTGTTAATCAAAAATTTAACTTTGTTACTTGTTAAATGGTTGGTGTTTCATAATACTGAGTTCATCGGTAGCCTGGGGGTAGAGTCTCCGCCATATGCACAAGAGGTGTGCGCAGTTCGATCCCAGGTGCCGGCAAACTCCTCTTTTACGCCACAAGCTTTTAGCTTACTGTGAAAGGTGTATAATGTTGTATTTGGGTTTATAACAAAAACCCAGATATATCTTTAAATAAAAAATACTACTATACTATACTCTAATGCTGTATTCCAAGGAGAGTGGGCGGAAAAGCGGAATGCTTCTTTTGCTCCTTTCTTATTATGCAATTTCTCATTCGCACACTCCAATTTCTCTTTCTCAATCCTTGAGAATTTGATCCACGTGCTCATCACATTTCCTTACACCCGTTCTTTTGGATGAATACATTTTCGTCATCATCCATTTTCTTCACATGTTATCCAAACCATCGCAATTTAATAGTTATCACAAATCACAAAAGACCCATCACATACTTATGAAAAATTACTTAATTTTTTTAGCTACGTAGGTGTTTGTTCTTACTTTTTCAGAATATATTTATTGTGAATTGTACTTCTGTCCAAAAATACTATTTTAATATGTGATATAAAAGTATATAGATTGTTTAAGTATTTTAAAAATATATAATGCGTTATATCTGTATATCGGAGCGAAACTACACTACATCTCACGAGATGTCATTTAGCGGTATGGCCGTACAAAGTTTTTCAACATAGTTAAATTTACTACCGCTCACATGTTGTTTGTCTATGCGGAATTACTGTCAAAATTTATTGTAGGTAATTAATTGTTACTAACCATTACATTCACTTTTTTAAAACTTACGTTTATTATAATTTTTCTAAATTTATTTATTTGAAATTACAGCTGAGTTAGGTTGCCTTTAATTACATACATACCTATGCATAGTATGGACAGATTACACACAACAATTAAATTTTTTAAATAATAATATGAATTGTGAATTGAAAAAAACACTATTTAGTTAACTTCCACTTGACTTTATTGTCTGCACTTACTAGTATTCGGAGACTCTCAACCCAATCTTCAAGGGATTAGGAGAAAAATTTTCTTCTAATCCCCTGAAGATGGTCGTATGGAAATTAACTAGAGTTTTTTTTTATTTCAATTCACATTGAAAAGGACTTAGGAATAGGAAGGTACCAACAAGTATACATACATATGTACATACTATTGTATACTGGGTCAAGTATAACAATATTAGGTTCTTTTTGAATAACGACACGGAATTTATATTTACACAATATATTCAATAAATAATTCCTATTATAATTTGTCGAACACAATTTGTCAAAACACGCAGCCTAACAGTGCAAGTCAAGGTTCTATCAATTAATGAGCGTCGTTCTCTATAGGTGGCTAACCTATATAGGCAGTAGCGTATTGCTACTCAGTCATTATCACTGTTTACTTGTAAACAAGGTCCAAGGTACAATTTACGGTGCAGTGCACAAAGTCCATACACTACACTCTCCCCTCACAATCTTGAAAACCTTACTATTCTACATATTCCAATCTTTATACAATTCTATGCGAGTGACTGTGTTCTCTACTTATTTTATGATTCTATATATAACAACAAAACATTACGAGTACACGCAGACCGACCAGTTCTTCCTTCTGTCCAGGGCCACCAGATGAAGTCTTCCACCAGCCTAAGTCCTGGGTCTCAGCTGTCCTCACCAATGGCCTCCAATCTGACCTGAAAAATTCAGAACCGGTGAGAGCTTTGCCTTCAAACAGGGGGAGGGGACCTAAACTCCTACCATTAATCAGAGGGACTGTCATCCCAATGCACAGATCTCACATCTATCCGATCCATATGTCTCTTCCAGAGCTGACCAGTACCTTTGATTCTAATAAGAAAAGTTGTATTGCCTAATACCTTTTCAATTTTACCTAAAACCATCTTTTCACTTCTGAGATCTTTGACAAGTACTGATGTACCCAAATTAAATTCCTTTTTCCTCCCCGAGACAAATTTCGAACCCCTGGAACTATCTTTACAAGTTTCCTTATTTACATACCTTTCCTCATATCTATACCTATTTAAACATTTACATCCATTGTTATTCCGCTTTTTCACTAAATTCTTAACTATATTCTCAATGTCTATATTAAAATTAACCCAATAAAAATAACTTCTAACAAATGATTTCATTTTCCCAATAACTGAATAATTTTTACACAAATAATTTATCACAATACCTTTAACTGATTCCGGAATAACAATTCTATCTCTGTAGAATAAATAATCCTTGTACACAGTCAAATGTTCCTTCACATTAAACAACTTCGCAATAGATTTATTTAACTGTCTTTTGCACGGCCAATTTTTTTTTTCCACATATTTAATAACTTTTTCCAATGTATAATCACTTTTACTTCTCTCCAAAATTAATTTCGAATTAAAAACACTATTATTATTTACAAAATCTAATTTTTGTTGTTTCACATTACACGCAAGCGATGCGTTCGCACTGAAATTCGGAATATTTTCAATGGGCTTACATGCAACAATATTGTTTAATTCACTGCCTTCCGTGCTATGTACTTTGTAACCTATATTATACCTACGCATAAAATCTGTACCCAATATTATTTTATTCCCGCTCTCTGTTACAACAAATTTAATATTTTTTTCCATTCCATTATGATTTATTTTACAATGTTTAATACCTAACACATTCAAACTGTGCCCGCTATACGTAGATAAATTAATTTCATCACACTTCTCTATTATATTATTTTCGTTGAATATTTCTTGCAATTTTTGAATAGATATACAGCTAATATTCGCTCCCGAATCTAAAATACATTCAACATTTTTATTTTCAATTCTAACATTTAATTTTATAAAATCGTTTTCGGTGTCTTGCGAATTATAAATACCTTGAATCTTATAACAATTTTCACTCAAATGCCCTTTAGATCTACATTTTCTACAAAAAAATTGTCTATTAAATTTACATTCACTTTTATAGTGATTTCCCTTACAAATAAAACATGAAACATTTTTATTATGCTTATACCTACTCGTATTTACATTTGAACTTAACCTTGAAAATTTTGACGGTCGATTATTTTTCTTATAATCTGTATCTGTACTACTTGAACTACTGAAACTATTATTGTTTCGCCTGGAAATCTGGCTAATTTCCTCAAAATTTTCTACCTCTTTTTCTAATTTACTCTCTAGTATGTGCTCATAACTAGAAGCCAAAGCAACTGCTTCGTTCAAAGATACCCTATCTTTATCACATTTCAAGAATAACTGCTGTTTAATCTCTTTATTTCTAATTCCGATTATAAACAAATCTTTTATATTACTTTCTAATCTAGTACCAAACTTACAATTTATACTTAATTCTCTTAATCTTAAGGCAAAATCTTTAACATTTTCGGAATGACCTTGAGCAGCCTTGAAAAAATTTTCCCGGGCTTCAAAAACACTTTTCTCTTCTTTAAAATAGCCGTCAAATAACTTAGTCAACTCTTTGTATGACTGTTTTTCCACAGAAGCTGGAAAACACAGATCAGATAGCAGTTTGAAACTGCCTTGAGACAGCGATGTGATAAGAAACGCACGTTTCCTATCATCAGTCCAGTTTTCATCATTTAACAGCAAGGCGTTCTCCCACCTTGTTCTGTAGGAAGGCCAGCTCATTGTCTTATGACAATACGGCTCCAAACTTCTCAAAGTCATTTCGAAAGAACAGGCAACAACAACCAAGAATAAAAAAATTGACTTATCTTAGAATGAGAGACTCCTCCAATCGCCCGGTCTTCTGGACTTCCTTGCCACTGCAATGGACTCCGCCTAGCTGACTTGAAGGACCTCTCCTCTCTCCTGGCTTCCTGGATCCACCAACTGGCTCCGCCTGGATGCTTGGTGACTCCTGTCTTCCACTGCCGCCTGCACCTTGCCTCAACTGGCTCTTGAGACTTCCTGTCTCCCTGCTGCTATCTGCAACCTGCCCACTGGCTCCTTGAGACTCCTGTCTCTTTGCTGCTACCCGCAACTGCTGGCTTTGGAGACTCCTGCCTCCTTACTCGTGTAGACTGGCTTTCACTTTTTTCCCGCGTACCGCCGACAATAATTACTTTCGGCGCGGAAAAAAACTATTGTTGCGTGTCGACAATATATTATTTGTGAACTACCGAACTGCGCCACGTATTGTATACTGGGTCAAGTATAACAATATTAGGTTCTTTTTGAATAACGACACGGAATTTATATTTACACAATATATTCAATAAATAATTCCTATTATAATTTGTCGAACACAATTTGTCAAAACACGCAGCCTAACAGTGCAAGTCAAGGTTCTATCAATTAATGAGCGTCGTTCTCTATAGGTGGCTAACCTATATAGGCAGTAGCGTATTGCTACTCAGTCATTATCACTGTTTACTTGTAAACAAGGTCCAAGGTACAATTTACGGTGCAGTGCACAAAGTCCATACACTACACATACCATCACGCCGCTTCCCTCGCGGGGTAGGCAGAAAGGATCAAGCGCCACTTCCTTCTATCCTTGCACACATCTTTCGCTTCCGTCACTGTCATACAATTCCTCATGCATGCTCTCCTGTTCAACGTGCTCAACACGTGCCCGTCCTGTAGGATTTGATTTAAATGATCTTGCCATTTAATCCTCGGACATCCACGTCTCCGAGCACCATTCCTCTCAGACAAATATATCTTTTTACCAACAAGTACCTTCAGTCAATACCATAAAAAACTACAATTACACTAGATCATACAGTTATTGTTGACAGTACACTCAGTTACCAACGGAGAACATGCCATAATTTATAATGTAAAAATTCAACCGTGTACGGCAATAAATTCATTGATCATTTGCAATTCAACTTAGTGTAGTTTTGATCCAATATACAGATTTATAAGTCACTAATTTGCAATATTTTTGCATGTCCTTTGTAAGCTATTTGAAATAAAGGAAAAAAATGTAATGATATTAAATTAAGCGGGGAAAAAAACTTAAGAGAATTTGAGAGCAATGATTTTTAACGTCTGTTGGTTGTACATTTTGTAAGTGTTAAAAATAATTGTCTCTAAAATTAAATTTAAAATAACCACAAGCATATTAATCAATTTGTAATTATGTAGTAAAACAAGGAAATCTTAAGCTTTCAAATGGAAGTTCAGTGAAATGTATCAGAAATAATTTTAGTTAGCCATAAAGCTGGAACAAAGCTAATCTCTGTTTATGAGTGACATTAACAGTTATTCCTTGTTTGTAAATATTGCTGATATAATTATGTGCTTAATTTACTGTGATTAGATGTAGAACGTAAATACGTTTTAGTGTTAAGTTTGTCTAAACTGCTTAGTGTGACCATTGTCAATGCACTTGAAGCAATTTTATATTTTTGCACCTATCATCATCACATAGACCAAGGATAAGATCACAGGTGGGACGTCCACTACCAACCATAAAATAAATTTGTAAATATTGCCAACTTCACCATCGATCCACCAGTAATTTGGTGTGTTATTAATTATTGAAAAAACCTTGTAAACCACCCTCACCAAATTCCTACTGTCAACAACTGTCATAACATGTTAGAGCAGCGTTGCCAGACGTACGGTAATTACCGTATTTGTACGGTAATTTCATGCCCCGTACGGTAATAAATTAAATTACCGTACAACTAACAAGTATCCGGTATTGACATAAACAATCATCGGTACAAATATCCGTTACATCGTAAAAAAAGATACTGTGTGAGAAAATATTTGTTAAGAAAACTGAGGAGTTTTTGAAATATTACAAATTCCTATACCATTTCGAAAATTTGGCGACGGGGGGTAGAAGTACCCGTTAAATTTTGAAAAGGTACTGTTGTATTTTCGATGTGTACGGTAATTGTACAGTATTTTTTTCAATGAAGTAAAGTAATTTTGGCAACACAATCTGGCAACCCCGTGCTAGAGTGTCCCATCCTGCAGAATTGTGGATCTATAGAATAGATTATGTGACCTTTATTAATCTGTTTTCACTTTTTAGATGATATCTATAAATCAAAACGTTATATTTTGATGATAAGTGAACCTTAACCCAATGCTTTACAGAATGAAATTAGGGTAAAAATTATTATTGTAATTTTGAAATAGCTTATGATATTTTTATATTTCTAATTTTGTTTCATGTGGATAGTAAAAGCAAAGATATTAATTAATATAGATAAGTAAATAAGTTGCCTATTTAAGTCATGAATGATTGCCATGTTGGGTTATAAAATAAAATTGCCAGGTTATAAAAATATTGCGAATTTGAGCTGTAATCTAATATTACTTATCTGAGTTATATTATGAGATGTTGCCGAAATGGGTTTTGAATTGTATTGTGAAGTGGGATCATACATTAGATTATGCTAATCTTCATCATGAAATATGTGTATTGCCATTTGAGTCTAATAATTATTAATTATCTGGGTTATGTGAGATATTGTCAAACTGAGTTTTGTACTACATATTATTGTCAAACTGAATCATCTATCTCCTTATGTATATGAAGATGATTCATTAAATTTTTTACCAAGCAGATTTAAATTTTAATTATTATCATTGTTAATCTGGACTATGTAAGATATTGCCGAGCTGACTTTTGATTAATTTAACCAATCTGGGTTATGAAAACAGATATTTAATTTAAGTGCCTGAATGTTGAAAAATTTGCCAGTTTATTGTATTGTGATGCAATGTTGTATTGTGCTCAGAGCCTGTAGACAAACCGTACTTAGCGATCGACTACTGGCTAACTTTTTGACAATCTACCTACATGTTCCGTGTAATTATGCATTAATGTTGCATTTATTGTCGAAAATTCATTTGTAGTCGATCGCCAAGTGCGTGTTTGTCTAGGGTCTCTGTGCATTTCACTTAAGGAAATCTATACTTAGTAGTTCATAGAGAAATTTCTAGACATTTTTTAGTATTGCAGTTTTTATTTTATTTGTATACACTTAAGCCCATTACTCACGGTAAGATTTGCGTCACATACTGATTGTATATTTACATCTAATATCATTCACACGCTCCATGTACGAGGCTAGCCTTAAAGCTATTGAACTCATTCCTGTAGAATATGAATAAAAATAAATAACAAGATCGAGCAAAATATTAAAGTACAATCGAGGTGGCAGCTAGAACGAGAACTGGTGAACCCATGGGTCCTTTTTTCAGAAAATGCAGAGATATATTGATTCATTATGCATCTATATTCATTTATTTTATTCTTCTTGCACATTATTATTCACATAACAAAATCAACAAATCAGTTTACATAGAAAAAATGTGATGATATGCAGCGGCGAGATTATCACTATATAGTGATTTCTTCCATCTTACCACCTTTTATTGTTTGAAGGGTCGATTTTAATTTTGTTGAGATTTTAGTTTTGAAATGTTTTTACTTTTTTATTATAATTATTAATCTTTTACTTTATTTTCTGAAATAAAAAATACTGACATTTGATTAACTGGTCCCATAATGTAAATATTATTAAAGCAGATAAAATGGATCACTTGAAATAGTCATATCTTAAAATGAATATCACTTAATTATCACTTCGATTAATTTACTAATTCTTTACTGTACATTGATTATTAGCAATTTTATAAATTAGTACAATATACAGAGGGCGAGTTCAACGCAAATGTTCAGTCTTTTCCTGCCAACCCAAATGTTCCATTTTTATTTTATTCATTTTTTACTGTTCATTGATTACAGACAATTACATAAAAGGTATACAATCAAATTAAATACAATCAATATACAGGGGGCGAGTTTATCGCAAAGGCGCACTCTCTTCCAACTAACCCAAAGGTATTAATTTAAACTAAAACATATGAGAAAAAAAAGTAAAAATTCAAAACAATTGAAAAAAAAAGAGAGAAAACTTCCAGCTACCACGTCAATTCTTTAACTACAAAATCATGTATTTCTTTTTCAATATAGTCCGTTATATTTAATACTTTTCTTCTAATATGAGTCCGTCTCTGAAAAATTGTTTGGGCTTCGGAGCATGCGGCTTGTACATGATGCAAATCCTACTGTGTATAATGGAGTTTATTAACATTTGATATTGTCGTGTTCATATTTATTTCTTAATTTATAAGTATGTACTTTAAATAATATACAACTACTTATATATATTTTTTTCTTTTTACTGAATACTTGGGGCTGGTTTCCAATATTATATTTTTAAGTATTTCCATTTTGTTTCCTTTGAACTGACAATAAATAGAATTTTTAAATTAGTTGCTGTTTTTTTTCAAACTCTCTCCCTATTTAACATTCAGGAGTGAGCTGAAAACACTTCTTTTCAAGAAAAGCCACGGCGCCCTTGAGATGGTCATGGATCATTAAACAGCGCCAAATACAAATTGTCTTCATTTATTATTTCTAAAACATATATCTATCTGTACCATCATGGCATGTCCTGCAAGTGGTGTAACTAGTATACAAGCTGAATGTTACAAATACACAACTCATTCTCTTCGTAGTGATAAAATTTAAGACAACCTTCAGGCCAGGTAGCGCACCTCATTGCTGAATAGAAAATAACATAATACCATCATGCCGCTTCCCTAGTGGGGCAGGCAGAAAGGATCGAGTGCCACTTCTTTCTGTCCTTGGAGACATCTTTCGCTTCCATCACTGTCATACAATTCCTCATGCACGCTCTCCTATTCAATGTGCTCAACACGTGACCGTCCTGTAGGATTTAATTTAAATGATCTTGCCATTTGATACTTCATAGAAAATAAACTTTCCTTTTACAGGTCATTGGAAAACTTACAGAAAAGAGGGGAATATCTATTCTTTGCCGGGAACTCCATGGAACAGACTTGTCTTAAAAACGAGGATGGGTCATTGTACAGTAAAAGACAATTTCAAAATAAGAACAAGGATAGGTTATTGTATAGTAAAAGACAATTTCAAAATAAGAACAACGATAGGTTATTGTATAGTAAAAGACAATTCCAAAATAAGAACAAGGATAGGTTATTGTATAGTAAAAGACAATTTCAAAATAAGAACAAGGATAGGTTATTGTATAGTAAAAGACAATTTCAAAATAAGAACAAGGATAGGTTATTGTAGAGTAAAAGACAATTTCAAAGTTTGACTTATGTAATTTATCACAAGCATTATCAATCAATATATAGTAACTATCATATCATACATATTCCTTCCTATATTACAGTACAGTACACATGTGTTGGCGAGTTTCCAAATCCGTTTTAACACATTTGAACAAAAATTGAGTTATGTAATATGTCGTTGGATTTGTAATTAAATATTCTATAACCGTAGATAATTGTTTCTTTCAAAATACACTCACTCTTGTACAAAAAAAATAAAATAAAATGTTGATGAGAAAAGAATCCCGCTATATCCCTTCACGTGTCATAATATCCTCTATAACTCAACTGACCAATGGGAGTTATTTTAAGGTATACAAAATGAACAGTTTATTTTCATTCAATAGAAAAACTCGTTTTAAAATTGAACTGTTGTAACAATTTTATAATTAACAAACTTGCTTGACTTATGAAAATACGTTGAATACGTGTATAATAGTTTTTATCGAATTTCTCTGAATCACAGAAACGTGTTATAGCGGATTTAGAAACTCGGCGACACACATCATAATCTTTATTAAATTAGTAG
Source organism: Athripsodes cinereus (assembly GCA_947579605.1). NCBI lineage: Eukaryota > Metazoa > Arthropoda > Insecta > Trichoptera > Leptoceridae > Athripsodes > Athripsodes cinereus. Next base: position 5,706,321 of record OX388327.1, read on the forward strand.
TAAAATATATATATATATAATACATAACTAGCGTAATATTTTATTCAATTCAGTATAAATACTGTCCAACTGAAACTAAACATGACTTCGGAGCTTTAATATTAATATTTTCTTTCTAGACCGAAAGCCTAAAATCATTAACTCCATGTTGTTACACTTACTACAAAATTTGGTTTTATTAAACTTTGGACAATATATAATCATGCTGAAAGGAACTGTATAGAGAAAGACAAGAAAGAGTGGAAAATTATGAGGGAGGCATATATAAGATAATGGGTCAATTTCCACTATAGGTTATCCAATAGTACCCATCACAAAAATATATATTGATGATCATAATTACATTTATCATTATTATCTTTCACTGTATACTGTTATAAGATATCATAGAAGTGCTCAGATGACAATATGGGGGTGAGGGAGTGCATCTCGCCCCGTGAATGCAATATTGTGTAAATGCATAATTATGCCATGAAATTCAATTTTATTATATTGAGGAATAAATAATTATAGAAGTATAATTTGCACCCTTCTCCCAGCTCATATCTGGGTGCCCTATGATATCTTGCAACGGTGAACAGTGAAAGATATTAAAAATAAATACAACTATGATCATCAATAAATATTTTGGTACTGGATATTACTGGAGCACCTATAATAGAAATTGACCAGATAATGTTACTGTACCCGAACTTTGCAATAACGCAAAATATTGGTAAAAGGAAAAGTCATTTCCTAAGCAAAATTAAAACTAAAATTTGTTTCAATTTCAACCGATAATTGCGACTACTTTCTAGCTGTATCTCAATTGTAATTTCTAAAGGACACTAATTATGACATATTACGCAACTCGACACGATGCATGGCGTCCAATAAAACCTTACAATTCTGAAAAACTTAACGTAATATCATTAAGTGTGAAAAAATTAGATTTAAATATTACATAAAAACACAGTTCAAGCGATAGGTACACAAACTTAAAATATATTTAATGTTTAAAATTAAAAAATCATGTTTCATAAATTTGAGAGGTTCAGATGCAAAGGCACATTGACCAATTTTTTCACAAATATTTAACTGTGAATATAGAAATATTTGTTAGATAAATAAAAAAAAAAAGAAACCTGTCTCCATCTTTAATCATTTTAAAAAAAAAAACTGAGTTAGTATTAAAAACCCTTCAAGTTGAAACAGAAATATGCCGCTTTCACAGTTTTAATGTTCTGGGATTGGTGCCTTTGTATGTGAACCTCTCAACTGTCCAATTTGAAATCTAACACATTTTAGACGACATGAAACATTTAACAATAATATATCATTGATATTAATTTTATTATAATTATAATCCCAAACACACTTCTACGGCACGCACACACATTTATTGAATGCGTAAACATGCAAAATTTAACAGCCACGTCCACACTGCTTGGCGAATGCAGCACACAAAGAGTTATGTTTCTTTCATTCTCTCCGTCTATAAAACAAAGAAGAGAGACAGAACATTCAATAGTACCGCTCGTTCGGCAAATATGGACACGGCTTTTCTTATTAGAAACTTGTAACCGTATAATGCCCAGCTGACAACTAGAAATTCTAATATTCCAAGATACGATGCAATAAGATTTTGAAGCAGTATATCGGTCAAACGAAACCAAAAAGATAAAAATAAAACACAATTTTGATAAATTTTCAGTTGTTTGCGTATCGAACTGGGAGAGATCAATATATATAAACTCAAATGGATAACACATCCCAGTTGGTAACTGATCTGTTTGGTAAAAAGGTCTAATGCCATCGGTGTGGGATATGCTGATGTTAATACAGTAGCTACAGACCTTTTTGCAGAAATAAGCAGTTATCATCCGAGAAACGCAATATGTGCGTGCCTTAATAAAAATACTCTCACACGCATTTTAAATATGCAATGACGTTACGTCGAAAACACAGCATTATAATTTAAGACATTCATAGGTAAAAAATCAAGTAAAATTTTGGACTAGGCAAAACAACGTTAACTTGATATCATTAACTTTTCAGGAAAGGATACAGCTATAACCAATAGCAATTTTGTGACTAATTTCGTGTTAACAAACAAAATGTGAGAAATAGTAAATGCAAATTTGTTAAAAAACTTTGAACAGCCATACAGATAAATCAAAATTCAAAATACAACTATTTAGTTTATTACCGACATACATATATGTTTTATGATCTATATAAACCGACTTATTATCGCTTATTATTGCAAACTTCTAACTTATAGTTAATATCGTTTCCAAGTGCCTCAAACGTACAGATACAGCATTAGTACAAATTGGTGCAAATTAAGTGTTCAATACTCATAGATAAAATCGGCAAAAATTACATACATACATACATTCTGTAGGAATAATAATCATATTGTAAATTATAAAACATATAAATTGTGAAGAAATTACAATGTGTTTCTCAAGTTTTTGGAATCAAGAATACTGTGCAGACTTGGAGAAAGGAATATCATGATAAATGCACAAAGAGGTTATACAATACAACAAGCAATCATATAATGTGTGAAGCGCACAGGAAAAGAAGAAGTAGAGTCTGCAATTTTATGCGACAATGAGTAAAATATGTCAATTTTAAGGCATTATCAGTTCACATCATCGTAATATATTAACAGTGAATAAAAATATATCAGTCATTGTCAAAATGCTTCATAATAATGTTGCTGATGCTGCCTATATTAAGTGTGGTGTTTTCAAACTAAAATGATGCTTTTCTCATGACTGATTCCACTTATTTCTTTCCCCAGGCACACTTCACAAAGCGTGTAAAAAAATTTTACAAAAGAAAATTCTGAGAATTTGAATTGCATTATACATTAATTCGTCTTATCAACTTTTATCCGGAGCGTGTGACTGTGATGCAGGACAGACCATGCCACACCTGTTGGAGTGTCCGCATTGTGCCCTGTCACATGCACTATGGAGGATATTTTTGACGCATCTCCACCTGCCGTGCGTTTTGCACAGTACTGGAGATCAGTTAGATTGTTTTTCTCTGAGTTTCGACACGATAAATAAATAATCCTCTCAGAGTGGAAACATGCCTCTCCAATTAGTATTCTGTGACAACCAAATTGAATATTTTCATAAATTTTCCAACATAATATTGTTTTCATAGGAATGGTTGGCCCGTTGACTACCCCACTTATGAGTTATGCCACGATGGTATAGAATAAGGAGCAGGAACGGTATATTGTGACAGAGCAACTTGTGGACAAACAAATGAGATTTTATTTATTACAATTTTAAAACAAATTTTGGTGATCAATTGGGTACAAATCATGATTTTCCTGACCGCACACGGCTGAAATCACATTTTTAAAACTCCATAAACATTTAAAATTCTCAGTTGAACAATTTCAAAACACACCAATTTAAATTGTAACATTTTTTTATACGACATACATTATATTATTGCTTATAAAAAAAAGTGTTTAAATAGTTTTCTAATTAGGTCTATCATCAAACTGATAATTAACATTAAAATACACGTAATATTAAGATTATAAAAAAGTAAAAACAGTAAAATCCAACAAGTAAAGAGGGTTATCCTACATTCGTGATGAATTTAAACTACTCCTAATAATGATTTGGTTTTGTTAGTCTGAAACTTTGTATTATTTATTTGCTAAGCCATTTTAATTACGCCATGAAATTAGCAACAGATGGCTGTACTCAAATTGACATCGTCTTTGAGATATAAGATGTTGGTGAGGCCATATCACTGTATGAATACATAACTGTGGAATTCTAAAACTCAAATAGAATCCGTCTTATTAATAAACGTGGATCAATTCGGGCGGGTGTTCAATCACCAATTCAACTAAAAAATATATCAAATTGTTGTTCTGATATATGGTCGATCGATTTCAAGCGAGGTAGGCAGAGAGAATGGAACACCATATAGATCTGTCCTTACATATTCTTTCGCTTCTTCTACATTCACACACACACGTCAATTTCTCTTACTCAACACACGCCCGTCCTTGAGAATTTGATCCACTTGATCAAGCCACGTAGTTCTCGGACATCCCTTCTCTCAGACATGTATATCCTCTTTGTCATCCTTTCCCCGTCCATTCGTTCCACATGTCCAAACCATCGTAATTTATCGACACGCATTCCATCCACAATACTCCTCTTGCATCCGCTCATTCTTCTAATATCTTCATTCCTCACTCTATCGAGTTGATCTGCATTTATAAATAAGACGGGTTGAGCTTTACAGAGACTGGAAGATGCCAGCAAGAAGTGTAGAAGGAAATTTGAATTTGTTACAACAAACTCAAATTGCCGTTACACTTACATTGTTTTAATGTGATAATATTAGTCTATGATTATATAAAACTGGTCTTCAGCGCCTCAAATTCCAAACCAAACAAATCACTGATCTATTACAAGCAGAAAAAAACAACTATTAATGGAAAAAATAGTATCCCAACAGCATTTCACCAATAATTCAAAGAAATATTTTTTTATCTATCACTCTCTAGGATCTTCATGAAAAAGATAACTTAAAACAGTTAAAATATACAAAGATTCTAGATGTTGAATATGTATCTGTAATACAGACTGCGTCTATATAAACTATTATAAAATATACCCCTTTTAGATTAAAAGGCTTTTGACAATCTTATGTGATGTGTGGGCAGTTGCTGAAATATTGGGCAATAGATATGCTCTGTAGAGTCTCTCTCCCAATCTGTTCATTGAGTTATCAAGTGTCTTATGTGATGTGTGGGCAGTTGCTGAAATATTGGGCAATAGATATGCTCTGTAGAGTCTCTCTCCCAATCTGTTCATTGAGTTATCAAGTGTCTTATGTGATGTGTGGGCAGTTGCTGAAATATTGGGCAATAGATATGCTCTGTAGAGTCTCTCTCCCAATCTGTTCATTGAGTTATCAAGTGTCTTGTAAAAAGCAGGGATTCATAAAACATAACAAATTCAATTTGGCTACAAAGTATGCCACTCAACATATTTTTTATTGGCGCAGAGAGAAGTAACGGGATGCTTGTTACATGAAGATACACTACTGGTCAACTCATTTGTGGGAGATTCTGTGATAGTACAGATAAGACATATCCTACAAAATTAAGAGGACTTAAGTACCAGATTGGATTATAACTGAAATTCATTACAAATTAGCAAAATCTTACAAACTAATTGGGTTATAAAATAAATTTAAAAAAAATTAACCCAAATATACTCTAAACACTTTCACAAAATGTTGTGTTACCTTGAGGATGTAATAATTCAGGAGTAGAATTGGAAACGAAGATTTTTCGATTGATAATCCAAGGCTCTATTATCATCCTATCGAGCAGCGCTGGTATTTTAGTGTCTTATAATAGTTTTTATAGCGGCAGTCTATATAATTTCAATTTGTTGTAAATAATAAATTCATTAAATAAAAACTAGAAGACCTACGAGACGCAATATTGAAACAAATAACATAATAATATTGCAATAAGATAATTATTACACAATGTAACGTGATGGCCCAAAGACATTATATTTAACTGTGCATTCCTTAAGAAAACGCATCACCCGAGATAGTAAATGTTAGTGCGCTGTCCCTTTCTAACAGATACATAGTACTATGCATACTTATTATGACTTAAATATACTTTTATACGCTGACAATATTAAGTCAGAAAAGGACACCATCCTAATAATTTTCCATCTCACGTGGTATGCTCTATTTTTTCATAGAAATATAGATTTCACTGCAACGGCAACGGAAAGCATATTCTTGCTTGAATTTGGTGGAAAAGTGCACAATCTTGTGATACGCAATGTTTTTGGGCGAGTCTCGTAGATATCATAGTAAAGAAAAATACTTGATTTATTTCAACCAAAAATTAACACTAGTGTTTGCAGTGAAGGAGAAATTAAAATAAATAGCAGGACCTGGTGATATTAATCATAGTAGTAGTAGTAATTGCAAAAATATATTTGTTACACTGTTCTCAATGTAAATTACACACAATATCTTTATTCTTTTTTTGAATATGTCCTCCCTTATGGACGTTCCAGGAATTCCTGATCTATCCATACTCGATAGTAGTTTTTACAGTGGACAAACTGGATACAACAGACGGAAGGTTAAAAAATTATAAAGTTAGAAAGAAAATTTATTCCTGCACAGAAACTATGAGATTGTGAACTTTCTCATATTAATATACCACACTAAATTTTTATTTGTTATTTATTCATTCTTAACTGTAGATTGATTACAAACAATTACAGAAAAGATAAACATTCAAGTTAGATACAATCAATATACATATAGAGGGGGAGTTTATTGCAAAGACGCGACCTCTTCTAACTAACTCAAAATAGACGGGGGGTTATCCAAAATTTGGCAGTGGGTAGTTAGAAATTTAGGTCAATTTCTACTATAGGTTATCCAATAGTATCCAGTTAGAAATATATATTGATGATCATTGTTGTATTTATTTTTATTATCTTTCACTGTACACCATTGTCAGACATCATGGGGCATCCAGGTATGAGATGGGTGAGGGGTACAAATTGTATTTGTAATGATTTTATTCCTGTACATAGTCGAATTTTATGGCATAATTATGCATTTACATTAAATTACAATCACTGGACAAGATGCACCCCCTCGCCCCCCATATGGCTTCTGAAATATCTTGTTACGGTACACAGTGAAGGATAATAAAAATAAGTAAAATTATGATCATCAATATATATATTTTCTAACTGGACACTATTGGATAACCTATAGTAGAAATTGACCGAAATTTGAAAACTGTTTATTTTTTGTAAATTCTTTACCAAAGTCACTTTGCTTGGAGTTCCGTACAATTTGATTATCTCGGGGCCCCGCAAAAGCCAGGACCGACACTGCCATACTCTTCATGCAAGTCCTTCCAATTTCTATTTAAACTAAGTACACAATTGTAGTACCCCATTTGAGGGAATGTCATGATATATATATATATATATATATTTATATCTGTCCGTATTTACATTGAGAACAGTGCAGGAATTAAATACAACTAATTACAATGACTTAGGTTGGATTATATGCATATATTAGTATCTGCTATTTGACTATTGTTATAGGTTTTTTGCATATTTTAGCAATATCAAAGTTATAGGCATATTGTAATGAATGATAATCCGCTGTAACGATGTATATTTCTTTTATTTTTGATACCCGAAAAAAAAAAACAAAATTACCTATCGTATCAATGCAGTTGACTGACATCTATTCTGTAAAACTCCATAAGAATTTATGTAAAAGAAACACACATTGTTTTAGTATATTTTTTGTTATTATAATGAGACCTGGTTTTGACTTCTAACTCATTTTTATAAGACGAAACCAGGTCACTTAATAATTAAAAAAAAGTAATAAAACAAAAACAATTTGTGTCCATTTCTTTTACATAAATAAGTATTTATCATCAGTGGATAAAATAACCTCAATTTCTACATCTATCACAAAAAATCTCAGAGATCCACATACATGAAATAGAAGGTAATTTCAACATTACTTTACTCCATCATCAACATCCCACAATGCTTCTTCCCTTTCGCTGTAGGCAGTCTTTTTTCCTTCGACAACATTCATGCAGATCTTCGTGCATGCTCTATTCATTGTACTTAACGCATGTCCATCCTCGAGGATCTGGTCAACATGACCTAGCTCTTCGATCCTCGTGTGACCACGTTCCCAAGTACCCACATTACTGTACTTTACTTATCGTCATTGCATATTTATCAAGACGCAGACGCAATTATTTTTATTTTGGCCCGCTTTAAAAGAACCATTTCTTATACCATAAAATCATTGTTTAAACTATTTATTTATAATTTTCAAAATTCAATTTTAATATTTCATACAAATAAGTTGAAATAATGATTTTAATGTGAAAATATGGTGTTTCTCAAGAATGACAAATATAAATTAATAATTCAAGAGTTTTTGTGTTTACGCTGTGGAAATCCATTTTTAATTTTAATAAATAAAATATAAAAATATATTATTGAGCACTGTTTAATCTCCACTATGTTAGGTTAAATACCGAACGTTTTCGCCTATACTTTTCCCTGAAGATGCCTACAAGTATAGGCGAAAACGTTCGGTATTTAACCTAACATAGTGGAGATTAAACAGTGCTCAATAATATATTTTTATATTTTATTTATTAAAAACAAATATAAATATTTAAAACACATCTTTTAAAATACGCAATGATGATACACTATATTGCATATTCTATGCATTTATTTTAGTTTCAGCCTTTTTATATTGCATATAATCCAATCTCCATCAATGATAATTTTAAAATAATACAAAACATAATAATGATAATATTTAAGGACATAATGGGTGTGTATATATTATCAACAATCAGCACTCAGCCCACCACTGCAGCACTGGTTGTTTCTCTAATCCGTGGGCCTCTTTTCACTATTCTTTTTGGTAAATTCTTCGGCGTTCTTTGTGAACTTCCTACGATCCTTTAAATATTCCTCGGCCAGCTCTGCTCGCAGAGGATGTTCTGGCTCTGGTTCATTTACCAATGATATTAAAGCTTGAATAACTGCAACAAAAATACGCACAATTAACATAAATTGTTTAAATACCAGACCCCCTAGACAAACCACACTTGGTGATCGACTACAAACGAATTTTCAACAATATCCGTAACAATATTGATCTACTAGTATATTTTTATTTTGTTTTTTTATACTTTTTTCTGTACTTGTTATTTATAAAATATAAACATTGCAAGACCAAGAGATAAATAAAATTAATAAATAAATTTGTGGAATGCTACTGCACAAGCACATTTTAGGAGATACAACATCTTGTGGTGAATAGGGCTTTCAACATTGTATTGAATACATCTCCAGGGTCCAGAAACTAAAGCGCTTTACATCAGTTTAATAGATAACTGTTAAATGAAATTTTAAAGTATTAAATTGAGGCGGTCAGGGACATGACGATAGAGTCTCAGACTTACAATTGAGATTACCTGCATTTAATTCTTCTAACTAAGTTCTGAGCTACTACACATTCACAACACAAGAATACTACTTTCTGCAACGGTGAATTTAGGTTTATTTCAAAGCCCAATTCAATTTCTATTAAAAAAAATCTATAGATAGATATAGATAGAAAAAATAATTTAATTGTTCATATAATTTTTTTTTATTCTTTTGTATTTTTCTCATACTTTATTTTTTTTTTTTTTAAATCTTTTCTATACACAGATCTCAGTATAGCTGGCGGACTTATCACTTACGTAAATTCTTCAGTTTGTTGTTGCATCGGTACTTAGTATTACATATTCGCAATGATAGGAAACTTTATTGGTCCACTTTTGATTTATATAATTATGTTAATATTACCTGTATATGACTATTTGTATCCTTGTAAAAATGTAATAAATAATAATAAATAGGTAAGTAATATGATTAAAAATAATTACCTTGATCTGTTTTTGTAGCAGGCTTCCAATTCTCTGCACTGATGATAGGCAGACACACCTGGCCCTTCTCATCTATATTGGGATGATAGATCTTTGTCTTAAAGCTTATCTTGGGAGGTTTAAATGGATATTCAGCGGGGAAGTTTATTTCAATTCTGAATGCGCCTTTGTTGTACGGAGGGTTATCCTAGAAAAAACAACATTAAATATTATTATTCAATAATCACTGATTGTGTAGCCAGTGATAAAATTGTTAAAATTAGGGAAAATAATTCCAATTCCATTTGCTCCTATGTCGCCTCATGTATATGCAATATATAGTGAGTTACAATCAATTGGGATGGTCTGCAATTTAATCTTGTCCAATAGAGCCGGTAAGTCTATCTTCTATGAGAATGCTTTTGGTGTTGTTGGGTCGATTACGTGGAATCGCCTACCGGTACCATTGAGAGACAATCAGACTTGTCACCAGCTTTAGAAGCAAATTGAAAACTGCACTCTTCACCGGCACCCTTGAGAAGGTCTAGGGACTGTTAAACGCAACAAAACAAAATCATCCAGAATCTGCATGGAATTTGGAGTTTGAGGCAAAGGATTTTGGAGTACAAGAGACAATGTCGTCCTAACAAGACGAAAGACGTCTCTCTCGTAAATAAATTGAATAGTAGAAGAAAACATTTGTTTTATTTATTTCCCTATGGAATTCTACTACCTAAACACCGACACAGTGAAAAATTTGGATTTTCTTCTCCATTCCTCTCTTTTCTCTTCTAGTCTCTTTAATTGTACGTATGTGCCGTAATTCATGTCCTTCCTAACTTAGTCCATATAGGTGTCTCTTGTTGGGCTATATAAGTGTTATTATACTAAAGCCAATTTTTTTTGTTGTTAACATAACCTTAATTTTGTTGTTTTATGTATTTGTGAACTGTTAATGTGTAATTTTACTAACCATAGCCAAAAATAATTTCAACCGATATTATACTTATAAAAGAAATATAAATGATGATCAATTAACTCACCGGTACAATAAGCCCCTGCCATGTGAGTATGTTAGTCTCATCCACTTGTATGTCCCGGAATGATTTTATACCAGACTGTCTTATGTCGCCTAGTTCCTGTAACAATTGCAAGACACATTATCATATTTGCATGTAACTACATATTAAACAATCAACAAATCAAATAATATGAACATAATACTCTGTTTCTCATCATCTTTGCATATTTGAAATAGCGTACATGTGAACATTTTTATTTGGGAATACTCTTAACCCTTTGGTTACCAGTGTACGTACGGGAACATGAAGAATTTAATTTTTAAAAAATTGCCTGGTTAGAAAAGAATATATATTATATGTGGAATTTATTTAGAAAGCTTGGTTTTATAAAGTGGAATAAGAATTTTTCTGATGAAGACACTTATTTGATGTGTAATTTATTCCCAAACTTTAATTTTATTTTTTTGGCCACAATTTCCACATTTACGACCTTTGATTAGAAAATTGAAATAGGTGCTATCATTTCACGCGTCCATATTTTCCTAATTTTATTGTTGTAAAATTTGGTTATGATGTTTGTGAATAAAATAATATAAGTAACAACTTCATAGAGTTTATAACGCGTCCTTAAACTGCCGATATCCTTGTACAAACAAATGCGCTTCCCTTAAAAACGGTAAGCGGTAATTAAAAAATTCTTTCACTAAAAATCATATTTTTTTTGCTTATTCATTGTACATATTAGGAATTATTCCAAGGTTCTTCAATTTAATTTGGTAGTGAGAGGGTTAAAACACTGTTCATTAGGGCATTAAAATTTATTAATTATATTGGTGCACACATAGTAGAATTCCATAATTAGGTCAATTGAAACAAGTGTTTCTTTCTACTATAGATTATTGATCACAAGATAAACATCTTTGGACGTATTAGGTCATTATCATCCCTGAGAAGTGGAAAGACGTCTCTCTCATGATTAATAATTTAAAGCAGAAAGAAACACTTGTTTCAATTTATCTCCCTATGCATTGAAATTGATGTTCGAACTTTTTATTGTAATATTATTCTTAAAATATTAAATTTTAATATTTGATACTAAAAACCACTTTAAAAAAATAGTTTTAATGCATTAATAAGTAGTTTATTCAAGAAATGTTAAAACATTTATATATTTACATATGCCATTTTAATTATTAATATCATTAACACCATCACGCTACCTCCCTCGCAGGGTAGGCAGAAAGGATTGAGCACCACTTCCTCCTACCCTTCCATAAAGTTTTCGCTTTCGTCACTGTCACACAACTCCACACGCATGCTCTCCAATTCAATGTACTCATCACATGTTCGTCCTGTAGGATCTGGTTTGTTACATGATTTCACCATTTAATCTTAAGATGACCTGGTATCCAAACACCGTTCCCCACCACCATGTACGTATTCATACGTATAATAAAAATTGTTGTGTTTACTCCATGATAATTTTATTTTACAAATATTTAATAATAATAATAGTGAAAATACAATATGGTTTGTAGTTATAATTTAATAAATAGCAATTGTAGAAAAATAAACTATTAAAGGCATATAATATGTAAGTTCTTAATCAGTTATTTCTGTATCTGAAGGTCTAATAATAATCAATACCATTTAAACTAAATGCATCAAATTAAATAATTCATTGATTAAAGAATCATATGGATACCTATCATGCTAACAGATTCAAAATCAAACATACAGCATGCCAAAGCAAAATAACTCTTGTATCATATAATGCTACACTACTATACCATCACGGCATATCCCATAACAGCCCCCCAGCCCCAGCTGGGGGGCTAACGCGGAAACACTCAGAACCTCTTCTCTGGCTCTGGTATATTCTGCAGCGGAGTACTGTGCCCCGGTGTGGACCAACAGTAGTCACACTCGTGCATTGGACACACAGCTAAACAAGACCATGCGTATGATTAGTGGAACCATTGGGTCTACGCCGGTCGGGTGGCTCCCCGTGCTGTGCAATATCGCACCACCTAATTTACGTAGAAGGGAAGCAACAAGGAAGGAATGGTCCATGTACAATAATAACCCGGATCTCCCTCTTCATCAGGATATACCTCTTAATGCTCGCCTACGTCTGAAGTCCAGACATCCATCTTGGCAACTGGGGAAGCAACTCGCTGAGGAGGGGTCCACAATCAATGAGATGTGGCGTAGTGAATGGAATACGCAAAATCCTGACGTAAGATATCTTATAACAGATCCGACACAAAGACTCCCAGGGTTTAACCTGCCACGGAAGCAGTGGTCGAGAATTAATAGAATCCAAACTGGCCATGGCAGATGCGGACATCTTCTCCACTTATGGGGCAAGAGAGACCACCCACTATGCGCTTGTGGTCAAATTGAAACAATGAACCATATTGTGGAGGATTGTTCCCTGAGTAGATTTGCCGGCGGTATAGAGGAGATTCATCGGGTGTCACCACGGGCAATCGAATATATTAATAACTTAGACGCAGAGCTATAGCTCTTAGTTAACTCTATGCACAGGGGTCGCTTGCATACGAAATAATAATAATATCCCATAAGTGGGGTAGCCAGCAGACCAGCCAAATATAATAAACATGCAAGCTGTCAATTTTTTCAAACACCTGCCATTTACAGGACACTCGAAAACTTACGGAATGTGCAAAAATAATAAATGTAATAAAAGTGATTTGGTGCCTCCACTAAATTGTATTCATCGGGGGTCAGCATGAGTTCAAGAACTTGCTCTCATCTCATCTTTGCTCTCATCAACGAGCTAACATCATAAATGTGGAATAGAAAATGTAATATTGTTAAGAGACTACAAAAAATTATTTACTAACAATTAAATATTTTTTTATATAAGAATCATGCTTGATTTCTAGTTATTCGTGAATTTTGTATGAATCATAAAAATCTCAATAAGTACACCAGAGATACATTAAAAACACGTGTTTACTTTATTGGTCAATACATAAACAAACCACACAGCTTGATTAACACATTTTTATAATTTTGTTCAACACTTAAACACATCATGTAAAAACATTAAACAAACAACGGAATAAGTGGTAGGAATACTACATATTTACTGTGTTATGACACAATATTTCAAACCACACCAACCTCAAACAGACATAATTGATATTTTATACTGACTCTTTTTAAAAAAAAAAAAAAAGAATCTGGATTTGGAATAAATAATAATAAACGAATGACGACATATGCCGGATAGTCTAATGAAAATTCAAATTAATATGTGCTTCTAAAATAAAAAAAAAAACACTTGTTTCATAGATTTTTTGCTTGCGGTTTCTAAAAGTATCACTTCATACACATTTAGTCACAAAACTTGATTTGGATAAATTTTAGGTTGTTAGCCTATTATAACTGGGTGACCGATATGAACTGAACTACAAACTAAAATTATATTTTATGGCTTGATACATTGTTGCATCACACTTAATATTATATTACTAAACAGTGATTGCTGTATCACTATTTTTATTGTAAAATTCAGTACTTTAGAATTGTTATGAAACACAATTTCAAGGATGAATTTACTTGAGTAAAATACAATATCTTTCAACTAACCTATTTTTTGATTTAACCCAAAAGCATTGTTGCTTTGAATATTTTGAACGAGTACTCTACAATGCATTTTTGTTACTTGATTTATGTAGAACACAATCAATTTCAGCAAACCAAATAAAATGGTAATAGTTTTTTGAACTCTATATAATCAAGTAACAAAATGCATTGTAGATCATTTGTTTAAAAATATTCAAAATGTCTTGAAACTGTTACATAGTTAATCCTTCAAAAATAGATGATATAGCATTATTGTTACTAAGACATTCAAAAACTATGCGGCTTGATCAAATGGATTGAATTCTCAAGAATAGCTGCAAACTGAGTAAAAGAAATATGTGTTTGTGTATGAGCAATTGCACAAATATGGAGAAAACTAATGAAGTACGTAAGGATAGATCAACATGGCATTTCGTCCTCTCTGCCTACCACTTGGGATATATAATAAAGTATAATATAATAAAGCATAAGGATGAGAGTATAATAAAGTATAGAACAAACTGAGCTGATATATTTCTACATAAAATATTCATTTATGAAGTAGGTATAAAAAGTTGCAATTGTTTGAACTAAACAAATGTTTATTCGTCTGAAAAGAAGGATTCATGAAAATGTGGACAAACAAGAAACTTTAAAATACTTGATAGTGATAATTTAACCACTGCATATTGTCCTAGTATTTTGAATTTTATATTGTTTTACTAATACTGTTGTATAACGATGATTTGCAAAAAGAACAAAATATATAAATAAGAATTCCGCACATCTAATTCTCAGGACGGAGGTGTATTAACTTTAAAAAATATTATTCTCTATTTAGTTACATCTTAGTATTCAAACGGGACGTTTCCTATTTTAATCTCGTTAAGAAATTTCGAATGGTGAATCTTTTTTAATTGTGTATAATAGATAAAATATTTCTCCTGTTTTATTTTATATCCTTAGTGTTATACTGTATAAGTTGAAAAATAATTAATTTTATAAATATTATTCTAAAATTTCTCTTTATGCGCGTTATTGTGAGTTTGTGGTATGACTGTGATTTTTTTTGAAGTTTCAAATATCAGTTATCTATATAAAATCATATTTCACTTAAAGTAAAAATTATGCAGCTTATAAATAGTGTGAACGTTTGTGCAAGTATCTGTAGAAGAATCGATTCAAAACCGATAATGGCTTCAGATCCCTGATAGCGGCAAAATGATGGGGTGAGTGTACGTATTAACTCAAATTTGTAATAGTGTTTGTGCATCATGGCGTGTCAAACGCTCTAAAATATGTGATTATTTATTTATCGTATTACTTCAAATAAGTACATTACTTTGTTAATTTTAATATATTTTATAAAATTTTGATCTTTTTGTAACATTATTCCGAGACTGCGTGAGTGTGGGTTGTATATTTATAGAGGTATGAATTTCAAAAATAGGCTTCCAACCTATCGCAGTGCCTCAAAGATTTTGAAATTTATTTTGGCGCGTCTAAAGAGTTAAGTAAAAGAAATAAGGCGGAAACACATTATTAACACGCAACGTGTCGACACCCTATGTGTACTATGCACATGGTGTCGCGTCGGATGTTCGTAGTGTGATTCTGGTCATAGAAAACAATACAATTTGATTCCACTCAACACGCATCGCGTTTCGTCGGGTCACGTCGCGTATTAATAGTGTGTTTCCTCCGCCTATAGGCGTGCAAGTATGAGAAACTACAGAAACGTAGAAAAAGCTAGTGTGTAAAAAATAATAATTCGGGTTTCATCCTCTCTACATACTCTGCAGGGGATGCTGTGTGAGGAGATGGATAAATAAATGATAACGATCAAACCCCCAGACCAAAATACAATAATCTTTTAGAGGCCAAATATTACATTATGTTGCCATGTTGTGTTCTACAGCCTATACATATTAATGTTTTGAACTTATATATAAATGTTATATTATGGATTTAACTTATTTTGTATTTTTGTTACAATGATGTTATTAAACTCTAATAATATAAACAGAAGAATGTATAACCTCAGAACGAGAAGAGGCGACCCCAACAGCCTTCAGAGGCAATAAGTTGGGACAGTGCCAGGAAGAAGAAGAAGATGTCATTAAACTCTGATATAATATTTATTAAACATCATGCCAGCTCCTGGCTAATTAGGTTATACTATACTACTACTATGCCATCACTGCATTCTATTCCAGAGACTCTATATTAGATTATAAGTTTTGTGATTCACAATTTCCATGTTTTAATTTCTGACTAGACTTAAAAGCTCTTTGTCATAGTAGATCTATACACAGTCATCTTCTCTTCTAGTCATGATGAAATTACACTTTTTGTACACCAGATTTATCATGTTATAGCTTTCCAAACAGACAACATTCTTCGATAAAAAAAAGACAACAACATGCGCGATAATAAACTATCAATATAAAGGTAATTTTACTCCGTTAAACAAATATCAAATTTCCTTGGAATATTTCAGAACACGGTCAAAGTTTCATGGATTTCATCTTCCTCATATTGATATAATATGGGTGCCTGCGTGATTGTTCGAATAAAAAAGCATACATAGTAAAGTTTTAATTAAATAAACGTTTCAGCATAATAGCGGAGTTATGAAAAATATTTGTAAAAAATTACCTTTTGTAAACGTCTCGTGGCCGCCATCTTAACTGTCAAATAACTGTGGAAATGTTATGACTCACTGACTGAAATAATTTGTTTAACTGCTTAATTAGAGAGTAGCGTCTTTAAAATTACGACAAAGAGATGCTACACGAACTCTGAAATATTAATTTACTTAGTTATTAAAGTTCGAAAGGTGATAGATACTTTTAAACAAATTATAAAAACGGTGCGTAGTCACGAAGGATTTACGATTAAAAACTAGCGTCTAAAGGTAGAAGAAGAGGGATGAAAAATACGCATGCGCAAAAATACTGAGTTTTGATTGGCTGCTGTTATAGTGTAAATACAAATTTGGAACCGCCAAACAAAAAAATCAAAAACCAGAGAAGATTGTTTTCTAATGAACAAAAAAATTATGAAAAAACACCAGTTCAATTAGTATATGTATTATTCTATGTTCATTACCTTCCATTAAAGAAACAGAACAAATAGCAGTTAGTACTTTAGTGTATTTATTATTCTATGGCAGTTAGCATGATATTAAATCACAAAAAGGATCATGTTGATGCCTGTCACTTGTTCTCTCTTCAATTTATTTGTTGTTTTTAATTTTCTACTTATATTTGTAGGTGTGTTGATGCTCCTGTTTGATCTTTTGAAACTGTTGTATTGTTTGTGGCCTGATCTGAGTGTATGTGTGAAAATAATTATTGCTAACTAAGATATCACTACACAAGATATACTTTCAGTATAATAATGTTTTATCTTACAATTTATTATCCTAAATGTATATGGTGTGTGCCTATTGATTTTTATTATTTTATTTCATTGACTATTGAAAGTTTTTTTATAATTTTAAGCGGAATGTTAAAATGTTGATAATTGCAGAGGGATTTTGATTTTATAATAATTTATTTATCTCATTAACACCCAACTATCAAGTTTAGATGTACATGTACATAAAGTTGGTCAGTTTTTTTGGAATGCTTATTGCAAGGAATTAATGTGATTTTGTATTATTTAGTTTTAAATGTATGATTTTATTGAATATTTTTGTGCAGTTTTGCAGATTTTCTGTCAACTTTATTGTTAGGCAATAGGCTCTCATGCCGTAAAATGTATTGAGTTTACAAGCTTACGGGTGAACATAGTGACTATAAACTGTTTTCAAAATTGCGAAAAGAATGTAAAAAATTAGCTAATGTATTTTATACAAGATATATATAATGAGTTACAATCCATTGGATTGGTCTGCAACGAGTTTGGTTTTTCTGCTCCATTCGTCTCTATTCTCAGCCAGTCTTTTCAGCTCTACGTATGAGCCACAGTTCATGTCCCTCTTCAGTTGGTCCATATATGCGTCTCTTGGTCGGCCTCTGCCATTTGTCCCCTCGGTCTTACCCTCCGCGATATATGAATAATATTGAGGATTCAATTAGTAGAAATACAAAAAACTTATTCAAATACTCCTATTCTTTGCGATCGGCATACTCCGGTGACTGTGCAATTTGCTGGAAGAACTGAAGACACCCCCGATGAAGTGGTGATACAATAATAGACTAAGATTAAATAAAAAGAATTACCTAGTTATGCGTTTCTGCAGAAGTAAACATCCTTTTTTTATAAATATAAAATAAATGATTCTCCGCTAGCATCAGTGAATGAAATAAATGATATTGTATAATTTTTACCAGCGACTTACGTTTTGTTAATCATGTGGACAGTATTTGTAAAAGGTCATTAAGAATGTTGGGTTTTGTGCTGAGAATCAGTAAGCCTTTTTCAAGTCTGTATACATTGAAAATTATAAATACTTTTTTGATTTGTAAAATAATCTTTACAAGATAGAGAGTAGGTTTCTGCGGTACATTAACTGCAGAATTGGTTTGCCTAGGGAGAACATTGATAATGATTATTTGTTGATGTCTCGAAATCTCACAGCGATAACGTAAGTTACTTATTCTCCATTACTCTCACCTAATATATACAACTAGTAGGGTTATTATTATAATTATGCTTACAGATATTAGTTTTGCTGTTTTAAATTTAACTACAGTTGTTAAAATCTAAATATATTATCTCTTTTAATCATCTATACTATACTATACCATACCCTCACGCCGTGTCCCAAGTGGGGTAGGCAGAGAGAACGGAACGCCAAACAGATCTATCTTTACACATTTCCTTCGCTTCCTCCACATTCATACAGTTCCTCATACACGCACGTCGGTTCCTCTTACTCAACACGCGGCCGTCCTTGAGAATTTGGTCCACGTGATCAAGCCACGTGGTTTAATCGTCTTTTAATCATCACCCCTGCTAACAGATAGACTATTGGAACAAAAGAATTAATATTTCTTTGTTGATCCTCTTTCTCTCACCCTGAGATTGAGCTAGCTGGCTGAAGGTTCTCGTCTGGGAGGAGGACCTGGTTTAAGGAAGAGGAGGGGTGTAACACAGAGGCAAAATTGACGATACCCGGCTTGACTGGAAAGGAGGTGAAGAGAGAGCAGCAACAGTATAAAAACTTAACATTTATGCTTATGGTGTTCTTTAGGAACACATAGAAATAAATCATATTAAAATTATAAATAATATTAAAATATAGGAACACATTGAAATAAATAATATTAAAATTATAAAGAAGGAGGGATGCTCATGGTTTGAATCCTGGAACTGATTCATCCCGTTCCCGTCAACACTGTAGTGTACCCCAGCTCTTTGAAAAGTTACTTGTCACTCAAAATCAGTAAAAATCTTAATTAGTTTTAGGCTTTTCGCACTCTGACATTTTACTTCAAACAGATTTGTCCACTTTCATTAGAAAGCCACTCAGATAACTTGCGACTTAATCATTTAAAAAAAAAGATATATCTGGGTTTTGTTTGTTATAAACCCAA
Organism: Athripsodes cinereus; assembly: GCA_947579605.1. Classification (NCBI taxonomy): domain Eukaryota; kingdom Metazoa; phylum Arthropoda; class Insecta; order Trichoptera; family Leptoceridae; genus Athripsodes; species Athripsodes cinereus. Next base: position 5,725,985 of record OX388327.1, read on the forward strand.
ATACAACCTTATACACCTTTCACAGTAAGCTCTTAAAAGCTAGTCGTGAAAGGGGAGTTTGCCGTTATCTGGTAACGAACCACGGTCCCCTTGTTCACGAGGCCGAGACTCTACCTCCAGGCTACCGACAAAGTCGTGATTTCATTGATTTCTTATGAAATCATGTTTTATAAAATACTATTATTATGTATGTTGGTATGTATTGAAGTTACTTGCTGAAGTAATTAGATAAACTATTATACATGTCGTCCTTTCCATGCCATAAAAATTACATTATGGATACCATGCCTCATAGCCGAATTGGTAATACAAAAAATTATAAATATGTTTAATGTAGATAATTCACACTAAATAATAATTGTAACTTAACCTCACCAAACATCACACAAAACGAAAACAGCATATGTGACAGCCTGACAGCTGTCAACTTAATCATAGAGTATTTCGCGTATTTTCATCCCTCTTCTTCTACCTTTAGACGCATGGATGTATATAGGTAGGGGATGGAACGTTTATAGTAATTTGTATGCATGACAGCGAAGCCAAAAAGTGAGGAAGGGAAATCGATGGTGGCCATTTTGTATGAAACACTTTATTTAACATTTGTATGGGCAATGTATGGAGATTATTCACACAGTATCAGAAAACATCATATTTACTTCTTAAAATAATTACAATGCCACATAACTTAATGTTTTCATATATTTGATGAAATAGGGAATAAGATGAGTTAATAAAATTGAGTAATTCATTTCAAAATCATTCAGTATTTATTTTTAAACATTGTTTTCATATACACACAATATGGAGAGAATGAATGACAATTGAAGGAAAATATAAAATATAAAAAACGTAGGTACAGAAATTATAGCTAGAAATAAAAAGAAGTTTTGATAGTTTTATTGATTATATAAAATAAACAGGAGAAACTGAGTGATTTATAATAATAACAAAAAGTAACAAAATGCATTATAATTAACATACAACAAACTCAAAACCCTTTGAAGAGCACTAACTTGTTGAGTGACTTTCGAACTGAAAGAGAACTATCGATATACCTCTTGGCAATGTAATGCAGCCTTATATCAATATATTTTTAAATTGTCAACATTCTCTTCAGATAAAAACTTTCGTAGTGACGCTATAACATCCTTAAGAAAAGCATTTTTTTTTGTCTGGCGCTGTGTTTTTTGTTATGGACGTTTTATTTTCACGCCACAAGATCTTTTAATACTATAAATGATTTTTATAGTTTGAAGACATGTTGCACAGGTGGATTGATGTACGAACTCACAACTATCCTGTCAACTGCTGGTTGTTAACTGGAGGGATTGGATATTCAGCTACCGGCACCGAACTCTCAACTGCTGATGTTTTACTCTAAATCGCAGGCAATATTCTGCACTTTGGAGGCTCCCTTGATGGGATCTCTTTCTGAAACATAAAAAATACCATATAAGTACTTGTATACGCTGATCCACAATAGTAATCCACACTGAGTGACATAAATCAACCAACATTTTAAATTAATTCTACACAATTTTATAATAATGTACATAATATTATTTAGAATAGCTTCACATAACTCTTGAAAATATTGTGCTATGCAGGTTGTATTGTGAGTGTGGCAAGAGTTATTATTTCACACATGTATTAAGTAATTAGAGATAAATAACTCCAAGATGACATGGTCCAGGTTTGCAAGCACAGGTGCATGTTATTTCACAGCGTATCTATGATGATCAAAGTGTGGCTTTATGTCATCTCTACACACATTCTCTATCTCTAACCACAAGAGAAGCTGTGTTACGGAGTAAAGATTAGATATATCTAAATGAATAATATAAAACATACTAACTTGTAAATGAGTGGGAAACCCAGGATATTTTGTAAGAATGACGTTTTTCTCCAAGCTCGCAGAAAAACGAGATGTTTTTGAACACAAAACACTATGTTTACTTGGTGTCAAATATTGGATAATGTCCAGTTTCTCCTTTCTGGATCATTTGGAAAACTACAAAAAATGATTTTGTTTATAAACATGCTATAATATCATTAACCTGATCAGATTTGTATGCATGAAAAATTTCATTCTAACGGGTAAACAAACCAAACATTGGGAGATTGTAGGTTCTTTGTATTCAGATGACACAATGGAAAACAAACTACATGTGTAGATATAGGAGAATAAGGACGAATAATTATATAGAACATTTATAACATTATTATGATCATTTATAAGTATACGAATTATAATATAAACGACTTTAAAATTGCAATATATGTATATCAAATACAAATAAATAATAAGATATTAAAGGTTTTACATATACCATATATGTATATGTAAAACCTTTGATAATATCTTATTATTTATTTGTATATAATGGAGTTTTACGAAATAAATATCAAAAAAATTCAATATATATTAAGATAAAAACTGCAATACAAAATAACTTACCGAAAATATGACAATCCTGTTTCCTGCGAAAGTTGGATTGGATACATCTATTGGATTTATAACCACAACCATTTATAGCGCACATCACCATGTTAATCGTAAGACCTATTCTTCTAGATATAAAAACCGATATGAAAAATTCAACTGATGTGCAAAAATTTGATACATTTTTAAATTAATATAATATTATTATACTCTATGAAAACAACTCAACATACAAGGGTTGGTTCACGGGAGCATAAATGTCACTCGACGTCGTAGTGACCTGAAGGACCATGAAGTTGCAGTGAGTGGTGATTGTAACCCCAGATAATCGTGAATAACTTAGAGCGTTTTTATGACCCAAATGTCATCGTAATGGCGCCATTACTTTTTACGTCTCGTTTTTATTATTATTTTTTATTGCTTTTATAACTTTTAAAATTATTTTTGATATTTTGGATTTACTTTTTGTTACAATTTCTTAAATTTGTCAACGTGTAAAAGACGTAAATTATAAATATATTTAATAAAGAAATATTTTTATTATTATTTGACTGGCGCCTTTTTATAGTAGCATTCAAGTACTTTTGTGTTTCTTTTAAATGATAAAAATATTTTTGTCTCTTAACGAAGGAATAAATTATTTTAATAGGTATCTTTAAATTAACAGTTAAAGTAATAACTACTTGATTAGTTTATAACTAATTGCTTTATACTTTTTTTTTAAATTATGCCATTATCTAACTTTCTGAGCTTGTATACTTCACAAATACTTGTTACAAGTTTATATCCTAAATCTATCCAAACGAATTCACTGAATCAGCGTCAGAAAGTATACATGACAATTACGCAGAAATCGAGTATATTTTCTGAGACTATATAATATTTTGTTACACATTTTGAAAACATAGTAAAATACAGTGCAAGAACACTATGAATGCGTACTGGCATTGTATAGGTACTTTCAAAATACGCGTCGTTGAGTGATCACTCGGTGACTGTCTGAACGCAGCCCAAATGCGACGCACCGAACAAAATTTGATTAATACAAAATGGTCGTCATTCCCCTCCCCGCGCAGCTTCAAAATGTTTGCCAAAGTGTCTGTCCACTACTCTATCTAGGTCCATGTTTAGACGCTAGTGATTTTCATAAATCCAAAGGCAATGAAACAAATCGAGTGCTACATCAGCCATAGAGTAAAAGAATTAAAGGAAGAAAAAATTAAATATTTATTTTTAAATAATAATATTGTTTTTAATACAATGGAAAATGTTTAGAAAATTCATTTAAGTTTAATATTATTGCGCTTCAAAACTAATTAAACTGTTTATTTTTCCTTTTTATTCTAGAAAAATTGACAAAAAATTACATATCGAAGTGTTTGAACTTTTAAACTAAAATAAGTTAAACATTCATTCGTTTTCTGAATTAGAATTTGGAAAAACATGAAAAAGTATTCTTCTGAATAAGAATATTCTATTTTAACGATTTTTTGGAGTGGTAGGATTAGCAAAAATATTTCAATTTTTGTTTATGTACACACTAACTGTCAATGTCAAAAGTGTTGTCAAAGTTTATGTGCATATCGTATTTTTGAGGTTATTTTTTTCTCAAAAATATTTTGAAATGCAAAATAGTGAACTTCATACTGAATTAATTTCTGATAAAACAAATTCTACCAAAAAATTTCTATCAACTCAAGGAAAAATATTAATCGGTGTCACAGGAGGCTTTGGAGTAGGATTAAGTATCTTGTGTCTTCCATTTGTCACTCCTGCTTTTAGAAGAATATGTTTACCTTATGTTCCTGCAACGGATGTGCAAGTGAGCAATGTCTTACAAATTATAAAAGGAAGATCAGGTACATTGCTGGACATAGGATCAGGAGATGGAAGGATTGTAATAGCTACCGCCAAACATGGATTCAACTCAGACGGAGTGGAATTAAATCCATGGCTTGTACAATATTCCAGAATTAGTGCAATTTTAAATAATGTTAACAAGAATACAAGTTTCTATAGAAAAGATTTATGGAAATTTAGTTTAAAACCCTATGATAATATTGTTGTATTTGGTGTGGAGGAAATGATGGGCGAATTGGAAAGAAAAATCAAAGATGAAGTGAATGCAGGAAGCATTGTAGTAGCGTGCAGATTCCCTCTCGTCTCTATGACACCTCAAGAAATTGTAGGAGAAGGTGTAGATACTGTTTGGAAATATCAGTTATAAATTATACCTACTAAAAAATAAATTCTTAATCATATTGAAAGTTTATAATAAACCCAGATCATGCCAGCATATAGGTGAAAGTGTATTTTTTGTATACATTATGGTAATGCATACTAGAGATGTAACGAATATTCTTATTCGCATATTTCAAAGTATTCGCATTCGCATTCCCAAAAAATATGCGAATGTTTTTTCGGTATTAAAGTATCGGATATTCGGTAAAAGTACTGGATACTTACCCAGTACCTACGTTGTAGAAACAGGTACTGCAAGAAAATATTCTTTAAGAAAACAGGGGGGGTTTGGAATTTTTTAAATTCCTATACCACTTTGAAAATTCGGCGACGGGGGGGTAGAAATTTTAATGGTTGAGCAATATTGTAGAAATTTAAGCAAGTCAATATTCGCTATTCGCATATAATGGCAACAAATATTCGCATTCGCAAATATCCAAAATCACACATTCGTTACATCACTACTAGATACATGACAACACAGATGTTGAGTCAAATGATATCGAGCTTCTGCAATAAACTCACCCATTGCACAAAATTATTTGTTCAGTAATTAATACTGTTGTCATGTTCTTATCCCGTGGAGCACCCGGTAAAGAATTGGTCTCCCACTCTTCTGCGTGGGTTTTCGAGTGTCCTGTGAAAGGCAGGTGTTCGAAAGAAATAAGATATTTTACATCTTGGATTCGGCGTTGAGGTTTGCCGCCCATCCTGAATGTCTTGATTTTATACTGGCGCGGAGAGGACAGTTTGTATGTTTCTTGCATGCGGCTGATCTGCTGGCTACCCCACTTGTGGGATGTGCCGTGATGGTGTAGTAGTAGTATAGTATGTTCTTTTCTATTGTATACTTTTTCATTCATATAATATTTTTATTATTATACCTTGCAGAGTTATTTTTCAACTTATTAAAACCTGATTGATTTTGTTTTCTGCGCTATGTGCCCAAATCCAGTTATTTTATAGAGTAAAAAATTTGTTACCACCATTTTTATTCATTAAATTCCATCTATCTGTTCTGATGTATCTGTATTATTGATGTAATACATAATCACATTATCGAATATTCATGTTTTTGGACATTCAAATTCGCAGATTTTTCTCAAACAATCTTAAATATTTACATGTTTTTAGAAATATGTGAATGTCAAAACTAGATGTTCTTCAGCACATCACCATTATGTGTTATTAACAACCAAAACCTTGACTAAGGTTCAAAATATTATTGAATATCAGGGTATGGGAGTGGATTGGAAAAGGTGCACAGAAATATTATCCCCATGATTTATCTGATTTCCACTGTATGTATCAGGGATGTTGCGGATGTCGATTTTTACACATCCACGGATGTGAATGCGGATGTTTAAGATGTTATAGAAAAAAAAGTAGGAACTATCTAAGTTGGTAGGCCCCACTGTCAAATATGTGACGAAATTTTTGCTACAATAATATTATGGATCTTTTGGCGAAATATTTTTTTTCTTCTTTGTTATTTACAATAATAAAATAAAACCGGCAAAAATAAAAACACGTCGCATTTGTCACCATTATTTTCGTTCCCATTGGTTAATGTCAAGTGCAAACGGCACGCGCCTTTCGCCGGCCCCGCCCCATTTCTTTCTTGTCGCAAATTGTCTTACATACATCCGCATCCGCATGAACATCCGCATCAATTATTGCGGATGCGGATGCAGATGTCCAAATACATGCGGAAGCTCCGCATTTGCGGATGCGGATATTCGCAACATCCCTGGTATGTATATACGAAAATTAGTCTGAAATATTAGGGAGTGTAATCCATATATTAAAAGGATAATATATATATAAAAAAAAAAATTAGTATAACTTATTGTTTTATTGTTTTTTAACTAAAATCTTCCACTTCTCTTCCTTCCAGTATATTTGGTATCCATTCTAGTTTCCTTGCCCTGTTTTCGTCTCCTCTCCTTCTTCTCGAGGATCCATTCTCTGGTCTTTTTAGCAGCTTTCTGTTTATAATTCTTCCCTCTATGTTCCCTTGCTGTGTAGGCTATACTTCTTTCTACTCTATCCTTCAAATCATCACCTGTAAAAGATCATAAGACATTCAGAATCAATATTTCAGTGTGCCATCAGAGTGATTCTTATTATTATAAAGTCAATCTGAACATAAAGCAATTTGAGGTCAATTAATTGGCTTATTGACTGTTAGTTCTTGATAGAAGTTTATTCTAATAAGATATGAAAACAAAAAAAAATGACATTTTGTATTTCCATTGTGATTTAATAAATTTGCAAGCAGGTTTTCAAGAGTTACTACAAATGTTGAGTGAAGTGACAGCTAAAAATAACGGCTGGTTCCGAAAAACAGAAATTCTTTTCTTTTTTTTCGCATAAAAAACTTGTAGAAGTAATGAAGAGAATTTTGGACATCAAATAAAAGGGACTTTCTGCCAGTTTCGCAGAGATAAAACCTTTACGAAACTGGTTGTAGATTAAACAAATAATCAAAACAAAAGCTTTCACATGAGAGATATTCTCTTAAAGAAATGGTAAACAATGTGATATAAAAATTACTGAGCTACTTTGAAAATTTTTCTTTTAAACCAGCAGCATTTGTATTAGTTCAAAATCAAACCTGAAAATATAATATTTAATATTTACCTAATGCTTTTGGCATAGGCATAGCTCCGCCTGTCATTAGAACAAGAAAGAATTTTTTAGCTTTTGTAGAGTTAGGATAGTCAACTAATACGCCTCCATAAAATCCAGCTTTCATGGCCTGTGCTGTTACCAGTTCCATTTGCTCTGAGTTCTCTGGATAGAATTGGAATACTGCTCTCGCTGAACGACTCTGAAATAACAATGAAGAATTGAGTATAGTATAATTTAATATAACTGTGAATCTCAGGGGAACAAAGAATATTCAGTTTACTAAATAAGTAAATATTATTATTTATTGATTTGGCGGTAACGTTATGGTAGTTTCTAAACATAATTACGAATGTTTGGAGTCAAAAAACTTTATTAATACCACTAAATATTATATGCGCGACCAAGTTTTTTCACAGGTTTCAACAGGTTACCTGTTGAAACCTTGGTCGCGCATATAATAATATTTAGTGGTATTAGTAAAGTTTTTTGACTTCAAACATTTGTAATTAAGTAAATATTAATTGCAAGGATTATCCAGGTGACTAGAAACCCTCTTTAATAAGTGAGTGAGAGTGGGCTGTAGAGAGAGAGAGAGTGAGAGTCTTAAGACTGTAATAAAATAGTGTAATAAAAATAAGACTGTAATAGTGAAATAAAATTAAGACTAATGAAACTGTAATAAATAGTGCATACATATATAGTTATAATGAGATGCTCCCCTTATACCAGCATAATTAGGCTGACTGGGGACGAATATATATCCACGGAAAAATTAATAGTTATATTTTGAATTTGTGTTTACATATTGTTAAAAAAAAATTCTTGAATAAAATTGAATTGAATAATACAATGTTTCTATGGAAATGACAGAAGAGTATGAGAAATGTTGTGGAAAAATGTGGGTCAATTGTTGCAGACATGTCCTGAATGCAAGGGATTTGTTTCTATTCTATACTCCTAACTTTTCATCTATTCTTGTTTTTTTTTTTTTTTTACTAAAATGCATGTTATTACGCTTATCATAACGACACTTACCAAACTTGAGTAAAGTGTACTGAAAAATTTATACAGTCTCTGGACAGGTCTATGATGAGATTTATCTGCATTGCATAGCCATTGCAAAGCACTCACAGAAACTGCTCCATCGAATGCACCAGCTCTAAATGGGACCCCCTGGCCCATGTCTGAAAGTATCAAGTCCCCCTCCATCTCACGATCAAGGGCGACATCTAAACAATAAAAATTAATTAAGAAAAATTAAAATAGCAATAAAAATGTACATGTGTGAAATGGTTGCGTGCATTCTCTGAAGCTGGTATGAAAATTTGAAAACAATAACTTGGTAGTCAGATGATAAAAAAGACATCTGCCTAAACAATTTTTTTGTAAGAGAGAAATTTCAAGATTACTCTAAAATCCAACCAGAAACCTCGACCAGAGAACCATGTCTACACAATGCAACATTGTGTAGAATCTAATCGGAAGAAGTGAGAAAGGTGTCCCAACGCTTACGAATTGGCTCGAGGCTGGCTTAAGTGATCACTTTCGGTGTCCATGGACAACGTTCACCAATTCCACTATTCTCACTGTCATGATGTAAGGTCCACCAATCGAGAGACGCTTTATGCAAACCTTAGAAGCAACCATCTTTTTGGGATCCCATTTTTCAGATCTCAAATAGATCGCGATCTCCCGTCTAAATGGCGCCGGAACAATTAAGTTCAATACTTTATCGGCTGCTAGTTCGACCAGTCAGCAACAAATGTTTAGAATATTTACTAATTTTTAATTATCCCAAATAGACGGTTGCTTCTAAGGTTTGCATAAAGCGTCTCTCGATTGGTGGACCTTACATCGTGACAGTGAGAATAGTGGAATTGGTGAACGTTGTCCATGGACACCGAAAGTGATCACTTAAGCCAGCCTCGAGCCAATTCGTAAGCGTTGGGACACCTTTCTCACTTCTTCCGATTAGATTCTACACAATGTTGCATTGTGTAGACATGGTTCTCTGGTCGAGGTTTCTGATTGGATTTGTCATCTGCACCCAAATCCGGTTAAACAATAAAAAAATTACTCTAAAATATTTCATATATACATTCTTTACATTTGAAAGTTTTCATAAAATACCTTGTGATGATCTAGAGCAGGGGTGTCCAACATAATATTGTGGAGGGTCAGGTTTAGAAATGAGATTTCCCACCGGGCCGTACAACAATATACTCCATATTTATACCCCGTCACCAAATTTTCAAAATGGTATAGGAATTTGAAATGTTTTTAAACTCCTCGGTTTTCTTTAAGAACTAGCCACGCCATCCGCAACGCCTCGCCACCTGATATTTCGATATGTAAATTCAACTCGCATGCTATATTTACCTATCTACATTTTATTTTAAATAAGTACCTACAAACATGTACATGTTATTCATAGTCCATAGATAGATGATTGAATTAACTACCTAATGACGCAATATCTATTGATGTCGTTGCGGGTTGGATGAAGGACTTATGCAGGCCACATTGTGGCCCGGGGGCCGTATGTTGGACAGGCCTGATCTGGACTCACATGGGTTACCTAAAAATTCAACATACTACCCATTAGATAAAAAAAAATCACTTACTCAGCATTGCACTGGATATGTCCATCCCTATCCATGCATGCCCAAACTCCTCCAGCACCCCTCCCGAGAGACCTGAGCCACATCCAATATCCAGCAGTAGACAAGGAGTATCCTCAGGGAGAGTGAGCAGCTCTACACATCTCTCACACATACTGCATTGGATCTCCATCATACGAGTGCTTAAATATATTTTTTAATTATAAATTACTTAGTCAATTTTGTTTATTTTGTGAACAAAAGAATAAATATTAAATCAGATATTTGAGATATTCTATTCAGCAATGAGGTGAGGCCATCCATAATAATAAAATAATAATAATAATACAATCAGTTAGTCTGCTGACTACCCCACTTGTGGGATAAACCATGATGGTAAAGATAGATACAAAATTGTCGAGATAACTTACTTTTGTGTATATTTTTTCGCTTCTTCATCATTGTAAAACTGTAAAAAAATTAACAGGCATCAGACTATTTATGATTATATGATAGATTATAAACATGCAAATGATCACCTTAAATATAGACTGAAAAATGGAAAAAAAGGAAAAATTGGAGATGCGACAAATTAAATTTTGCAACCAAAATAATCTCAATCAATCAGTTCTAAACAAATATTGGTTCAAAAAATTAATTATTATAACATTTTGTTAATATTATATTCATGCAGGTACATAATAAATTTTGTTTTGCAGACTTGAAGGACATTCATCTTTTTTTTTAAAGTCTTTTATGGCTTGTCACCAGGGTTGCCAGGTCTTTTCCAAAAAAATACCGAACATTGAGCAAAAAAAGTTTTAATCGTTGATCTATATTATGACCTTAAAATACAAAGTGCCATTGCACAAGAGCAACTAGCTACCCTAACTTATAAATATTATATTCTCACTAATGCACGCTTCCAGCAATGTCTTATTTGCTTTAACTGCTCCATGCATTTCGCGGCATGTCAGACTGTTATTACATCGTATACATAATTTAGCCTTCACCATGTCCACACTTAATTTATTACGGCTGTTCATCCACAAATAATTCATATGGCTAAATACTCTTTCCACATAAGCATTACTACATTGGTACTGCCTTTATCGTTTTAATTATCTGTTTCAAGTTAAGGCTTACGTCGTTTATTAGGGAGAAAAATTAATCAGAAAAAATACCGAACCACCTATACTTCGGTATTTTTGTCATACCGAACACCGAACACGGTGCTAAAATACCGAACGGTTCGGTAGAATACCGAACACCTGGCAACACTGCTTGTCACATATGAATGATGTCCTAAACTTCTGCATTAGTAGGAAAGAGACAATTGCCATTTTAATGTTGTGAAGTGACACAGTATGTATTATACTATCATTATTAAATTTGGAACATAGTCTCTGGGAAAAATTGTACTGCATCACTAGCCTATAAGGTCACTGCATACATATAATTTCTTTGTTAATTCACATTTGAAAAGGACAACAAACAGAAACATTACAAAATAACATCAACAGAATTATACAAAGCCATAATTGGACCAGATAAGTCTTTTAACATTATCAGTATGATACATAATCAAAATATCAATAACAATTAAGCCAAATTGTAATTACATTTTGATAATTTATAATTAATTGACGTGACAAGAAATAAATAAATAAACATAACCTACCACTTCGGGAGGAGCCAAATGTTCTGGTCGCTTAGACATTTTAGCAGAATTAAAGCAAAAAAAAAACAACAACTCCGTGCGTATCTGTCCGTAGCTAATTACATAAATGATTTTATAAAAAAATGTGTAAATATTACTGCGGCTTCACGTGGCCCTTCTGACAGCTCCCCATTAATTTTGTTGTTTTGAATTGAGCCATAGACTATAGTAGAACTGAGAACATAACCTATTATACATGACACAAGTCAGCTGATTAGGTGTTGGAAACCATCGGATATCGGTAAAAAAAAATTGTGGTTGCGATATAGTGTCAAGTAGCAATCAAATTTTCATCCAGTGTCAGGGTTAAAGCTGTTCATTTAAAGCATTCCCAAAGTGGTCCAGGTGACTCGGGAGACTCGACGGGGGTCTATGTTGGTGTGACCAAAAAATGGGGGTTCACGAGTCGTAAGCGGAACACGAATCCATAGTAGGTATATAATATTCACTAAACATAAATGATACGAGTAAAATATTCTTTAAGAGAATCGAGGAGTTTTTGAAAATTCTCACGGCGACGGGGGGGGGGGTAAAAATTAACAAATATTCTGTAAAAGTACCAGATATTTAATACGATTCGAACAATTGACATAAACAATACTCGGTACAATAACCCGTTACATTGTAGAAAAAATTACTGTCAGAAAAAAATCTGTAAGAAATCTGAGGGGTGTTTTTTTGAAAAATCGATGACAGGGGGGGGGTGGATCTATTTAAGAAAACCGAGGAGTTTTTGAAATATTTCAAATTCCTATACCATCTCGAAAATTTAGCGACTACTGAATGCTACTGAAAATAAAACAGCATTTACTAAAGTAGCATTCACATTGCTTCACTTTGGATGATCATCCAGAGTGTCAGGGTCAAACCTGTTCATCGAAAGTGAACACGTCTGTTCACATTTGTTCATCCTATGCATTCACTGCCATGTCAACACTCTCACTCATGTTGTATGTAGTTTGACGTATTTTCGTATAAAAATTATTAAAAAAATTCAAAAATGAAAAATAACACTTAAAATAAATTAATATAGCTCTCGAATGCATACTAGTATTGTACATGATTCTGACATTCAATACAAATTTATAGAGAATAAAACAAATAATAAGATTAAAACTTGTTTATGGTCGTTTCAGTGAAAGGACCTTTCATCAAAATTATGACGAGTGGTAATCTCATTCCTCCGTCATCGCTAGTGATCACTATTGATGAAACGCCCGTTCACACCTATTCATCTTGGAGGATCATCCGGAGTGATCACTTAAAGTGAACAAATGTGAACGACCCTTAAGATATTTAATTACTTTTATTTAGATTTTGTGGTCGATCCTAGCGATTGCATATGAATAATTGAAAAGCCAAGCGAAATTAAATTTATTGAAGTTTGCGGTAATAGCCCATAGAATAATAAATATACTATTTAGAGCAATAGCCGACGCAACTAATGACAGAAAAACCAAATGTTGAGAGCCACTTTTTGATACAACAATTTTTGATACAACAGTTTTCTGTAATGTAATGGTTGCTGAAATTTTGTATAATTTATATAAAATGTTTCAATTTCTTCGAAATGAGAAACAAATCTATTAAACTGCTATTATATCTAAAACTTTATTTTGAAACAGAGAACCTAAAACTATTTTCTGGATTTCTAGTGCCCCTAAATAACTTATTTTAGGTATCATATTACATTATATTGCAGACATTTTACGATACTTCATACCTCAATATTAAAAAACCTTAAAAATATTTTTATATTAAAAATCGACATTAGCGCTAATAGCTCGTGCATTAGATTTGTCGGGAAAACAGTACAAGAATGTTCCTCTAGCGGCGAAATTTGGAACTATCAAATTTGAATGCAGTTGGTTGACGGTTGCAAATCTGCACCAATCAGAAAACGGTAAATATGGAAGCCAGATAGCGTTCTTTTTCACTTTAAAATGTTGCTAGAAGTTAGAACTTTTCCGCAGAATTGACGAAAATAAAATTTTATAATGTGCAGCAAGTAGTACTAAAGATCTAGATAGAATATGTGTTGACAGAAATCGTACACCATGGCTCGGAAATACCTGAGCCCAGAACAGTGTCCTAGGAAAGAAATTTTTCCGCCTCGCAGAAAACAGAGGCATTCGCATATTATATATTAAGTGGTCACTATAATGTCAGAGAGGTACCTGACGTGACACAAGAAGGAGAATATTAAGTCATTTATTATAATAATAATAATATTATTTTTATTATATAGATGGTGTTGTTTATTATTCTTCTTAGCTGAGCGTTTTTCATAATCTACTAGTACTTCTGGACAAAAAAAGAAAATTTTATCAAAATAAAAAATTACTCTAGTATTTTATTAGGTTTTTACGAGTAAAGCGATATTATTAATAGTAACGAAGTTATCTAGATGGCTTCGATAATAAAAATTAAAAATGATGAGTGAGTAGTTCATGTGAAATCATTTCCTTCCTACAAAATAAAGTTAAGAACAAAAGAAATATATCAAAGTCAATCATTATGTTAATTGTAAACCAAACTTGAAAAATAAGTTATTTCATTTTTTATGGTCGTTTCATTATAAAATAATATAAAGTTGCGTACTCTTTAGCCGCAAACGGTCGTTATTTATGAAACATGGCGAATTAAATGTTACATTGTGTAATGGCAACCCACTTTATTTCCGCTCCCGCCAGCCGTGTCTCGCGCTGCGCGTCGTGACTTCGTATTTATCATTTTCGACGTGTCTTCAATTATCAAGTTTGTAATATTTTGTACAGTTGTTTCTTTAGAACATCCATATTTAATTGTGTGATATATTTTTGTGGTCATTTAGTTGCAGAAGTACTATAAAAGTCTACATAAAGTTTTGGCGGTACGTTGTGTATGTGACTATAGTGGTAGCAGACGCGGTGCATCGGATATCAGCGAGGCTTGGCTGTGTAGTGGATGAGAATTTGTACAAGTTTACTTGTCCGCGGCGCAATGTTAGAAAGTAAGTTATGTTTTCACGAATACTCTAATCCATGCAGATTATTTTGTTATTGATAAAACGTATGATTTAAAATGTAACCGCGTGTAAAATGTCCGATATAGGTAGTCTGTCTCGCAGTCTTTGTTGTTGTATAAGTAGTAAGTGTGTAGCATTGCATAATGTTGTAATGATTGCTATATTGTTATGCCGTCGATCTATGTATACTCCTTCCGGGTCACACAGAGGAAAACAAATGCCTCATTTTTATCGATAAACACAAGCAAAGCTTCCATCACATACAAAAACTATGTAATAGTATGTTAGGTGCGTTAGTACATTAATTGTGTTATGTACCTCTCTCTAGTAGGAGTATTTTAGTCTGCTTCGTATATTATTATAAGCAAAGGTAATGAGGTTAGGCTCTATGGAAATAAAACAATAACATGCCACAATGATTTAAAGTTTGTTATTGTGAATGGAGTCACCAGAGATACATAATTGTTTGAGACTTAAACATAGTATCATTAGATGTTGTCAGTAGTCTTTATTTAAAAATTAATCATTTGAACTGACCACATTATTAGAATATATTATGATAGGTATATAATATTGTTTACAGTTTTATCTTTGTGGTTTATTATGTTGTGGCCATTACAATTTTTGTAATCTATGAAATCTTGACATATCATTATAATCATCCCAATGAATGCCATATTTCACTATTGAAAATGATTGGTATATTGAATGCTTGTGGTAGTTGTGTAAAAAGTGGCAAAATATAATATTATGATAAATTATCTGTTTATTGTTTTGTTCTGTAGACTTCCCAGAAAAGAATAGGTCTCCCATTCTTTTCCTAGAGTTTTCAAATGTTTTGTAAAAGGCAGGTATTGGTAAAAAAATCATGACTTAAGTAACATTCACATTGCTTCACTTTGGATGATCATCCAGAGTGTCAGGGTCAAACCTGTTCATCGAAAGTGAACACGTCTGTTCACATTTGTTCATCCTATGCTTTCACTACCATGTCAACACTCTCACTCATGTTGTATGTAGTTTGATGTATTTTCGTATAAAAATAATTAAACAAATTCAAAAATGAAAAATAACACTTAAAATAAATTAATATAGCTCTCGACTGCATAATAATTTTGTACATGATTCTGACATTCAATACTTTTTGAAATTTTTTTTTTTTTTTTTTTAAACCGTTACCCCTATCCTGTGGCACATCACATTAAAGCCCCATTCAACAGCTTTAAAACTCTCCCAAGTTTATATAATCACTGGTTGCCAGTCTATAGGCATCCAAAGGTGCCAAGACATGACATTTTTCATTAAAAATTGAGATTTTAAAAATAAATGACTCAAAATAATTGTGCTACATAACTGAAATTTGGTATTTTTTCTTAAGTCTATGATATATTGCTGCATATAAAAAATCATGAAAATCTGAGACATCAAGTCTGAAGTTGATTTGACACAGAATAACCCTACTATACTTCTTTCGCTTCCTCTACATTCATACAATTTCTCATAAATGCACGCCGATTCCTCTTACTTAACACGCGACCGTCCTTGAGAATTTGATCCACGTGTTCAAGCCACGTAGTTCTTGGACGTCTGCGCTTTCTCACACCCCCTCTTTCAAATAAATACAACCTCTTTGTCAATCTTATGTCATCCATTCACTCCACATGACCAAACCATCTCAATTTATTTACACGCATTCTATCCACAACACTCCTCTTGCATATAGAAAATATAATTTACATGGACGATGCATTATATTACCCCCTATTTCATTTTTAGTGTGCACTAACTAAAATAGGAATGTTCCAGTTTTAGTAAGTGCACTTTGGTATTCTATAAACTCTAAAATATCATGTAAAATACAAATTTTAGTTTAAGTGACCTTAATTATTAAATTGGCAAAGGCTATTTGTCCGTAATTACATAGAAAAAAGAAAGAAATTGTAAAATTTATCTATGGTGAACTTTTCCATAGAGAAATTGCAAAATATGTTTATGGTTAACTATTACACACTTTTTTTAATAAAAGTCGGTATAAGTACCCGATACTTTTTTGAAAGAGATATTTTGAGAAAATACTCTAAAAGAAAACCGAGGAGTTTTGAAACATTTCAAATTCCTATACCATTTTGAAAATTTAGCGACCAGGGGGGGGGGTTGAAGTTTTAAGGTGATGTTAAGTTATCAAATGTTCCATATTTGGAGTATATTGTTGTGCGGCCCGGTAGGAAATCTCATTCTGAAATTTGGCCCGGCTGCTGAAAAGGTTGGCCACCCATGCTCTTATCTATTTATTACACTTTATCCGGTTATGGAAATTACTTTGTTCTCAGACAAAATATACGAGCTTAATGCTCTTTATACGGGAACATACCTATAAAACATGAAATATACAAGATGACAAATGTTTAATTAATGATATTGCACTATTCAACATTGAAAGTTTGCTTTCTCATAAAGCAAACTAACCGAAAACGTAATAAGAAATGTCATCGGACATTACGACTGCCAATCAGTGTGACCAGATTTTATTTTCAAAAACTACTAAATTCTTAAAATGGTATAGGAATTTGAAGTATTTCAAGAACTCCTCGGTTTTGTTAAACAATATTTTAACATAGTACCTTTTTACCGGGTATTTGTACCGACTGTTGTTACTTTTCGGATACTTTCATACCGACTATTGAAAAAAAAATTACTCACTTAAATTTCTACCCCCCCCCGTCGCCGATATTTCAAAATGGTATAGGAATTTGAAGTATTTCAAAAACTCCTCGGTTTTCTTCAACAATATTTTCTCGCAGTACCTTTTTCTAAAATGTATCCGGTATTTGTACCGACAATTATTTTCGATCAGTAAGTATCGGGTACTTTTCCCAAGTACCCGATAATTTGCCGACTAAATACAAAAACTGCCAAAAAACTACTAAAAACCACCAAAGAAATAAAAACTACTAAACATTCTTGCAAATGCCTCAAAAACTACCAAAAAAGTAGGAAACTACCAAATCTGGAAACACTGCTGCCAATATTGACAGACGTCAAAACGGCGTGGCTTTGTTTATCTTTACATAAAATTCCTTACGAATAGCCACTGAATTGACAGACGTCAAAACCATGCCGTTTTGTTTACATAATTTACTGTAAAATACTTCAAGGTCAAAACTGTCCTTATTTGACAGTGACAGTAATTTCTGTTACTGATGAATAGCTGATGCGTATTAAATTTAGAAACTTTCTTATTTTAGTTTGAATCAATATAGAATAGGGGGTATTATGTACTTACTTAAATACATACATACATACCATCACGCCGCTTCCCTCGCGGGGTAGGCAGAAAGGATCGAGCGCCACTTTGTTCCTTGCATACATCTTTCGCTTCCGTCACTGTCATACAATTCGTCATGCATGCTCTCCTGTTCAATTTGCCCAACACGTGACCGTCCTGTAGGATTTGATTTAAATGATCTTGCCATTTAATCCTCGGACGTCCACGTCTCCGAGCACCATTCCTCTCAGCCAAATATATCTTCTTAGTCATTCTGTCCTCATTCATTCTTTCCACGTGCCTAAACCATTTTAACTTATTTACATTCATCCTTGTTATTACACCAACTTTCATTCCACATTCCTTGTACTTAAATAATTTGTATTAAAACAAAAAAAAAATGAAATTGGAATTTCATTCCAAAAACATGCTTTGAATAATAATTGCATAAAACAATGATAAAACAAACATAAAATTTTTGAATGTGTGTAGTATATTTAGTTTAAAAAAAACTTTTCTAATTGGACACTTGACTGTTGTTTAATTTTCACTTATTTTGAATGATTGGTTAAACCTGTCAAACTTTTTGCAATGGTTTTTGAAAGTGTATTGTCATTTGTGCTACAATCAGTTCTTTTGTCATTAGTGCCACAATTGGTCCATTAAGGGTCGTTCACATACGTTCACTTTCAGTGATCACTCCGGATGATCCTCCAAGATGAACAGGTGTGAACGGGCGTTTCATCGCTAGTGATCACTAGCGATGACGGAGGAAAGAGATTACCGCTCGACATAATTTTGATGAAAGGTCCTTTCACTGAAACGACCATAAACAAGTTTCATCTTATTATTTGTTTTATTCTCTATGAATTTGTATCGAATGTCAGAATCATGTACAGAATTATTATGTAGTCGAGAGCTAAATTAATTTATTTTAAGCGTTATTTTTCATTTTTGAATTTGTTTAATTATTTTTATACGAAAATACTTCAAACTACATACAATATGAGTGAGAAAGTAGACATGGCAGTAAAAGCACAGGATGAACAAATGTGAACAGACGTGTTCACTTTCGATGAACAGGTTTGACCCTGACACTCTGGATGATCATCCAAAGTGAAGCAATGTGAATGCTACTTTAGTATAAACGATAGTGCCATTCACTC
This sequence comes from Athripsodes cinereus, assembly GCA_947579605.1. NCBI lineage: Eukaryota > Metazoa > Arthropoda > Insecta > Trichoptera > Leptoceridae > Athripsodes > Athripsodes cinereus. Next base: position 5,745,064 of record OX388327.1, read on the forward strand.
ATTTCAGTTAAATTGCTAGAAATAAAAAAAGAAGCAAAACTCGATAAGTATGACAATAAAACCTATATGTAAAGACTTGGTAGGTTTAATTGTGTCACTCTAGTGAATTGTGATGAATTAAAACTTACTAGATATACAAGACAAAATTATTGAAGTTTAAGTGAACTTCCTAACCCTATGGCCACCCTATGAGTTCATTGAAATATCGGGCCATAAATAATTTTCACAGAAGTACCACTTGTGGGGTTCTATGCCTTTGATTTTGTTTAAAAAGTATTATTTTTCAATTCCAGGTCAAAATGAACGGAAGACGGCAACACAACGGTACTAAAGTAATCAAATCGGATTGCTCAAAGAAGCGACAAAAGAAGGACTCTCAAATGTTTACCATGATGGATCGTTACTTGGGCTTGGAGGAGATAAAGAGCATAATTCACAATGAAGAAACAGAGGTACTATTACTCATCACACTTGTTTATATGCGATCTCAGCTATCAAAGTTAAATGAAACGTCACTATCTCCCTCTCAATAATACATCTTAACCATATTTAGTTTCCTTTTCACTTCCCATTGTTACGTAAAGGAGGTTCACTCTCAAAGATTTTCTTATAAGTGTGAACAGTGGGCAAAAATGTATTGAGGAATGTCAATTGTCCGTAATTGTTTGTTTGGGTGGTACACAATGTGAAATTTTACGTTTAAAAAAAACTCTAGTAGCACTTTTTTTGCTATAACTTTTAAAATATGAGTTGTTTGTTCTTCAAAATATTGATAAATGAAAATATTACATCTCCGCAACAAAGGATAACAGACCCATGTTTTACAGGTTTTTCTAATAAATTTTTGTTCTCTCTACACACACTGAAACGTAAACCTTTTAAGAGTAGACACTGTCTAATTATTCTCGTAAATTTCTTTCTGTTAACCACAAATTTAAGTGCATATTCCTGTCGTACATAAGCATTTGCAATAAGGCAACAGACTGCCGTTTGCACTTATTTTATTTTTGTACCATGAACTTAATCCTTTTATTTAGGTGCCTGTGACGAGGAACAACAGTGGCTGCTGCCTTCGGAACGACACTCTTAAGAAGGAACAGATCTTTCTTGAGGAGTTGGACGAGGTGGTATTTGTCAGCGAGACTACTGCTGATTGCCAGCAGGACATTGATAATATCAAAGAAACTAGATGCGAAGATGTCTCCCCTTTGCCCAATGTACGCCTTTCACCCAGGAAACATGCATCCACACTCTCCAGATGTGGTAAGCCATTTATTTATTTTTTATTTCTTTTTGAACATCATCATCATCATATAAAATAGTTAGAAAAACAATACGACATATATTATGATGATTTGCAGTTGCGAGAGGGGTAGTCAATGGACTCACTGCAAGTTCTAGGCATGTAGATTGTTCTCTGGTACAGATAAAACAATACGACATAATATTATGATGATTTGCAGTTGCGAGAGGGGTAGTCAATGGACTCACTGCAAGTTCTAAGCATGTAGATTGTTCTCTGGTACAGATAAAACAATACGACATAATATTATGATGATTTGCAGTTGCGAGAGGGGTAGTCAATGGACTCACGGCAAGTTCTAAGCATGTAGATTGTTCTCTGGTACAGATAAAACAATACGACATAATATTATGATGATTTGCAGTTGCGAGACGGGTAGTCAATGGACTCACGGCAAGTTCTAAGCATGTAGATTGTTCTCTGGTACAGATAAAACAATACGACATTATATTATGATGATTTGCAGTTGCGAGAGGGGTAGTCAATGGACTCACGGCAAGTTCTAAGCATGTAGATTGTTCTCTGGTACAGATAAAACAATACGACATATATTATGATGATTTGCAGTTGCGAGAGGGGTAGTCAATGGACTCACTGCAAGTTCTAAGCATGTAGATTGTTCTCTGGTACAGATAAAAAATAAGACATTCAGAACGGGTGGCATGCTTCATCTTCGGTGAATTGTCTTATATGTGAGGTTTTACGAACATCGCTTGAAAACTTGCAGATTGTCACATACCTACCTTTGTAATGAAGCTTCACTTTACTTTTGCCTGACGATGAGAGTGGAAGTCCTTGAAAACGGGCTCGCAATATTAATAAAGTCAATAGTGGAATAACTATATATTTTATTGTTAAATTATTTAATATTGGAAGACCTATTATCCACAGGGACGAATATATTTGTGTTATAATAATATTTCAATTGTATTTTTATTGATTATGATATTTCAGCAGCTACAGCTAAGGAGAATGTGAAGACTCCACATCGCATAAGACTGTGTGAGGCTGAACCCAAGTCAGTGCAGAGCCACGCCTTCACACTCAACCCTTACAGCAAGAGAACTAGGAGAAGGTACAAACTAAATAATATCTTTATCATGTATATTTATAGAACCACAACTATGTTTACAGACTTAGTACACCACCCAACTGCTGTATACCGACAACATTAAAGTTAATATTTTATTTTTAAATCATCTATTAAACGAAAAAAATGTTTTATAGTAAAGCATTTATGTAGGGTAACCACTGAAGCTCAGAATTGAAGAAATAATAGGTATGTAGAAGTCCATCGGGTAGGACATGAATCTCTTCACTGTGGGTGATGTTTAGGTAGTAGAATTCCATAATGAAATAAAAAACAAATCTATTTTCTACTACCTATATTGTTATTTATTTAGAGAGACATCTTATAAGATGGAAGATTTCTCTCCAAATAATGAACAACATAGTAGAAAAATACATTTGGTTTTTTTTACTTCATTCGACATGAGTACACTATTCAGTCTTACCCCAACGGACTTCAATGTGTTTTCTTTTTTTCTGAGCTTCAATAAATATGTCATGCTGTTCCATGCATTAAATAAACAAAATAGATTTTCTATGTAAACACACATTCTTCACCATTCATTTTTGCAAATCCAAATACAGTCGATTCCGCTTAATTGGGACACATCGGGACTTGGGCATTTTGTCCCAATTAACCGACTGTCCCAATTAAGCGAATTTCACATTTTTTTTAAATTCATTTATTTGTTTTGGCAACTGAGGCCATTAACCAGTAATACACACATAAAATTAAACAATGCGTATTTTTTTTCAATATTATTTTATAAACTCTTGGAAACTATAAATTACATGTAGGTGGTATAAGTTATTATATAAATTACAAATATGTAATATAAACTTCTAAGAAAAAAAATGATACCTAATTAAAATAATAAATGGGTAGGTAGATACAATTTAAATCAATGGAAAAATGAGTCAAGTGTAGTCTGTCTTTTGTTTTTGTAACATTTCACTTCTACAAAATCTGAGATCTTAAATTTACCGTCCCAATTAGGTGGAATGTTGTCCCAATTGAACATATAAATTTACCATTGGTTTCATGGTTTGGTTTCTGTTCCTTGAGATTTGTCCCAATTAAGCGGAATCGACTGTTTATCAATATTACTAGGGATTTCATAATCTTTGGTTTTGTTTCAGATTAAACGCGGCTTTAGACTATGAGACACCCCACATCAAGACCATCAACAATTGCAGCAATAATATAACCAAATCAAACACAGTCGTTAAACAAGAGATTGTTGTGGAGGACAGTGACAACATTAACAATCATCATTCTCAGATGAACGGAGATACAAAAGTAGACTCTAAATGTATTAGCGATAAGAATGTTAGTGCCTTACACAGTCACATTGAAGATGGGGACATTAAACCTACCGTAAACGGAATCGTGAAGAAGAATGGTTTCGTTGACACATCATCGATTAATGTAGAATCTAAGACTTTAACAAAATTAGAGAGCAATAGTTTAGTTATTAACAGTACGGTTAACGGATTAAATGGAAAATGTATGCCTCCTCCGCCCCCTGCGGTTAATGGCAAAGTTAAACCGTTAACTAACGGTCATATGGTTAATAACGGGAATAGGAAGTTGACGGAGTTCTTCCCGGTGCGACGCAGTGTGAGGAAGACCAAGAAGGAGGTGCTGGAAGAGAAGCATAGAGCTATCGAGTTGGCTATATTAGAGGAGAGAGAAGAAGGATTGGAGGTGAGAAAATATATTCAGCCACACTAACAAATAAAATGCATATTTAGACCTGGTTAGCTAGACATGCTTAAAGTTAATCCTGACTTAACAAAATATCTTGCTTGCAAAACAGCTTGTTGTCCCTTGGTAAATCAAAACCCTATTTACAAACCTACTCAATATTATAGCTCTATACTCAATTTATAAGAAATAATTTTAGCTAAAAGTCAGAATAATGATAATCTGTCTTTATCACTTAATCAGGTGTAATAGTTGGAATATCATTTCTTTAATGTTAATTAATTAATTAATACTGGTGCATCAGAATAACATAATTGCCCTCAGTTGGATGGTAGAATGGAGCCGTCCTTTCCCCAGACCTCGGTATCGCCAGGTTTGTTACCCAACATACTTAAACTGACTGACTACTAACGGAAACTGAATAAAGCCTTGGACTCCACATTATTGATTACAACTCAATCATGTGCTGAATGTAAGCCTTCTCTATATTTCTCCACTCTTGTCTCGGCCTTTGTTCCCATTTTCTACTGGTACAATCATACTATTGTTTTAATTATTTTATGATAATTGTGGTCATTTTACTTTTAGGTGGCAGTGTTTGAAGGCAAGGGTCGCGGTGTGGTGGCAGCTCGGGCTTTCCGTCGTGGAGAGTTTGTGGTGGAATATGCCGGGGAGTTGGTGAGCATGCAGGAGGCTAAAGAACGGGAGGCGAGGTATGCCCAGGACTCCAACAAAGGCTGCTATATGTACTACTTTAAACACAATAACCAACAGTATTGGTGAGTAAAAAAACATAGTGATTGTTTCTTTATCTTACTACTATCATAAAGGGAAAACTTCCATGGGCAATCACATTATATATGGTTTATTTTGAAGCCAATTTCCACACTATTTACACTCTAAAGAGAGAAAATCTCTGTACCAGTGACAAGACCAATTAACCCATATTGTATTTTGAAAATCTACCATATCATCACAGCATTATCCCACAACTGGGATAGCCAGTGGACCAGCTACATGTAATAAACATGCTAGCTGGGCTCTCCGTGTCGAACAAAAAAATAACACATTCAGGATGGGTGGCAAACCTCATTGCTGAATTTAGATGTAAAATGTCTTCATTTTTTTAACACCTGCCTCTTACAGAATACTCGAAAATTTTATTGTAAAATTTAGATCTTGTACATACATACATCTTCTTCCCCTTGTCCTAGTTGGGTCGGGGGCCCATTGCGCCTAGGTACCTCCTCCAGAGATCCCTATCCACCACTGCTTCCACTACCTCTGGCCACTCCAAACCAAGACTTGATCTTGTAATAAATTTAAAATACCAAAGAAATATCTTGAAGACCAATTCTTTGCTGGGTTCTCTACGGAATTATTTACTAAATGCATTTTGCAAAAAATACCCATGGGTAGAAAACTGTTTCATTACAATATAAAACTACTTTTTTCATATTGATTAGTTTCGCATGTATATTCTTCTTCTTTTTCTAAGTCGGTCCCTCAATGCTGAGGATCGTGACCACCATGACCCCAACCAAGCGAGAAGCTCCTCCACCGTGCCCTGTCCTCCGCCTGCCTAAACGCCTCGCATGTATATATATATGTATATATGATTAGAAACATTCTGCAGTTAGATTCAAATGTACACATCAAGTAATCTTCAAAATTTTTACAGTTATGAATCTTAGCATTGTACTATATTATTTGTTTCGATATTCTCACATTTTTTGCCATTATTTGGACTGCCTATTTTACGAAATTTGGATAATGTTGTAATCTTATTTTTCATTTTATTTCCAGTATTGACGCCACTGCCGAATCTGGTCGTTTGGGTCGTTTAGTTAACCACTCCCGCAACGGGAATCTCATCACCAAACCAGTGTTCTTACACCACAGGCCGCACCTGGTGTTACTGGCGGGGCAGGACATCAGTCCAGGAGAAGAGGTCACGTACGATTATGGAGACAGGTCCAAAGAATCACTCCTGGCACATCCTTGGTTGGCTTTCTGATGCAGGTGTCGGCAAATGTAATCACATCTCTTAAAACGTAAAAATTTAATTATAGTAATGTATTGTTAAAACTAAGTCCTTTACGCGCTAGATGATTGTTGCAATTAAGCGTGTGCTGTTTATACCTAGATATTTGTGATCTATGAACAACCAACAATATGATTAACTGGAATGTATCAGTGTCCAATCTTAGCTGGATTTTATTAAAAAAAAAAACTAAAATTTGACATTAATTTTCAGTCAAGAATTGATATCGGATAAGACTTTGATTTCTACAGAAATTTTCTTTGTACTATCAAGAGCATATCTTGCAAATGAGGTATGCCAGTAGACTAACAAATAATCCTCCACATGCTGACACAATGTAAGACATTCAGGATGGGTGGCAAATCTCATCACCGAGTTGGATATTTTTTATTTCTTCATGTGTTTTCATTTCCAAAATTTTGATTGGCCAATTGCAGAAAATCTGAGTGATCACGGCAATTTGCATCATAGAAGTATACAGTTAATCAATATATGTATTCGGATTGATTGCGGTCATTCGCGTAGTGCACAATCACACGGTGCGTATAGGACATAAGGCAAACAAGTTGTATTGTGCCTCTAATGAATATATTGTAAAATAAATCGGCGCGTAATGTCCGATCTCTCTCGCGAAGATCATATAGTACTACAATTATATATTGTCTTAAGGATTATTATCGTAACGGTCGCTCTTTTTGTATCAAAATGTGTCATTTCTGTAGAATTACAATAGTGTGCCATATTTGTACTTTTAGATTCTTTAATTTTATAAATTTAATTAGCATTTTCTATGGAATAATTGTTTAATGAAATGAATTCAAGACTATAATAAGTATAGGGTTATTTATTTTTGTCATATTTTAGGTATCAGACTTGGATTGGTTTTGCATTAATATAGAAATTTCACATAAATTTTTTATATGTATTGCTTTCTGGTAATGCATTTTGAGCAAGGTATTCAAATTTAAAACTAATTATCTTTGATTACAAATGCTATACTGCCTCCTTTTATATTTGTGATGTCATGGTTCATATCCTATGGCACAGCTTGTTTATAAAGAGTCTACTGTGAGAATGTGTTATCGCCATAGCTTATGGCGTCGGTGTAATATGACTTAAAAATTATTATTTGAACAGACACAGGCTATTTATATCGAATATTAAAATTGAGTACAGATATTAAAATAATAATATCAAACGGCAATAAATAGTTAAAACAATGATTTTAAAATGTCATAGTGAATGTTTTTATTTTAAAGTATGTCAAAATAAAAATATTCGTAAGCGTCTTGTTGTTTTGTTTATGCTAGAAGGGATGTATTATTTTCGTAGAAGTTTTCTATATCAAAATATATGCTCATGCTATCACAGCATCTTCTTCATGTGCGGTAAACAGCAGGAGATGATTTTAGCATAAATATTTCAGACGTAATTAATGATGAATTGATCAGATATGAAATGGCACATTTTGTATGTATGTAGTGTAATATTTTGACGTCTAAAAACTGCTGTTGTATGTGTTTGGTTATCTGATGTATTAGATTTTCACGATGTTTTTCTAATAATATTTAACCATTTTTAAATCTGGTGGTTAATTTTTTGAAAGCGATTTTTGAGATTTTATTGAAAAATCTTACCATTACGGCTAGAATTTCAGTTCTCGAAATATGTCTAGTGCAATCTAAAATTATGAATAAATGGGAACTATATTCGATGGTAGGCCCCACTGTTGTCAAATGTGACATTTCATTCAAGTGTGTCATGGTGAATAAATAAATAAAAATGTGGCTGAATCAGCCTTCGACCAGCGTTGCACCGTAGTGATAGGTTCCATTCCAAGATATGATGATACCACATGAACTGGTTTACGATTGAACTATTTCACAGCAAAGACATTAGAATCTCTTTCACATCTATAGTCATATGAACCACGACCACTTGCTTTCAGTGCTGCATCAGTCTGAAAGGTACAACCTGACAGACGATTACACCGAACAGTTTCGCAGCTAATATGCCTTTAGATTTCAAAGCAACCATTAGCCCATGAGAGGAGAACCAGTTATCAGTGAATACCTTAGAATTTTGATGTTGTGGTAAACCATCACACAATTTCAGAACTACGTCTCCACTAATTCCTAAAGATGGCTATTATTAATTGTCTATTATAAGATATTAGTGTCTTTGCCCGTGTAAATTTCAAAATCATAGATGAGACCACTGACACCTGCTCGAGGAAACACCTTGACAAGGGTCCATCTCAGCTGGAAGGAGGTGAGCGGCAGCGTGATGTGGAGAAAATCATCAGAAAAAAAGGAATTAAAGAATTTAATTAAATCATCATCGCTACCGCTACACATACTTACACATACCTACCTCAATACTCATAATATTTGCATTAAAAAAAAAACATTGGCATACTACAGTGATATAGGGCGGTGATGAAAACACAAGCGTTTACTTACATTACTATTTATTTATAAAAAAACACAAGATTATTAAAATAAAAAAAAGCATTTAAAACTAATGTAATACCTATCTAAAACAAAAAAAAATCTACCCCTTCATCCTGATCAAATTTTGTCATTATCAAAAAAAAATTCCACAGTCTATTATTTCATTGTCACTATCAGAAAAAAAACACACGCACAAGAATCGCTCACGTACGTGGATGGGAGCCTAGGCAACCTAGCCCGGCTCATATCATCCTGATGCCTCGTCCTGCCTGCTGAACTGCAGACATGCACAATCCTTCCCACGATGGCATTCTGGGATATGGCCCTCAGAATGGGATCCGTCCGAGGCCAGCGGCCTTCAAGCCCACAAGAAGTCTACATCCTGGAACCCGGCGTCCTGGGCGGGAAACGACGGTGTTCTGTCTTGTTGGCTCCGCCACACAAGGGCAAGAGCAACACTCTCCACGGAAGCCTGGCGGTCTACCGCTGATGGCCTGCTTGGGGGATGCTACCCCCACGTCCTCCGCCTTCACACCACATCTCCTCATCGTCGTTTTTATTCCTTACAACAATGAGATGACACTAGCCAGTACACCCGGCAAACATTGCTCGACGACTTGTAACTTATCCCGTGCAAGTTTGTATATTTCCATATCAAACATACCCATCAATATAATTATGTTTTTTCAAATCTATGTTTAATAAGACAGTGTCCATTTTCACTACTGTTTAAATGTCCTTTCATTTTCCCCGTTTATAAACACAACCCAAAAAAAGAACAATCTATCTTAACAAACCTAGCTAGCACTTATATACTAGTTACAATGTTATGAGTGTTTGTATGTTGGTATCTACGTTCGTGTCGGTAGTATGTATTTCATATCACCTTCAATATTATACCTATCTACAGGAACGTTTACATCTATATTATAATGTAAATACAAACAAACACGCACCCTGATATAATTATAACATATATTAAGTTGGATTGGCGAGAAATACGAATGACCGCGACAAATGTTGTCCATATGTGATTCATGGAATCACGTTGATACGTACCTATTTCCTCGCTGGCTACCTCTTTCTGGTTCCACCACGGCTAGCTCAATCTTTTCTTTTTCCAGGGAGTTCTAGGTACCGATCAAAACTTATTTTCTAAAATTCTCTCTCTAGACTTCTATATCTAGGCCTGTGCCTAATAACAGAGGAAAAGTGAAGGGTTATCAACTCACTACTCTAACGTAAACCCCGGTTTGATATTGATATAACTCACGTTTATTCTAGTAAAATAACACATACACAGAAGAAATTCACATATACAGTAAAACCTCGTTATTTCGAAATCCAAGGGACCTCGAAAATCTGATTTCGAATTAGCGAAAACCCCGATAAATCGAAATTTTCGAAATAATTTTGATATACGCAGTATATAATATATATTATAGCCATAGGTACCATACGTAATAGAAACAGCTGATTTGGACTTGGGTTTTTTTTAAATTTCGCGCGTTCAAACAAAAAAAAACATTTGTAAGGCTGATGAAAGAGCCGCATGGAAAGGGCTAACAATTTCTACTACTCTTATACGCATTACAAATAAACAGGCGACCCTTTGTACAAGAATGGAATAGTTTGTAGTAAAACATACGTAATAAAGACGTCATGGGCGTATCGTGGTTTATCATAAATGTAAAGCTTCTATCACATACCACGTTTTTGTCCAATTCTTGCATTTTGCACAATGAAGGTAACAAAATATTGATGAAACTAACAGTTTTTGACATAATTAAATTACACACACATGTAAATCTAAATATGTATGTACCTACCTAAACAATACACAAATATAAATACGTACCTAAAACACAGTCGAATATTTAAAAATACATAATTTTAATGCTTCACTTCACACACGTTACTAAAAGTTCACTATAAATGTTAAAAAATGGGAAAAATATTTTTGACCAAATTTGTATTTAAAACGTGTATAAAAGTTTCGATATAAAATATTTATTTATTTGGAATGGAAAATAAAAATATTAAAACACAAAATATTTGGAGTAGGTATAGGTACGTATGACGAGACGCCCATGAACAACACGGAAGTACATAATGTACATCGATCACGCTACGAGCCAGAGGATATACATAGGTAGCAGGTACCTGGTACATACTCAAAACAGCTGTAGATAGGTACATATTGAAATACAATACATTTACGATGTTTACATACAACATAGGAGATCTACTTAGAAATTTGGAAATCCCGTTGTTAAATATTATTATGTAGGTAGCTGGGTAGTGGGTAGGTCCTTTATGTGTATTAGTGTGAACACAAATTTCACATAATAAGTTTTATTGTCCCTGAAGGAGCTTTGGGAAAAAACAAGGGTATTTTTTATGGCAACCAAATGTTTTCGAATTACAATATACAAATTTCTATTGTTTTGTTTTGAAAGGACCAAATATTATTTCGAATTACGTATTAGCGGGGATTTCGAATTATAAATGTCTTTTGTATGAAAATTTCATTATGGGGACATTTTTGGGGGGAATATTTCGAATTACGACGAATTTCGAAATAACGGGGTTCGAAATAGCGAGGGTTTACTGTATTCTACCCGTATAAAAAAAATACAAAATATCTATCCATAACACAAAACTGTATCATTGAAATACTTACAAATAAAAGTTTCAGAAAGTCATCCTCTAAATATGTACACTACACCAAGGGCAACCATCAACTCTACTTTAGCCTTTTTTTTCTTCTTGTTATTCTATCAGTTTAAAAATACAAAATTTTTGTTACTTCATTTTTAGGTTGAAATTTGTTGTTTACTTAATCTCTGATTTATTAGGGTCGAAATCAGTTTTTGAACATTATATAGAAAAAACTCGAGGTTCCGATTACATTCCTGAAATAGTTAGTCGGAATACAAATTTATTATATCCGAAACATGAAATTTGCATAACATTTTATCTTTCCCACGCAAAATTATGCACCCCATATCCGGCAGAAATTTACCTACTTAGTTATTAATATAATTAATTTTATTGCCTATAATTATTTGTAAGTACGTTGAATTTTTATCAGTTATTTCTATATCATATCAACGTCTTGGACTGTGGCACAAATCTAGATGTTTTAATTATTATTATTACTGACAAAATAATATTACGAAAAATATTTTGGATAATTTTTTTATCATCGGCCAAAAACTACCTCATATCAACCTTTATGGCCCATTTATGGGCCTTGTTTTTAATGTACTGCTTCAAAATGGACTTGCCCTTGAAGGATAATATCATCATCTCGTCTATAGCGTTGAACTCTTCTGGTTCGATTTTTGCCATGTTCTCGCGTAGAGCCCTCTTGACCCCCTGGAATCATTAGAGAGTTATCGTTTATGTGAAGATTAGATGTAAGTTTGGTGAGCCTATTCCTGGGCATGACATCGGCTATGATGAAGATGCCCAATACTGAAATAGCTTCGGCAGTGGTACTACACCCATCATGATGTGCATCCCCAACAATTGTTTCATTTCAGCAACAGACACATCAACACTGCTTCCCAGAATAAAGATTTGTCTGTTGAACAATATTTTCTATCTTATGTTTATCATTGAACATATGAAAATACTGTAACGGTGACAATACTTTATTCGGTGCAGAAAAACTAATGCTGCAAGAAGAGTCAACCACGTCGGGGTTCTGTGCAACCAACAAAGTGTTCTGCCTTCTACTGCTACACCTTCCTGCCCCTCTTCTTTTCCACTTTGTTCTTCCATGTTCTGGAAAAGAAAACATCTTGGATAATGCTGGAATATCCAAGGGAGCATCCTCATTGAAATCGAGATACTCCACCTCTAGGAATTCCTCATCATCGCTCATCTCATCTATCTCTGAAATGTTTTCTTCCAGCAACATACATATATCTTCACTGGTTAAATGTTGGCGTGCCATCTGTAAATAAATTATATTTTTCAAGTATTACAATGTTTTTTAGTAAATAACTTGAAAAAAGAGAAGAAAAAAGAGTTGCCAACAAATAAACACTAATTCTGCCATAGAAAACCAACCTTTTTAAACAATTTAAGCATACACATTAAATTCATATCTAGCCAGGTCCATTTTAATTAATGATATTCTTCATGTGCCTGTACAGGCACATTGGTAGCCAAAGGGTTAAATAGGTTTGCAAAAACGTGTCATTTTAGCCATGTTACGCAACACTTTACTAGCCAGAACAATTTTTACAGCTTTCTCTGGCTCATACTGAAGGGTTCTATGTCTAAGTAAACATCTCCAACGAGATTTCAGCTAACCGAAACAACATTCAATACAGTGATTCTTTCCTGCATATGGCGTCGTGTGTAAGTGTTTTCACAGCTTCCTGGAATTGCATTTAATATGGGTTCCATCATCCACGGCCATGAAATTACCTATTAAAGTCACAAATTTATTATGCAAAAACTAATTGTTTTCTTTATCTACAATCAATTTGTTAACGTCAAAATACAGTCAAAGAATTTGCCAGGAAGTTTCCTCCGAAGGGTCTTGTGCCTTCATCGGTACCAGCGTTTATGCCAGTAACTATCTTTTTCAGCTTGCTTTTGTAGTTGCTGACATACAGTCCCTGATCTAATTACTAGCCCAACCTAGTGTATTTGGTAAATTTTGAATTTTGGACACTTAAACTCACATTTTTATAAAGACATCTGTATTTTTTTTTTATTTAAAGAAAATTTACATATTTATTTACAAAAAACAATAACAATAATATACACATATACGCAATTTCTTTTATAAAATTAATATTTTGTAGAGCCTCCCTTATTTTTTATTACAGCCTGTACTCATCTAGGCATGCTTTCAATGCAATTTATGGGCATTTTTTTTCAAATGTTCCTTATGGTTCCAATGCCATGTTACTTTTTCTATCAATTGTGTTTTATTTGTTACATTTTCTTTCGAAATTTCTCTTTTGAGAAGTTCCCACACATTTTCGATGGGGTTTTAATCTGGAGAATTTTCAGATCAGTCTAAAAGAGGGATATTCCTCTCTTGCAGTAGTTTTTCACAGATTTCGCTGTGTGGCATGGTGCTCCATCTTGCATGAAGATATAATTTTCATCCTGACCTGGAAACTATTCCATAACTTGAGGGATCAGACGTGTTTCAATTACTTTTTTGTACTGGTCCTGCTTCATCATTCCTTCGATGATGTACAGCCGACCAAGACATTAATTTAGGCGGGTGTTTTATTGTTTTAATAACGCAGTCTTGATTATATTTTTCTGTGGCTTTCCTCTTTACGTACCTACTGGGCTTTTTGAGTCATAATTTCTGTGGTTGACTCATCGCTAAAACATACCTGAAAATAATAAAGAAGATGTATGTATTTCTATTATATCTTACCCTTTTCCAATCATCAACCCTGAATTCAGAATACTTCTTAGCCCATGCAAGTCTTGGGCTTTCGTGCAGGTCTCCTACTTTTTATCCCTAGCCTATGCAAACTTCAACCAACAGTAATGAGAGATGTTTGAACCCCTGCTTCATTCAGTTGCTCTGTGATGGAAGAATTGGTCCCAAATCTATCGTCCTTCACAATTTTCACCAATTTTCTTTGGTGATTGAGAGCAATTAAATAAAATAAAATTACTCAATCCTGTCAAATACTTACCATATATGTTTGAAGGGTTGTCTTCAGAGTGATACATAATAATTATACTTTAAATTAAGAATAATTTGTAAAGCTATGGCATATTACTATGATGTGAAGGCAGATGATGTAAAACACAGTTATTTAATTAAACATTATTTATTTAAAATAGAAAAACAAACATTAAAATTATTATTAAAAAAAATTGTCAATTTAAAAAAATACTAACTACCTATATCTAATTAAATTTATTCCCACCCCTTTTAATAAAATGTCTTTAAAAAAAAATATCACAAGAATAGTCTGTTACACTGTTAATTATTTAATTAAAAATTGTCTTACGAAAAACAAATATAAAAAAAACACATCACTCCCGCTGGTTTCTCACCCATCTCGGCCATTTAGCCTGAAGATCTTCCTGCCCGCGGCCATTGCGGGCAGGCGCAGTCCTTCCACCGAAGGCACCCTGGCATATAGCCTTCAGGGTGGAGTTGCCCCGAGGCCGGCGGCTGCCGCCCCAAAGGAGGTCTGCACCATCCAGAGACCGTGGCGGGAAAACTGCCCACGTGGAACTCCGTGGACGGCCCGGCGGGGTCGTCTTGCCTCTATAGCACCTGGTTGGAAGAGAACCGGCCTTCACGACAGTCTGGTGGATAGTGTTTTCGCGGCTTTCCGATGGCCACTCGGCTAGGGGGATGGTACCTCACCCCTCGCTATCATACTCCTTCCCCTCGTCCTAGTGTCGGCGTTGGCAAAATTGTCCCGTTAGGCCGCTATTGTCTTTCAAAACAATAACCCCGGGCAACATACTGCGTACCTACCAGCTAGTATGCCCGGGTATTTTGCTCGGTCCCTACCAGCATATTTTGCGCACACGCATGTACACATAGTTCATAATATATTTAAAATAAAAAAGTGTCCATTTTCACTACATAATCAATGTTCAATTCTCTCGTGCATGGCATTAACAGTATAAGTCAAATTTCAACATTTTACAGGAGAGCATTTTAAAGTTTTTAAAATAAGCTTCCGAAGTCAAATATTGATATAAAGACGTGATATTTACAATTTCAATGTAAAATGTGTATTATTTTGTTACTGTGAATACAAAAGTTTAAAAATAACTTAAATAAAAGATTAAATTGACTTGTACTCATAGATTCTGATATAAAAATGACATATACTATTAGATTCTTACATATACTGTTGATGTCAGTTGTGTTGGTATCTGGTTTCAGTGACATATTCTGTTAGATTCTTACATATACTGTTGATGTCAGTTGTGTTGGTATTTTGTTTGTGACGTATACTACTAAATGCAACTTTTTCATAGGCTAGCTCTAAAAATAATATTAAAAATCATCCAATTTCATAAAAACAGACACTTCTTTGGAAGACTAAAAAACATAGGTACTTCGCTTTGTGAAAAAATTAAGACATTTTACATCTTAAATTCAGCGATGAGGTTTGCCACCCATCCTGAATGTCTTGTTTTTATATTGGCACGGAGAGGACAGCTTGCATGTTTTATATGCAACTGGTCTGCTGGCTACCCCATTTGTGGGATATGCCGTGATGGTATAATAGTAGTAGTAGTACTTCGCTTTGTAATGGTATAGATTGCAAGTTTCCATGTTGGTTTCTCATTATCCACTGTGAGTGTTTAGGAAACTATTTTCATATTTTGTCTCCCAACTGATGGTACCATCTTCCAGGGTTGCAGCTCTCCTAAACTTCATCCATCCTCAGACAAATGGATCCTTAAATTCGCAGACATACTTGCCCCCCTTCAGTGCCAAAACATAATGAAATATCTCAATCCTATTGCCACTTTGCTCTTGGAGAAATTGACAAAAAGTTTAATGACAAGGAACTAAAGCTGCTCCTGAACTGCGTTACAGATACATCCCAGGAATCGATGGAATAACGTATAGCCTTATACAAAGAGTTTCTCTAGAATATTTACTTAACATTATTAAAAATATTTTCATCATAGGCAATATACCTTGCTCGAGGAAAACTCAGATCATTAAATTCCAATCTTGAAAGCAGAGACTGACCCAAACCAGGGCCAATCATATCGACCAATTGCACTCTCCTCAGCAATAGCCAAAAATACAGAACACATGGTGAAAAATCGACTAGATTGATTCATAGAAGGTAACAGGAAGCAGCCATCTTGGTTATCCAATTTTAGGAAGAGAATGGGAGTCCTGGACAGCGTAGCTATTTTGGTCACAGATGTTCACGTATCCTTATCTAGGAGAAAGCTCTTGGGAGGTGTATGCTTGGACATCAATAGTGCTTTCGATAATGTTATTATTTTTATACTATGTGCAAAGCTTGATCAATTGGACATTCCTTCTACCCTATCCGGATGTGAACCGAACCCGCAATAACCCTCCTATTAGAAAGACCATTCACAGTTGATTGCCGCAAGGCTCAGTGTTCTCACCCATTCTATTCAACTTGTACACGCATGATGTCTATCAATCAGTATCTACGGATGTCCAAATTTTGAAATCTGCGGATGATTTGTTCGTATATTGCTCCGATAAATCCATGGACAACTTCCAGGTTTCCTTGCAATCAGAGTTATTGTCGGAACATGGCCTTAATGCTTCCTTCCAGAAGTGAAAAAGCATAGTATTCTCCAGAAAACTCCGTCTAGTCTACCTGAAAATTTGATTTGACCAACGGTTGATTAATTCTTTTAACGAAATAAGATTCCAAGAGGTCACATTGGTCACTGGTCTTTGATGGACCTCATTCATTGAACTCATACACCACAAATGTCAGACCGGCCTCAAAATCATGAGAGCCGTCTCCAGGGTCTGATGAGGTTGCCACCCCGCGACTCAGAAAATCTTTTATACAGCATTTATCTGCAGCCATTTGGACTTTGGATCCTTTTTAATAACCCCAACCTCCAAGAAAACTTGTTGAGACCGGATCCGGTCTCAGTCTCTTCCGTTAATTACGGGTAATCCTCCCCTATCAACGCATTACAGGTGGAGGCTGCAGATCCCCCACTTGGACTGTGCAGACATCTTATGTGTAACAGGTTTTTAGTCAAAATCCTGCGTTTTATTGATTAACCTTTATTGATTACCCTCTGTCTCTCAAACTTCATCTCCTCTCATACTTGGTAACTCATTTACCGGTATGGAGGGGTAAAGATCCACCACCTCTTGTTACCAGCTATAGAAAAATTAAAACTCCCTTGTTGGAGAGCTACACAGTTCTTACTGTATACTCTTTGTCATTTCCCACACTAAGTTTTAAACCGAAAGTTGCTCTCAACCTGGGTGTCAGTAATGGCATATTTGCACCTCATATTTTCAAATCGATTTTTGATTCCGATTGGCACTACTGGCACCTATCTATACAGACAGTTCGAAAAGTTACAAAGAGCGTACAGGGGCTGGCTTCTTTTTTTAATATACTATACTACTATACTATACCATCACGGCATATCCCACAAGTGGGGTAGCCAGCAGATATAACACTAATAAAATGTTCAGGCACAGAGACGAGTCGTCAGTCTTCTCAGTGGAATGTCTTGTTATTAGAGAGGCTATAAGGGCTCTGACCATACGCCATTACAGGGTTAAAACTCTCCTCAGCGACTCTCAAAACGCTCTCCAGTCCGTTCTTCCTCCAGTCCGTTCTCCCTCCAGGCCATTCTCTCTCCAGCATTATCCCGACCAGATGATCTTTTATCTTTAGATATTAGATACCTCCTATATAAACTTCAGATTTTGGGTGGAGAGGTGGTACTGGGTTGGATCCCGTGTGAACTGTGGGATCCCGGGCAATGAGGCGGTATATCTATTGGCCAAATTGGGAATGAACCTCCCTCACCCATCGGAAACTGTCTCAGCCTCCGCTGAGATGAAATCTCATCCAGTGCTGGCAGGCAGAGTGGTCAGAGACCAGCCAACTCAAAGGAAGAAAGTATACCTCAATCCAACCCAATGTGTCCACGAAACTTTTATTTTTCGGAAATTTCAATGAGTAAGGCTGACACCTCCACGATCTGTATAATGAAGTTAGCTCATTGCTTTGCCAGATTGCATCTCAACCGAATCCACGTTATTGGTTCTCCTCTATGCGACCGCCTGAAGGAGGAGGACCTTGATCATTTTTTTTTCGAATGCCCGATCAATAACTTCTACCCAACTTTGATTAACAACCTGGTACATTATAGGGTTCCGTTACCTACAAATACTTCCTTGCTCCTGGTTTTTAGAAACAAAAGTATTTTCAAACTCCTTGTCCTATTCCTTAAGCCCCATTTGATAAAGCTTTGAATGTTGTGTTTTTTGTCCTGAACTAATAAATTTTCTTGGCAGTTTCTGGCTAGGAAGAAAGCCAACAAAAGAATAAGAGAGACAGCAAGTGATACCAACAGTATAAGTGAATTAGTAAGAAAAAAAAAATCACGCGGCTCATAGTACATGTTGACTTATACTGTTGATGCCACTCACAATGTTGAAAACTAACCATAATGATAGGTCACTAAGAGTATAGGTCGACATATACTTTTAATGCTATACGAGTTTGAAAATAAATAAGATATACTATTAAATACAAATATTGTTTTTAAGGTCTTATAATTACAATTTGACTTTTGTTATCGATTACACACGTGTAGTTTGAGATATACTACAAGGTTCCATCAAAAAGTAAAAATCGATTTTTTTTGACTTATACTGTTAATGCCATGCACGAGAGAATTTAAATTCCCCAATGATTAACAAAACTTCCCCAAAGAAAACCAACCTATCCTAAACACCACCTAACTAAAAATACCTAAAGATACTTACATACTAATTACAATAATAATGAGGGTGTATGCCTGTAGGTATATACACTCGTGTAGGCAGTATTCCATATCCCACTCGATATTATACCTACCTACAAGAGCGTTTACATCGAAATTATAATGATCATACAAACAGACACACACCCCTAAATACGATCTATTATTATGTGTGAATAGCGAGCAGATCTTAAATCGGACGTGACATTCCTGAAGGATGGTGAACACGTTTTTAAAAATTACTGTAGCTGGTCACCGAACACAGCGCAAAATTACACAATTTAAGAATTTTAATTATTATTATTAACATTATCTTTACGAAATTATTTTAAAAATATTCGGAATAATTTTTTTATCATCATGCACAGACCCTCCATATCAATCTCTTTCACAGGTACTTCAATAACGCACCTTTTCACGATTCAGTCCAGTATATTATCAGACAGATCCTCCTGTACCTCTGAGTGAGATACTTTTTCGGTAACTACTTCACAGGTAGCTATCGGTGGGTTACTCACAGAGTGATAATAATAATTAACATTTTATTGTCATAGTCATTCCTCATTACACCGCTTGCAAACATAGCGAGTTTTTCGTTTGCAGCCACTTAGATGGCGTTTTGAAGCATAAAGCTTAGTTGTTTTTTCTTAGGGTAGTGGGATCTTACATCAATCCTTAATTCTGTAGGGGCTTTCACCATCATTCTTTTATTTTACAACTCTTGGACTAAATGACATTGGTCGTCCACGCTTTGGTACTGTGACTTCCAGTGTATGTAAGAGAAATCGCATCAGATGATTTAAATTCCAATAAGTACATCTTTTCCTTATTTTCTTTGCAATTTACAACTGTAACATTAGTAGGTGGTGAAAAATTCCGAAATATCATTTTTTATGACGTAAACAATGTGGATATAAAGCGACCAACTAATCCATCAAATCAACACCTCCCATGTGTTTATTATACAGCTTTACTGATGGTGGTCTATCGATTTCTATCATAAATTTGGTGCGCTTGCACCACCTTTTAGCTTTTGACGGTGGTTGAGTCGCAGCAATTGTTGAGGCTATATCTAAAAAGAGAGACAGAACCCTCTGTTCCCTGCGTTCGCCAAGTAGTGGGTAAAATCAAAAAAATATTATTAAAATCATCAATCGAAAATGCATACAACAGCAGGAGTATTAAAAGTGTTCAATTTTGTAAGACTACGAAAAGATATGGGTGAGGAGGAGGTACTAAGGTACCACCATGACACCATGATGTTCTTCTAGTATTATCTCAGTGAAGTGATAAGTGCTCCCAAGTATAAATGCTTTTGAAAACAGACTGGACCTCTCTCTTAAGGTTGATAATAGTTATGCAAGTTAGATATAGGCACAACACCTGTGCTGTTTGTCTAATTAATAACAATAAAATTGTATGTATGATATATTGTTTGTATGTATAGTTACATAGCTGAACAAAACCACTAACAAAAGTGACTACTGTTGATTATACATACCGAATTATTATATTTAAGTTTCATCTTTTTATGTATGCAAAATTACAAATCCATAACAGACAATTTAATCCAATTTACCCTCAACACTCCTCCTGGGAGCACAGGGCATAAATCAGCATTTTTAATTCAAAGCATCTTTGTGCCATTTTGAATGTTTTGAGTATTGTGCAAGTGCATTGTGGTATACCCAAAGCATTCAAAATGTCTCGAAACTGTTACATAGTTAATCCTTCTAAAATAAATGATATCTTTGTGCCAATGGAGTTACATCTCTTCATGGCATTCCTAGCTCTCTGATTTCTTTATCATAAAGACTTAATATTGTGAAAGAGGAATATCTAGAATGTCAGAATTTTGTGGACAAAAAAAAGTGTTCTTTTTGTAAGAATATAAATTCTTTGTATTTTATGAAAAATAGAGATGGAAATTTGCATAATTATTATCCTGAGAATATTACGTTAATTTGATATTTTTTTTGCATGATTTTAGGTTTGACTATTTTTGTTGTTGTTCACAATACACTTTCTGTGAAAGAAAATGTTAATTATTGTATTTATTTATTTATTTATTTGACTGATTGTATAATAAGTGTTTATTTATGATTGAAATAAAAACATTTCATTGATATCTGGGAGAAACCAACTGTCTGCAAATATAATGTTTATATAAACTGACATTTCACGCAGATTGAGCTAGTTCCAAACAAAGATATTGTGAATCTTGTATTATGGATACTAACACAAAGGTACATAATATTATTTACCTTCTATGCACCAACCACATATATGTGTAACACCCAGACTCGGGACCATTTGATAAAGGCCATTTTTTATTTTGTCCTGGCCGGGAATCGAATTTGGGACCTAGTGACGTAAAAGGCAAGAATTTTTCCTCCACGCCACGCCGGCATTAAATAGACTTTTTGTTTTTTCTAGTAAAGAAATTTATTATTTTATTTTTTAATATAATGTGTGAGGAATTTAATTGTGTCATTGTTAATTTAAAGTTAAGTTAGTAATTATCATTTACTACATATTTGATTAAAGTATCATACATATTATTGACCGGGAAAAAAAAAAACATTATAATTATTATGTAAACATAAAAAGAGTCTCAAGTTTTCGATAATGAAATCTCAGGTTCAAATCCTCCCACTGCTAACCTACTCCAACCTCAGGATACAAGCATATTGATTTCTGTCGGGCAGCGGTGTGCCTTCCACACAAGCAAATATGCAACGCATGCCCTACTACAATACATAAATGATCTTACAAATTATACATACGTATAATATAGTAATATGGAATATCATTTTAAGATTATTTATATCTATCTATACTACTTACTGTAGTGATTGATGTAGGTAGTGTTTCATTTTGAAGATTATTTATTTATTTTAGGGTATGCATTGCATATTTGCTTGTATTGAAGGCACGCTGCCGCTGTCAGGGTATTTGGGTATCAATCGCAGATATATTTTTTAATAAAATGTTTTATTTCCATTTATTACAAAATATTTTCTCCCCGTCAATCAGAAGCACCTATGAACTTTTGTCTTTCGAAATATGAAATAGTATTTAATCTGTTTTTATTGACTGTTTATTGCATATTGTATTAATTTATTTTTATTATGAGGAGAATTAGTTCTGTGGTTGATGAAGTTTTTGGTATTTATTATTTAATAGATTTGCAATATAATTTATTTTGTGTGTATTTTGTTTTTATTAATAATTAAGTTAATTGAATAATGTATTTGAGATGATTGGTCGCCTTAAAGTAGAATCTAGGACATAGCTCAGTCTTCATGACACGAGCATATCGGTGGTTTAAAGCACAGAAGACAAAATATGTCGACTCCATGTAATAGGGAATAATTACTGTGAAGTTGATATCTTTAATGATTCGGAGTACACAGTGAGGAAATGTGCTGTGGGCGGGTTTATTCAAAGGTACATGCTTGCTGTTGAGAATATCCAGTAGATTCTATTGTCATGTTGTATTCATTGTCTCTTATATGTTAATTGTGTTTGTTCCGAGTATATTTTTTAAGTTATTCTATTGTAAAGGCTATTTAGCCGTATACTTTGTTAATAAATAAATAAATATGTCCACTTTTGTCAGTATCATACAACAGGTTTTCAAAGTTTGAGATTCTCAATGAATTAATTAATTTGAAATTAATTCATAAGTTGTCCTTGATGTACATGTGCTTTTTAAGGATCAAGAAAGTCTGTATAAATGCATTCTCAAATATCTTGTGTAACATATTACATCTGTGCACAAAATAATGTTAATTTAAGAATGTGTGGCATTTGGTTTTTGTTAAATATTTCGATAATGATATAAGTATTATTGGTAATTATGTACTCAGGACATAGATGGTGTTGAAACCGATCTTGTACATAATTATATTAACTCATTTTACCTAAATTCTCTTTTGTGTTTTAAACCATCGTTATTATCGCTTACTACAGTAAGAGTTTGGCGTGCATTTAGGTCTGTTTTACTAACAATTACGAATTTAATAAGTACAGTGAGGATTAAAATCGAGTAGAATTGATTTGTCCCGTATAATATTATTATATTCGAAAAGACATGTTTTATTTTTTGTAACGACAACATTAATAAAACATTATTTTGTATACGAATCTTAATTTTTTACTACTTGTTAATTTTGTACAGCAAATCCAAGCTAAATATTTATGTATTACTATTGTCATTTCAACAACGATAATGACAAACTCTTCATCCAAATCTTAAGCCCAGTATGTCTAATGTATTCAATGAAGAAATAAAGGGAAAATTTAAATACTTCTAGTATATCGTCGCTGCATATTCAAAAAGAGGTATGTGCGAACATTTTTATTTAGGCATACTCTTTAAAAAGTGTTTATTGGGGCATGAAAATGGGTGTTTGAACTTTTTATTGGCATGTGTATATTCTTTAAGTATTGAATTTTAATATTTGATACTAAGAATCACTTTATAAAATGGTTATAATGTCATTATAAGCAGTTTATTCTAGAAATGTCAAAACATTTATAAATTCGCGTACCCCTTTTTGAATATGCAACGACGATATACCACTTTGTAGATGCCAAATGTGTGAACAACTCATCATCAGCAGTGTCCATACAGCTGGATTAAAATGTCAATCTTCAATCATTCGGTGACAATTCAGAGCATTATCCGCATTGGCACCGAATGATTGAAGATTTATGATTGACATTTTCATCCAGCTGTGTGGACGCTGTTATTTGAAAAAAAATACTGAGCTTATGGTTTGGTCAGAAAAATATTGAATGTGTATATCAATAATGAACTATATTATACCAAAGTTTATATGATTTATGTATAAGAAAATAAAAATTACTCAGGGAGGTGACATTCAACTAACTGTGAAAATGTGCATCATGTTCAAAAGATGTTGACAAATGTATGTAGTATATTCAATAATTGATGATTTTTGAATGATCAAGTCAAGTTCCTCGGCATTGAGGGAATGATGAAAGAAAAAAAGAGTTTAATTATTTTGTTACAAATATTTTGATTTTTGTAATAATGTGAATTTATGGAAACTTATCTTTAGCTAGATTAAAAATTAATTTATTAGTTAAAGTAAAGACTATTTGAATGTTTAATTACACGCCATCACATTTGTCAAATATTGTTGAACTCTTATCGGTGGCTTAGAGCACAGATGCTGTAAGTGCAGTTTTTACCGAAAATGATTTATTATACGCATGCGAATCTACACCATCTGAAGTATGTTCCTTAGGAATATTATTGCGAGACTCTGTGTCATTGATGAGATATTTAACAAAAACTCAATTGTTAGTACTTGAGTATGGTATTGTGGCTTGGAGAGATAAATTTAAT
Organism: Athripsodes cinereus; assembly: GCA_947579605.1. Lineage (NCBI taxonomy): Eukaryota > Metazoa > Arthropoda > Insecta > Trichoptera > Leptoceridae > Athripsodes > Athripsodes cinereus. The sequence continues at coordinate 5,769,511 of OX388327.1, forward strand.
AACAGTTTTTATTCATTTAGTCAGTGGAGTAAAATAAAGATAATCGTAAAAAAAACATTAAATTATCCAATTGTGGCTATTTTTAGAAAATTTACTGTCCCCACGACACAAAATCTCTATAAGACAAAATTTATAGTCCTAATATGTAACGAATAATTAATTTTGCAACTTCATCCATCGGAAAGTATAAATGCGTCTTCGAAAAATTTCTCCAAATCTGTCATAATTAAATCTGTCTGAACTTCTCGACTTATTTGTCTATTTTCTGTTGTTGGACTGGACAGAACTTCTTGACTTTTTTGCCTATTTTCTGTTATTGGGCTGGACAGAATTTCTTGAACAGAGTTATTTGTTGTTGTACTGGACGGGACTTCGTGACTTATTTGTCTATTTTCTGTTGTTGGACTGGACAGAACTTCTTGACTTTTTTGCCTATTTTCTGTTATTGGGCTGGACAGAATTTCTTGAACAGAGTTTTTTGTTGTTGTACTCAACAGGACTTGTGTGGTAAGTACTAAATAACAGGCTTCCTAACGAGTCACTGCAGGCTCAAGGAACACTTACGCAAACTGGGACTTGAAGAAGACGGTACTTGTAGATTTTGTGAAGAAGAGGCCGAGACTCCTCGACATCTCCTAGCGGAATGCAATGCCGTGGTATTTGCAAGAATCAAAGCCCTAGGTAGACACTGGGTAGAAGTGGAATCTCTCCACACCTTGGACCCCCTCAAGATCCTAGACTTCATTAGATGTCTGGGACTTGAGGTTGTGCTTTGACGGGCAACACCGGGAAAGCTGAGTAGGGGGAGTACAATAGATCTTATAGGTCGCGGTGCATATTTCACCCCAATCAATAAAATAAAGTACTAAATGATATTGCATCTCAAACTTTCAGCTTTGATTATCTCAAAACTATGAAAACTGTACTTCCATCTGTACTCTAAGCCATTGTTATATAACCACATTTTCTCAAGTGTCGTTGAATGTCACTGAAGTACCCGGATGAAACAATTGTTAATTACCCAAAACAGTTGAATTTTGTTGAATGTAATTAATTAATATTTACTTGAATAAGTAATATTACGAATAATATTAATAATAATAAAATATCGAGTGACCTTATAGTATTTATTATGACATAAGATAGTGTAACATATTGTACTAAACGTAATTATACAGCAATACATGTAATAATAAACAAAGGCTTTTGCCACATCATGAATGTAATAAAATTAATATTGTAAGGATAATACATAGTAATAAATGAAGCCTTGTTCCTTAATGACACAACAATTATTAATATTAATAATTAAGTAATATAGTCCAATGCGAGTTATATAATAATTGTAATGATATGTATCAGAGGCCAATAAGGTCTTTTTCCACAGACCATTTGTTCCAGGTCCCTCGAAACTTTCTCAAATTCACTTTTCTGTGAAAATTTGTCAGCAATTTTTGCTAACAGATTTGACTGGGTTATCTGGGACTTAGATGCCCATTCCAAAATTTCGTTCAGCGAGTCCTTAACTGCCTCGCTGCAGGATCAGGCCATGAGACAGGGCCGCACAGAAATTTTCCTGCCGTACTAATGTGTCTACCTATCCTATTCTTTTGAAATTGTCGTTTATTTCTAATGCCGAGAAAAATGCCCTGGCCACATACGTCTTGTGGGCTTCAGAGAAGCGCACATTTTCTCACCGGTGTCCCGAAATGTTGAAGCTTCATACCCTTTTCTACGCAAGATGGGTTGACTCTGGCAAATGGTGGTACTGCCAACTCTGTGGCGACGTCCTCCAGGGTGAAGCATTCTTTACTTCTTGGCTCTCTTATTAATGGGGAAGTTGATCTGGAGTGTTGCACTTCTACGCCTTCGTCCTCGTAATTTGAATCAGATACGAGGATCATCCGGTCTAGTAGTTTTTGTTGGACAGTATCGGTCAGCGTGTTGACCCTGTCCATCAGTCGGTCAGGGAAAAACTCAATGAAAATTTGCATAGGCAGAGGAAATACTCACTTCTGCATTCTCCAAAAATGACCCATGGGTCTTTGTTATAGTGCTGCTGCCGTTCAATCAGTCAATATTCACCTTTTTTTTTTGTTACGTTGTCTTGTAAAGTGTATTTTTTTTAAATTAATGTCATTGTGGGTTTACTGCATTATTTGTTTTGTTCATTGGAATGTGAGGAATAATATTGTGTGCCTTTGGGATTGAATTTGTATCTGATGAATCTCTACGAAGATTAGGTGAATGTTGTTGGCCTACTTGTATGTTTACATCTATTTGATTAACAGTGATAGACCGATAAGTCGGGAAAGTTGACTATCTGGCCGCATTTATAGTCGGTAATTGATTAGCAAAAGTTACCCAAGTAGTGAGCGCTTAATAAACCGCAGGAAATAAAATACATTTGTCTCAATAAGAACAATGCATACATATAAGTGACAACATGTAGAATATTAACAAAACTTCAATACATGAAGACGTAACAACTTGCACATCAATTGCAAAAAAAATTGCAAAAAATTCACTTAAAATATATAACAGCACCCACAGCAGCAGCTCCAGTTGCAATGCCGACTGTTACCTTGGCCACAGTTTTGGCTTTTTCCGTGCATGATTTTTTCTTGCTATGATCGTCTCTTTCGGCTATATATGTATAGGAGCCTTCTTTGCTGCTACTTCCTTCTTCCAATGTTCTATAATCTCTCCTATCTTCCATCTTAAATTGATAGATGTTCAACTGAAGAATAGATGAATTCCCCTAAAATTGTAGCTGATGTTATCACATTTATGGGTAAAATGTATTTAACATTTATCATTGATTTGTTCTTTCCTAAACTGTAAATTAAAGCTGAAGAATTGAATATAATGGAAAGTGATGAAGACAACATAACTATCACACGAGGATAACTCCAAAAATGTGACTGTAATTTTTCTTCAGCGATATCAGTGAAATGTGTATATTTCCATTCATTCAAAAAATTGTGATTTATGCAGTCTCTGCAATCAAACACTTTTTTTATCTTTAAAGCATTTCCATTTTCTTGGCATCATTTTGTCACTTAGTAATTCCCTGCATCAATTGTCACATGTAGAAGTTAGCGATAAATTTATTTTACATGTAATCTCTTTTGTGATTCTAAAATAGCTGGGATAGAGTTGAAATGAAAAGTGCGCCAAGTGAATTTATTGATTGAAATGCCAAATTTGAAAGGTTATCGTAATTGTTGTTGCATGTTTAAAATTATGCGAGAATTTCGATTCAACAATGAGTTTATTATATCACCCATCAAGAATGTCTTGTTTAAAATTGTCACGTATACGATGCGATAATATATTAAATAGACGCATGTGAAAATATATATTATGTTTTTGAAATTAACAGCTTATTTCAACATTAAAATTATTATTGAACTAATTATAATTATTATAATTGAATATTTATGGAATAATATCAAACGGCAATAATAAATAGTCAGTTGTCAAATATTTTTAAAATAATTTTATACCTGTTGAGTGGCCTGAAATTAAGCACAAATCTTGTTGTCCCATCTGCTTTGGGTACCAGGAACATTCTGGAGACGAAGGAGAGTGATGGCTCTGCCTTCTCTAATATTCCCAGGTGTAACATCTCGTGAATGTGGGATTTCAGGGGATGCTTCTGTAATCACCTTCGGAGATTTTGAAGCGACCTTTAAGGGCACTAGGGGACTTGTCCATAAGGGTGTCCTGTACCGGGATAAGATCTGCAGTACTACGTCCGGGGCTTTCAGCTCTTTCGACTGTTGCATAAAAGCACCCAGTTTTCCTCCCCCTGAACTCCAGGGAGTCACGTTCGGTGAGACCTGTTGGGGGTCCACCTTGGGAATTGTATTTTATCTGACTTAGATAATGGCTGATGTCCCTGGGGTCTCATTCCATCCTTGTCTTGTTCTTTTCTAGAGGCGTGGTTGTAGGCCCTTTTCTGCCCTTCCTGGCCCTGTACCCCTGAAGGCTCCGGTTCAGGCCTGGCTGTTAATAGGTAATGTGGGAGGCACTTATCAATACCAACCATTCTCTGCAGCACCTCTTCTTCAAAGAGGTGGTTAGCACTGGGCGGTGTCGTATTTATGGCTGACTGAACCCGTTTATCTTTTACCGGAACCAGTACCACCTCCCTTCTCTGAGCTATCAGAGATGCCCTTTTTCCACACACAATGTGTGTGATGTCTTGGGTGATCCTCTGGTACTCTGACTTTGAAGAAAACTCTTTAATTCTCTCATAGAATATAGTCAAAGTGATCCTCGCCTCGGTTGAGCACCAGTCCACCAAATTCTGTAGCGATTTGTTGGATCACTCATTATTTCAAACTCTAACAATATCTACACAATTTTTCGTAACTACACTTTAACTTTATTCCTTATTGATTTTGTCATTGTCTGGACATTATGCAGACAAAAGTGTTTCTTGTTATTGTTTTTTTTTTTTTTGCAATATTTTCGTATTTGTATTTTGTACATAGCAATACAGTTCTCGTGTATTATTAATATTAGTTATAATGATATTTGTTGTAAATAAGTAGAAATTTCTTAAAATGTGTTTACATAAATATTGTGACGGTGATGATGACCACACACTGTATTTCTATTATTGTTTGACAGATATTTAATTGCGGCAACACTAATTTTATATTAGTTTCAATTTGTTCCTCCATTGAAAACATCAGTGTGAATGAGATATCTGTCATATTTTGTTTTTGTTCCACGTTTGTAATTTATTTATTATTTTGTAAGCGAAAAATAAACACGTTGATAATCATTTAATTGTTTCATTTATTTTGTGAAGGATACTCAAAACAAACAAGCAGAGTTGGTATTTTTGTAAAAATAAGATAGATCTTTACACAGAAGCCATTTTGCCAACGATTCATAACTTCATTCGTTTATTAAATCTTCTTAACTGAAATGCTGTTTTTCTCAAAACTAAAGATCACTAACTCTGTTTTTACCCTCTACTGTTCATATTATTCCTACAATCTTGAAATTTTTAATGGAGCCACACCACACGCGAGTGTAGCGGCTAGTTACACCACCTACCTACTAACATTTATTTCAAAATTTTAAAACGAACATTTTTGAATCATAACAAGAAAAAAACATCGGAAAATTTTTCTTTATTCATCACTCATCACAGTTTGTGGATTATCATGTAAATATTTTAAGTTTAAATACTCATATTTCTAAGAGTTTACTCAAAATACGATCAACCTTCTAAATCTAAAGTGAGCATGATGCTGAGCTATTCAAATTTTTACACCTATTAGAGCAGTGTTCCGCAAAGCGTGTGCCGCGGCACACTGGTGTACCGTGGTCATCAGTTGGTGTGCTGCGGAAAAAGTCAAGGCTTTGACGAAGTCTCTGCCTGGTGAATTGTTGTCTCTCCTGCAAGAAGTTATTAAAATTGTCAATTACATCAAGTCGCGACCGCTAAACTCTCGTCTGTTTAATGCAGTGTGTCAGGAAATGGGAGCAGATCATCAGTCACTTCTGTTTCATACAGAAGTACGATGGATTTCTCGCCGAAAAGTGCTATCTCAGATTTACGAGCTAAAAATTGAGACCCAGTCGTTTTTAGAGGCACAGGGTTCAGATTTTGCTTCTGTGTTTAAAAAAGAAGAATGGGTACTAAAACTTGCATATCTGGCGGACATATTTACTCATTTAAATGAGCTCAACAGAAAAATGCAAGGCAGGAATTCTAATATTTTAACGTCTTCGGACAAAACTAAAAGCTTTCGCGCTAAGTTGGTGTTGTGGAACAGCTACGCTGTCAATGGTAGTAATGAAATGTATCCAAATACCATGGCTGCCGATTCAGAAAAAAAGTGCAGGCTTTGATAGTGAAACAATTGGAGCTATTAGCAGAAAAAATGAACTGTTATTTTCCTAAGTGTGACCTATGGACTGGGTACGAAATCCATTCTCGGATAACATTTCCCTTGGACACTTGCCTATAAACGAGCAGGAAGAATTCACGGAGTTAAAAACTGATCAGACATTAAAACTAAAATTTTCCGAAGAAGAGGTAGCACATTTTTGGCTGCAAATAAAAAATAAGTATCACTGCTTTCAAAGCATGCTGTTGCAATTCAATTACCATTTGCCACAACCTACTTATGCGAATTGGGATTTTCAACTCTCACTACTATTAAATCGAAAAAAAGAGACCGCCTGAGGATGATCAATGAAGAGATGAGAGCAGCCTTATCAACAATTGCTCCAAATTTTGATCGCTTGTGCTCAGTTAAACAGGCTCACATTTCTCACTTGACATCTTTTCATATTAGGTATATTGGTTTTTAGTAATAAATAAATATTCAATAGTCATTGCTTTTTTCTTTGGTGTACCTCTAAAATTTTTAGATTTGATAGGTGTACCTTGAACACAAAAAGTTTGCGGAACACTGTATTAGAGTACCTTAAGTGTACAGTCGCAATATGTGCAATGAGAGATATATGTATTTTGGCATTAATTCTTGTGCTGCTGTACATACTGGATTAGTACTGGAGAGATTTTGGCCCGATACAAATAAATACATGAATCATGTTTTGACCAAATTGTCATTATTTACTGCCCTTCAATGTTCATGGAGTCAGAGCAGAAATAAACTCCCTACATTCGGAGAATCTGCACCATTTGAGATGCTTTTTCCAGCTACTACTGATTCTCCTCTGATGTTATTGTCATAGAAACGGTGTATTGTGGAAGAGAGACATCTGAACTGACAGATACCGTGTGAACGATTGAACAGTGTTACTTTTGACCAACTGTCTTTGGTACATTCGTTTGTGTTTTGCTGGCTACACTGCAGTTTAATTGATGACAATGAAAACTGACCTGCATTCTCATTCTTTTACAACTAACTTAGAAGCAAAAACACAAGCAGAAATAGTGATGTGCATGGAGAGAGAGGGCACGCAAGTATTGTGCTTGCATGATGTTATGATAGTATCAATTTGGTGAGAGTGATATGAAATGAGTGTGCATCTTCTTAACAACAATTTATAATGTGTAAATTTGAGAAGGCATTTTAGAAATTTTCCAGGTAATAATGACACCAAAATGACAGTTGAGTAATGATCTAGCTGGTGATGGCAATTTTTTTCTATGGTTGTACCTGTGACGTCATCTGTCATCCTTAAATGATATATCAGACCCCCTGGACAAACTGCACTTGGTGATTGACTACATATGAATTTTCGACAATAACAGCAACAATAACACATAATTACACATTAGGTTGTCGAAAAATTAGTAAGTAGTCGATCGCCAAGTGCGGTTTGTCTAGGTACCCAGGTAAGTGAAATGAAACATCAATTAATATTTGTAATCACTCTATTAGGTATACAGTATGTATGTGTTGTATTCAACATAATATATCTATATCATATAATAGATCTCACAGTTTCTACTATCACAATATAACAATTATATAACGATACATAAAAATAAGCACCATAATTATAATATAAAATCAAACCATGTCGATTGCCCAGTTACTCTATTATGTATCTTTTGATGGTAATAGCAATTAAGCGTTCTCTGTCATTTTTATAAAAAGTTCATTTTAATAGAGAATACTACAGCACCATACCTTTTTATAAAAATTATACCAATCGCTGTGTTGCCATTACCATCAAAAGATAAGTAATAGGGTAGCAGTTTCGTAAGCTAATAATTTAAAATTCTAGTATTCTGAAATATGACAGATTAAAGTTTTGTAGCACGATGACAGTTGACCAAAACCACAAACAAACATGAACTTTTGTTACATTTTTGTAATTTTTCGAATGTGAGTTTCAAAGAATGTCACTTTCTTCCACATTTTTTATACACATATTTAAAAGACATCAACACAAAAAAAGATTTTCTATTTTTTAATAATTAGCCTATGAAACTGGGCGATCACTATTACATATTATTTATCATTGCTATGTATATTATGTTACAGCCATTTTATTTTCAATAGTATTTATTTGGACATTCAGAAGAGCAGTGGATTAGTAGAAAACAATCAAAGTTATAAATTCATTTTGTGATTGAATCGTTTATTGAAATTTTTGGAATAGGAAAAGCCTACTACATATTATTCAGCATCTGTTTTTGAGTGTCCTGTAAAAAGCAAGTATTTTCAAAATATCATGAATGTCTTATTTCACATGGCACAGAAAGGACAACCTGTATCTTTATCACATGGAGTTAGTATACTGATAATCACATTTGTGGAAAATGGTGTGAATGGATTGACAAAATAATATATCAAAATCATCAGCTATCTTCAGCGATGAGACAAGCTATCCATGGTGAGTTTATTTTTACATTTAAGTTGTAAAAGTATTTTTCGTTTATATTGAGTGATTTTCTAAATTTTCACACTGCTCTCTTAGACGAATGTCAATAATTTAAGTACACAGAATGTATTAAGTATAAATTAAGTAAAATATAAATATAAAAAATAAATAAATCATGTTTAAAAAATATAAAATATATATTGTGACTATCAAGATTCATTCTGAAATAACTATTTTTATACTGGTAACACCAGTTCGAATTTACTATAATCTATTCATAAAATATGGAATATAATTTTTTTATATCTTTTACAAAATTATTGTCATTGTATGATTCATATAATTTATATTTGATATATTATTTGCATCTTTTGAGGCACTTATCAATGTTTTAATTGAATCGCAATTTCAGCACTTAATTTAATAAAACATCAATGCGCTTGTAAAGTATGACATCATCTGTCATTTTTGCGCTTCAACCATCAAACTTTGTCTCATTTACCCATACAAAAGTGGTTGCTTGAATGGAACTGATTAATTTATCTTTTTCAAAAAAAATATATTATTGATTTTACAATTATCGCTTCTATGGCATTGTTGATTTGTGTATAAAAATATAAATCTGTAGGTACATTGTAAATCACATTGTAACGGGAATGATATATTTATTTCACTACAATGATATGCAATTACAAAGAAAGATGATATGAGATAAGGTATTATAACGCACCTGGCCTGTAAGATATTTACCCAGTTAATTCGCTTGCTACCTCATTCATTAAAAAAAAAAATAGAAATATTATATAGTACTAAAATAAATATTTATTTGTGATAATATATTCACTTCAGTTAAGCGATGAGGCGTGGCATCCATCCTAAATGTCTTAACTTTTATTGGCAGGGAGAAGACGACTTGCATGTTTATTACAAGCAGTTGGTTTGCTGGCTACCCCACTCTTGATAGGATGGATGGAAGAAATATGCAACGTCAAAACAATTTCAAATCTCATATATTTTTAGTATAATGAGAACAGTAATAATGATTCTGATTTTTAGCGTAGTGACTCAATAGGTATTTTTAAAAATGATATAATCTCACAAAAAATAACCAAATAATAACATAATTAAATCATAGACAAACTGCTCTAATCTAAATTTTACTATCACACGAAAAAATTTCAATTGTTATGGTGTGAGTTTGACTCACAATTATGAGCGGCTGTCAAATTACCAAACCACTAAAAAAAGTTTACCATATAATTACAAATAAATGCAGCTGCCAGAGACATTTAACAAGAACAAGACTATGCACTTTTGACCAAAATACAAGCAAAAACATGCTTTTCACCATGGCGATAAAGTCTAAATTCCTATGAAAAAATATATACCACGTGAGATGGCAATTGGTAGAGAGCTGTCCCTTTCTAACATATTGCCAGTACATTGTATAGTAGGTATACATAGTACAACTATATGTTAGAAAGGGACAGCTATAACAATTAATACTTCAAGTGGCACATTTTTTCAAGGAAGTGCACAACCTTGTAATGCATAATGTCTTTGGCAGGCGCACATGGCTGTCGAACCATAAATATCATGTGTTAGAAAGAGATAGCACTTAAACACATACTCTCTCAGAGGGTATATTTTTTGTGTACAGTCTTGCTATATATTATTTTGAGCCCACAGTTATACATTGGAAAAGATTTTTTTTAAATAATACTTTATATATTACGTAATAATGTTTTATATATATAAATAAAAATAATTAAATATGTATATTAATATTTCATTATCTATCTATCTATCTAAAAGCAATGAGATTTGTTTTAAGTAAAAAATAATTATTAAAATATATAAATTTATATCACTATCAAGTATTTCATACTAATGATAATAAAACTACAAAATAAATAACCACAACAATATGTTATAATTGTTGTATCGAGCAGTGGACGCAACACTAGCAACATTGAAATAATCAAAATGGCAACAAAACAAAACAGCATGCATTGGAACGTGTCATAAATATAGTCAAACAAATGAATACCGCTAAGTCAAGACAATACCATTTGTAGCATTGATTGTTTGTGTTCTTTTACCAAATTTATATGTGAAATAAACCAATTTTTTTTTCATGAACTATCTATGAAAATAGCCTCAATAAAAGTTCAATACATTTAAAAAATCTAAATTGAGAACATAAAGTACACGGAGTTTTGTTCACCTATTTTAAATCACGTCAAATTAACTTTGTAAAATGAACGCAGTATGCAATATGTGTTGCGAGTATTGTTTTGTGAATAATACTTCAAATGTCAAACCTAACCTAATCTCTCTGGCACTATTAGTTATAAAACAAAACACTCCGACGTCTTATAATAAGAAAATAATGAGCAATATTTACAAGCTGCCACCATACAAACTTTAATATTTTCTTGGTCCTTGTGATATTAATTTTTTTAATCTATGGTTTTTGATCTATGATATTTTTGTGACAATATTTAATTTGTGATGCTGCCAAAACAGTGCACTTACATCAATATTCAAACACAAAACAGAAACACGGGTCAAAAACAATGATAAATTTCAACAATAACTTTGATTATCATCAACAAAGTTTCTGATAATTCATATTCGTAATACAAAATCTAAAGCCGCATTCACATTATTTTAAATACCCTCCTCTCAATCTTTTTTACTTTTGCTATATCTCTGTGCCATAAATGTTTCAATGTGCCAATTATTTACCAAGGCTTAACCTCAGTTTTCAAGTTGAACCATAATGTGGAGTTATAGGTACACTTGCAATGCAAATACAGCTTTTAAAAGTAAAAAAAAAAACAGATCGAATTGACAGCTCTCAATCCTGAAATAGCTAAGATCAAAAAAATCTTAAATTTATCTATGGTTTTCAGATTTTATCTGTAACAATTTAATTGTCAAATTTAGTAATAATAGTAATTTGGAACATTTCTCTTCAAATAAACAATAAAAAAATCAGTTTTGTATGTCAGAGAGAACCACAATTCTATCATTGGTAATTTAACTTAATACAATTTGCATTTCAAGAAGGGTTATAGAAAAAGCCAATAAAAATTATTCATGTACACTTTGACAGTAATTTCACGTTATCAAATATGTACTAATTTTTTTTGAATATTGTATTGAAAAATGACACTTCTTTATATGGTGTAGTTTCCTTCTGACATACAGAATTATTGATTATGTTCTATCGCAAAATTTGAGAAATCATACTTCAGTTATGCTACTACTACAGCCTTTGTCATCAAAACGATTGACGATATAATTATTATTATTAGTATTAAAACTACTAGGATCTTTCACATTTGACTTTTTAAATGACCGCTGTCATTTGTCCATTCCCGGTATGGATCTGAATGTACCGACACTGGGAGTCTGCGATATGCTGGACAGGTGCACTTGAGCAAAGAGCACGGCATCATGAACTGTGGGGAACATTGTGAATTTCATCTTGTCTGTTTCGAGCTTGTCGAAACGTTCCATCATTTCTAGAACGGGTCCTGTAAAAAAACACATGATCAATAAAATATATTTTGAAATATAGTAAGATGTTTGGTTTTGTTTTGAGTAGGCACAATGATAGTTTTTTTTTATATTTATATTATTATCGTGAAATATTCAATTAGATGAATATGTCAAAAATTTCTACAGAAGATATGTTGTTTATCTGTGGTAATAGATGACAGTTTGGGCGGTGTAAAAAATGAGGAAAATGATGTGACAGGATATGGAAGAATTAATGACAGGAAATAATAATAAGGCAAAGGCTATTTGTCCGTAATTACATAGAAAAAAGAAAGAAATTATAAAATTTATCTATGGTGAACTTTTCCATAGAGAAATTGCAAAATATGTCTATTACACACTTTTTTTAATAAAAGTCGGTATAAGTACCCGATACTTTTTTGAAAGAGGTATTTTGAGAAAATACTCTAAAAGAAAACCGAGGAGTTTTGAAACATTTCAAATTCCTATACCATTTTGAAAATTTAGCGACGAGGGGGGGGGGGTAGAAGTTTTAAGGTGAAGTTAAGCTATCAAATGTTCCATATTTGGAGTATATTGTTGTGCGGCCCAGTAGGAAATCTCATTCTGAAATTTATTTTCAAAAACTATTAAATTCTTAAAATGGTATAGGAATTTGAAGTATTTCAAGAACTCCTCGGTTTTGTTAAACAATATTTTAACATAGTACCTTTTTACCGGGTATTTGTACCGACTGTTGTTACTTTTCGGATACTTTCATACCGACTATTGAAAAAAAGTTACTCGCTTAAATTTCTACACCCTCCCCCCCCCCCCCCCCCCCGTCGCCGAATTTTCAAAATGGTATAGGAATTTGAAGTATTTCAAAAACTCCTCAGTTTTCTTCAACAATATTTTCTCGCAGTACCTTTTCCTAAAATGTATCCGGTATTTGTACCAACAATTATTTTCAATCAGTAAGTATCGGGTACTTTTCCCAAGTACCCGATAATTTGCCGACTAAATACAAAAACTGCCAAAAAACTACTAAAAACTACCAAAGAAGTAAAAACTACTAAACATTCTTCATACAGGAAGGATTTCATTAGAAGGGGGGGACCCGACAGGACACGTAGAGAAGAAGAAGAAGAAATATTCTTGCAAATGCCTCAAAAACTACCAAAAAAGTAGGGAACTACCAAATCTGGTCACACTGCTGCCAATATTGACAGACGTCAAAACAGCGTGGCTTTGTTTATCTTTACATAAAATTCCTTACGTATAGCCACTGAATTGACAGACGTCAAAACCATGCCGTTTTGTTTACATAATTTACTGTAAAATACTTCAAGGCCAAAACTGTCACTATTTGACAGTGACAGTGACAGTAATTTCTGTTACTGACGAATAGCCGATGCGTAATAATAATGTGTTTGAAGTGATGCATATAATATATGGCAAAGGCATGGCCGAACATGTCAAAATAGCCATAAATTATGGTCAAGTGGTTAATATGCACTTTGTGTGTGATTATTTTTTGACAAATACAATAGAATGTACTTTGAATTCCTTAAAAGTCGAATAAATATTTTATCTTAAATAAATAATTAGAGAAAACAATAAAAATGATTGTAAATAATTTTCACAGTTTGAATATAAATTGCGTGTGTACCATTGGCCCTGGCAAGAAGGAGTTGTACCCCCATCCTGTCCAGCTCGTGGTTAATGTTCCTTAACATGGTGACTCCTCCTGCATCCATGTAACATGTGGCTGTCAGATCCAGAATCAGGTACTGGATTTGCTGCAAGTAATCAACAGACCACCGTGTAAATCAAAGAGGGTGTTTAGAATATATTAACAGACATAAAACAAACTCAAATAATTATTATCTTTTTAAAGTTGTTTCTAGTAAAATTTCAATAGATGGTGATGGTATAGACATTATGGCATAATTTAAAATTAGGCAGTATAAAATACCTTTTGTTCTGTCTGTGAGTAATCAAAGGACAGTTCCTTTGAATTCATCTTGAGCATTCCATTATCATAGGTGAACTTCTTGGAGTCGGTCTCGTCCAAACTAGTCTTGCGGTACATTGTGGAGCGGAATACATTTTTACTGGCAAAGTTGAGACCGCCGCAATAATGGAAAATCTTGATGCCGGGAATCTCCATGGCCTGGAAAATAATATTTAAATATTAGTATGGACTCATTTTTAATACAGAAAATAAATTATAAGCATACAACAAATATTTTGTGACAGATTGATATTTCTCTTTAGCGTTATACTAGCCAAAAAGAGTTGCAAAATGTTTGTCTAGCAAAAGTCACAATTTTTTACAAAATATTTGCAGAATAAAATATGCAGAGTCAATTCTCTTATGTACTGTAATTAGTTTATTCCACATAGTACTTGTCGTGGTGTTGAAATTTATAAATTTAAGAGATGTACTTACAGCCTTGTATCTTTTGATGTCGAGATAGATGTCCGTGTTAGGGACCCTACCCAGCAGACAGGTGTAAGGGCACTGTGCTCTGATGAAGAGAGTTCCTACACTGGCAATCATACCAACTACCAACCTGAAACACACAAAATAGGATATAATTAGTATCAGGGAGATTACTTCCAATAACGGTGGTGGGATTAAACTTTTTATATTGATCTTACTTGCATAACAACTATTAGTTATAAATATCTCTCATACTATATAATGTAATTTGGGTACAAGAAATTTTATGACAAGGGGATTGGGCATTTGAGACGTTGTTTTATCCAGCGTATAATTGTCCACAATGCCGTTTTATCCAAAAAAGTTGCAGTCGTGGATCCAATTGTATTGGTAATTTTTATTTGTACAATCATTACATGTAATATACAATGTCAAAATCAATGGTGTAATGTCATAACTCCCTAATATTGCAGGCTAGAAGTAATTGTATATATGTACGGAAAGCATGGCACTGTTTAACCATAATGATTGAATTTTAACTCCAGAAAATAGGCTGTCTAGCCTCAAGAATACCAAATAAACAAGAGCAGGTTATTTAAAAATTTTGAAGACACTCAATTAGATCAACAGAAGACCCCAAAGAAGTTTATTTTTGAAAATAGATAATATTATTGACTGTGTCGGTGTTTAGGTAGAAGAATTCCATAGCGAAATAAATATAACAAGTGTTTTATTCTACGAATGATTTATTCAACGAGATAGACGTCTTTCTTCTTATTAGGACATTGTCAATCATATTCGTTTTATTAGGACATTGTCAAGATTGACAATGTCCTAATAAGACAAAAGACGTCTCTCTCGTCGAATAAATCGATAGTAGAATAAAACACTGGTTTTATTTATTTCGCTAGATAATATTAATTTGACGTTCGTAAGATACTAATAATAATAGACTCTCGGGATAATGCAAGTTATAAATTTATGATATGTTCTTATCACTAACATTTCCTAAATATCATTAGGAAACATAATTAGACATGCCTAGTAGCCAAAATCTTTCTTTTATATTCAGATTTTGGGGTATTTGATCAAAAATTTTATACAATTTATAACTTTGATTAACTTACCCAATATCAATGTTAACGAATGTGGTGACAGCAAAGGTAGTGATCCAAACCATGGCATCTATCTTGCTCAATTTCATAAATCTAAAATACAAAATAAAAGTTTCATGTTGAGAATTAGTAAATTTTGCCATTACTGGATTTTATAGAATGCAGATTTTTCATTTGAGGGTTTTGTGTAATTAAATTTTATGATTATGGTAGAATCGAAAAAGTAAGCTGATATCAATATGATATTACGTTTTCTCTGCCTACCACTTTTATGAAATAATGCATGAGAGAATAGTACAGTATAGTCTTATGTAATTTTATAACATTGACTTCTTTCAAATCACACAAAATTTTGTATTGGATATCAGTTAAGTACTCTATAAGACATTTATGCAGCTTAAAGCTTAAGGTTTTTTTGATTGAAAATTTTGTGTTCTAAACCCTACTGTCGAATTGTCCTGCATTGATGACACAATTATATTTTCAAAATAAAAAAAAAAACAACGAGTAACAAACTAAATTCATGGTTAACGGATTGACACGTTGCGTGCCTACTACACGGATCCGTAATTATTCACTTTAAAATATCGTCAGTATATGCGGACATTGTTAGCGAGCGTTGTATATCGTCGCCGCACGCATAATTTGACTTATGTGAGCGCGCGATGCAAAACTACAACTCTGCAAATGCCGCACGAGTACGAAGGCATTTTATCACTTGTGGATATTATAATTAAGTAATAAAATGCATTCTTACTCGTGCGGCACTTGTAGCGTTGTAGTTTTGCATCGCGCGCTCACATAAGTCAAATTATGCGTGCGGCGACGATATTCACATGTCTCTTATTCCAGAGTATTCAAAGAGTGTAACAAATGAACCACAATTTTCTTTTTACATAAATTAAATTAAATCGGTAATAAATACACAAATTAGTATTGGAAACTAGAATTTTTGAAGGAATTTTATTTTTTGTCAGGCAGTGAACGTGTTAATGAATTGATAAAATGTGTCCAGCTCTGATTATTAATGAATTGTTACCTGAATATATCTTTGAATTGCATTAGCATTCCCTTAAGAGCCACTACAATGATAGAAGCCAAAACAGCTTTGGGTAACTCTTCGAAGAATGGAGCTAGCCACAGCATCACACACACCAGCAGACCACAGGATACCACACTGGCTATTTGAGTCTTGCCTCCTGTCTGAATGAAAAGTAAATAAAAAGTATAAAAAATAAATGTGGGAACATATAATAAATTTGGTTTACAAAACTATAATTAGGATAGGTTAGTATAAACTTTTTGTAAAGATCTAAATATCAAGAAAATTAAGAGTCTTTTGTTACCTGCCATTGCAGTAGGGATCTGGAAAGACTTGCGCAGAATGGCACACAGGAGAAGAATGATCCAACAACATTTCCCACTCCCTGGAAAACAAAAACATTTTGTTTTATTAGTTAATTCACTGACTATACACTTACTGTAGGCACTACACTCTGGTATAGATAAAATCAATATTATCAAGAGGCATAAGCCTAATTTAAAAAGCGTCTAGCTAATATCGCAGTGGAATCTCGGAATAAACCAGGTCTCTGACTCATTTCTCCAAATTTTCCCATAGTGCCATGTACAGTAAGAAGCAGGTACTCCAGAAACATCAAGTACAGATATTATAAATATTTTTATTTATTCATTTCTTAATATATTACAATTAACATACATACTTTATTGATGCTGCCCAAATAGGTAGATCCTGTCCTAGGGCAAACATCTCACAAACATATCAATCATATACAAACGTATACACAATTACAAAAAGCATTCATCTCCTACATATATTAAACATAATAAATATATTTATTTCACATAAGAGTATTATTACACTCTGCACTCATCAAAATAAATATCAAATTGACAAATTAGCACTTGTAGACAGTATAAGTACTTTCCCAAGAAAAAAGTTGTTGGTTTATGATAATGGATGATTGTGATGACTTATTTGCTCTTTACATGCAGAAGGAAAAGTCTTAATGGTATTATGAATAGATATTGGGTTTTTCTATACATACCATGGCTAAGAGTTCCTGATTTGGTTCAACTTCGTACTTCTCCTTTGTGGCGAATATGAGAGCCATGCTCATTGTGATGGTATAGGAGACCATGGTAATAGTGAAACTGTCTATAGCTACATCCGACAGAAGATCCATGTTGGGGACAGTTGGGGGAGGAAGTCTGCAAATAATATGTAATCACAAATTAAAGCAAAGTTTTTTCGTCAGTGGAGTTTCCAGCAAAGAAAAAAGTCTGCTCTTTTCTGTAAGTTTTTCATTACCACAAAAATGACAATTTGCATGTTTAATGCGGTCTGCTGGTTGCTTCACTTGTGGGATATGGTGAGATGAATATTTTTTTAAAATTATATCTCTGATATGAAGTTAGCTACATATACATTCAGCCATATTGATGTTCACACTTGGTAAACTGTGGCTATATATAGGAGAATTATATCATCCTTGCATATTCAAAAAGGAGTATGTGAATTTGTAAATATTTTGACATTTCTAGAAAAAACTGCTTATTCATTATAATAATTTTTTTAAAGTGATTCTTGGTATCAAATATTAAAATTCAATACTTAAAAAATAATATCACATGCCAATAAAAAGTCCAAACAACAACCCTAATAAAAAGTTTTTAAAAATTATGTCTGATTAAAAATGTTCACACATACCTCTTTTTGAATATGCAACGACGATATGTCAAAAAATTGCCTGTGCATATCACGAGTAAAACCATAGATATACTAGATTTCTAATTCAAAGAAAAAATCGGTCATGCAGCCAATCAAATTTTGCATCCAGTTTTAAACTGATGTTAGTTGTAAGACAATACATTGCTAATGTTTGAAGGTCATCGATGTTGGAACACAAAAATTCCGAAAAAATGTAACACGCTGGAAGTTTAGTATGTCTATGAGTAAAACAACCATAGCATCTCAACCATCTTATTTGCACTTTGAGGATATGCTTTTTTTGATTAATATTTATTGTAATTTACTAATGCAGCAACAGAATGAATGATAAGTAATTAATACGAATACACTCTTATGTTGAGTTAAAAACAAATTCTTACCCAGTGGGGATGGTGCCAACTAGACTAACTCCATACAGGCTGTGTAAGTTTCCATATTTCTGGACGAGTGTTCCAGTAATGACAGCTATCAACTCAATAGGAACAGGTATTTTGGTCTTCTTGGCTAACCACGGCTGAAAAATAACAATTTTATGGAATTTTAATAATTGCATTATGTCACATATTCCGTGGAGTGAAGAAAAGATCTCCCACCCATTTCTTTCAATTTTCAAGTGTCCTGTAAGAGGCAGGTATTTGTAGAACATCAAGTTTAAAACATTTACCATCTTCTTTTCAGCGATGAGGTTAATCACCCATCCTGAATATCTTAACATTTATTGGCTCAGAGAGGACAACTTGCTGCTGTTGACTTCCTTTGCACCTTATTATCACCTACTGTGAGGGTGCATAAGGGTTTATGTTTTAAATTATTTTTGTGTTTTTTATAAAAATAGCGACATTTCATCTCACTAAATAAATAGCTAGCAAAAATACTTATGTTCTCAAATTTATTTAAAAACTTTTTGGATGTATATCTTCAGGACTACAGCTGTCCCCCATCAGGGGGCATATTATTAGTAAGTTTGTGGCCTTCATCCTGAATTTTTCCCATTTATTTTTAAAGATATATCTGGGTTTTGTTATAAACACAAATACAACCTTATACACCTTTCACAGTAAGCTACTAAAAGCTTGTGTTGCGAAAGGGGAGTTTGCCGGCACCTGGTATCGAACCACGGACCCCACGTTCACGAGGCCGAGACTCTACCTCATTTAGATTATAAATAATCTTCAGGCAGGTCTCCCTACTTGGATAGGTTTTCTTTTTACAACCTTGCGACACTGACTCATAGTCTGTTAGTATTGTATTAATTAACATAATGATATTGAAGGTGTTCTCACCTTTAACACTTCGTTGTTGAGCGACATGACAACTATCACAATGAATGATATTAGAGTAGAGGCAGCGTTCATGTGGGAAACATTCTTACCTACTTCAATTACAGTCTGAAAACAGAGAAAAAACAACACATCACTTAGCATCTATTCATTTACAAACATCAATACAAAGAGAAACTCCATTTTGTTTCTTTAATCTTAAAACATTATTCCATTAACTGCAGTTTTGAAACAAATTCTTATTGTATTATTACAACACATAAAATGATATTTATTTATTCATTGATGTTTGGAGTGTTGGTGATAAATGCTAATTTTACCTCTACTTTTTTGTTTTGTTTTGTTGAAGACTAATCATAAATATTACTTTTGTCTATGATTAGATTTAAATAGAAGAATAAATTGTTATTGTTGTATTCAGTAGAGAAAGGTGAATGTTAGAAATTTCACTGGTTGTTGGTTTTTGTGTCTTTGCATTCATTTGATATTATTTGCCCATTTTCTATTCTTGTTTCACGTAATATTACCCTTAAATAAACTTATTAACATTGGACTTGAAGTGTTTCATTTAAACTTCAACATGTTTTTACTTCATTTTATTTTTTAGATTTAAGTTAAGTTTATAGGTTTGATATGTATATCTTGTTGTAACAAAAGGATTATTCTAGAACAGGCCTACCTAGTTGTATAATCCTATCTCTTACTTGTATCTATTGTATGATTGTATTAAATACAAATTTTGTTGAATAAATAAATTGATACATTATATGGCATAAGAGCCTATTGTATAACAATAAAGTTAACAAAAAATTGTAAAATAACACATGAATACCGAACACAATCTTATAGAAAACCAAACTACCTACACTTTTGATTCCATGAACAAACAAAAAAAAAAATTTATAATGTAAAAGCATATATTTGTGTGCAATCAGTCACCTGCCATAATACCCCAAAGCTTTGAACATGGTTATCAATATGTAGGTAACTTTTAATACAAATAATATTTACTTTTGGCAACACTATTTTGTCTGATGAGTTGAATGTCTCCTAAGAGACACCTGGTTTCATTGAAATTTATAGACCATCCAAACATATTTACAAAGAACATTTTAAAATATACTAACGAGAACAATTTTGAAGTTTCCCTTATATCTGCTGAGTGGAACTCCAAAGAGATCCTTGAACTGTGACACCATCACGTGGATGGTGGCTCCTGTAATGAAACCACTCACCAAAGCCTCACTCAATAATGTGGAGATGATACCCAGCCGGAAGATCCACATAGCACACTGAAATAAGAATAATAATAAAATTACCAAATACATAACTTCATTTTGTATGCACATTTGTTTCATTATTTTCAGTGCTTTCGCTTTGTATTTGCAAGTTGAATTTGAAAAACAGAGATTCGATCAATTCTTAATTTAAACTATTTTAATTTTTAATTATTATAAATTCTATTGTAGTGTAATTTTTCACTATTTATTTTCATGAATTTAAAGGTGAGATTAGTAATTTTCCATAATGAAATGTGTGATTACTGGCGTCATACATTTGACGAAGGCTTCAATCAATATAATAAATCAATACACATATGTATTTGCACGAGATTTACATTTTTATTATCACTGTTCTATCAAGTGTCATCAAATACTCAAGTGCCCAACAATAAAATTAGGTTAATCTCATTGACAATCAATCATTTCAACAGATAAGATTATCTCATACGTGTTATTTGTCAAACAGTTTAATTACTTTCTCGACAGAAATAATTATTGTTCTCGAGTCCCTATACAAATAAAACCATAATTTCAAATAGTTTTGAGGTATTACCTATGTAACATATTCAAAAGTATTGAATCACTATATATTTTGTCTTTATTATCTTCATTTTTAATTAATACTTCACATTAGTAAGTACAGTGGTACCTCGACATACGACTTTAATTCGTTCCGCAACCTTGCTCCTAATTCAAATTACTCTTATCTCAAAGCAAATTTCTCCATTGAAATTTTTTTTTTTTTACTTTTGCTTAATTTTCTTCACTGCTTTTCTCTTTATTAGTCTTTGACCTTTTTTGCCACACTTTTCTCACTTACACCTGTATGCCATTTAAAAAAAGCATGTCCAAGAAGGTTTGTTCCTTCCTCCCTTTCAGAATGTTTCGAAAATGATTTAGGCAAGTGTCATTAAATAACTCCTATTTCAAAGTAAAAAATTGATCGATCTCAAAAAACTCGTATGTTGAGGCACTCGTATGTCAAGGTACCACTGTAATTAATTATACCTACATAATATATAATTGTGGTTTTGGTTAAAATGGCATCCGCAATTTCTGATAAAATTTTTGCACTCTAGTTACTTAAATACAACATTCTACACTTCTTTATGGATGTATGTTAATAGCCACAAATGTATTAGGTTGTTATGTTATGAAAAGTGAAAGAACTCTCTCACATTTATCTTTCTTCATCCACAAGTTTCTTAGTAAATTTTTCCACACCAATACGTGGCAAGAAACATTGCCTCGTTAATATATTGTAATTAAATGTGTGATACAATAGTTTATAATAAACAAAAATGACAATTTCTACTTTTATGCTTTATCTATACACACTTGAATTTGCTGTCAAACATATTTGTCAAAACAAAAGTGATTATCAACAATAAATTTATCTGTTAGGTCGTGACCTAAAATCATCAAGTGCGTCATACTACATATTAAATATTACGCATTATCAAATATGAAGGGAGATAAAAATATTATTGAGAACTGACGCGGTCAACAGATTATAGCATCGGTTTGAAACACCCTCTTTTACAAGAAATAGTTGCTATGACAATGATATCAGAGCATTAAATATCTCGTGGAAATAGGTAACTCAATTACTATAAAATAAGTCTTCAAAATAGAGGGGAAATGCTCCTACCTACGTTTCTAAGAGGGGAAAAAAAGAAAAAAAATATATTGACTTAAAAATGGAATTGATAAGATATGTGTTAGTTTACAGACAAAAAAAGTTCTAGTAACTAAGAACAGGTAGAAGAAGTGTAGGGAGACATCAGGTTAGATACTCTGATGACATTTACAAGAGTTGTGGTAAGGTAATGGATGCAGCGTTCCAAAGACATGGATTTGTGAAGGCCTATGTCTTAGAATGAAATTAAAGCGGTGAAAAAGAAGAAGAACATGAATGTTAAGAATTTACCTGAAGCAGTCCAACTAGGAATGAACATGCTGTTGCTACTTGTATTGGTGTTATGATTACTCCATCAAAATTTGGCAACTCTGAAAAATCACAAACAAATTGTAATGAAAACAACATTCTATTACATAAGATGAAAATACTATTTGATTTCTTAATCAATCTTTTGCTTACCTGTCCCATTAACTAAATGTGTTTGTATTGGAACACCTGCCGAATCCACAGTTGCAAAAGATTCCACAGCCTGAAAAAATCACAAATGACGTCATGTTAGGTTATATAAAGTTGTAAAAATATGTGCAAGGTTAGGTTAGTTCATAAAGAAATTTAAAAAATTGTATTAACCACTAATTGCATTTAGAGAAAAGTGAAGATCAGGTTCTTCCAGTATTCCCGTGTAGTTTCCTCTCCACTTAAGTATGTTTGGGGACAAGCCCGATGATAATGAAGACAGGGGATAGTAATTGGTCAAAGAGTACACTTCTTTTATTCATAAGTTTTCTAATAGCCCAACTGAAGTTCTTTCACATATGAAGAAGTGTCTCAATTGACACCGAATTCGTCTGATTGGAGGAAGGTTTGTTTTCATTTTATGCTTTTGAGAAGACTGCTAAAGGGATAATGTTGATGGATTCTTTGAGTTTAAACTTTGATCAGCATTGAGATACTCTGAACGGAAGAGGCTGTTTTCTGTGCCATGCTCCCAAGTGAAAATGAATAAATGATAAAAGTTGGTTGTATTTTGGTTACCTTTCCAGTCATAAGGCACGCCACTGCGAAGGTGCCCATACTGTTGTGACGTGATGTACCCAGGAAGAAGTAAGCAAGCACTGGGAAGAAAGCCATGTATAGCCCTACCACAGGGGGCACACCAGCCAACATGGCATAAGCCATGCCTGGAAAAAACAATATTCATTATTTTTTTTTATCAATATCATCCTTTTTGTATTCAATTGTATAATAATCCACACTGTAAATATCATGCCTTTTACAGGGCACTGGTAAACTTAAAAAATTCACTAGTAGACTAACTGCATATAATAAACATATCTGTTGTCTTCTCCAGGCCAATAAAGAATAAAAATAATCAAGATGAGTGACATACTTCAGCACTGCTGTATTGTTGATGTCAAACTCCTTAAACATATTGATTTACGAAAATCTGACTTTAACAAGACACTATATTATTTATAGTGTCGAAACCCAGAAAAAAATTATCAAATTGATCTCCAGAATACTGTGCAAAACGCACAGCACGTGCAGATGCATAAAAAATATCCTCCATAGTGCATGCGACAGGGCACAATGGACACTCCAACAAGTATGGTATGGTCTGTGCTGGACAGATTTAAACAACAAGACACTTGAACACTTACAGAAAAGAGTGGGGGTCATATTTTTTACCTGGAACTCTCAGGAGAGGAAAAACAATGTTGTTTTATCACTTAATTACCTTGTGGTATGTGCATAACGGCGACAGTGCATCCTGCCACAATATCTCCGAGCAGATTGTCTTTTATCGAGTAGGAGGGCAGCCATTGTATGATGGGGAGGAAATTGGTGAGGCAGGATCGTACTCCGCAGACACGAGTTGCAACACCACCCAACTGTAGCACTGGAAATAATACAATCAAAAAAATTTCAGCAAAATGTAACGTAAATTGTGCAGGACTGAAGTAAGCTCTACACTAGGTCAAGAAATGTCATTTTTAGCAGGACCGTTCAAAGTTTTTTCAACACAATAATATTAACTCCTCAAATTCATTGACATCAGAAATATATCAACAGGTGTAGGTATGTTAATATATAAATTAATAAATGAAGATTAAAAGAGGCAATGCTGCACTCCATTATAGACATTTGTATCAAGCGACCCAAGTCTACCATCTCCCCTGTAGACACCTATTGTAGTTTCACGTAGTATAATTATGACGAAATTGCAATTGAAGAAGAAAACACATTTCTCTTACATGTCTTGCTCTCCTTTTTATGGTATTCAGCCTTCTTGTCGAGGTCCTCTTGTACGTAAACAGGTCTCACCACATTGAATGTGTCTGAATTCCTGGAACAAATGAAAAAAAAAACAATTTAATAAACTAGGAATAATAAAAAAATAAAGAAAAACAGAGTTACCTAAAATTTGAGTCAAAACATTTGTAAAAAGGCTTAAACACCTTTTAATGTGTTGAATAAATAAAATACCTACGTATAAAAAAATTGAAAAACTATGCTGGTATATGCTGGAGGTAAAAAATTGAAAAACTATGCTGGTATATGCTGGAGGTAAAAAATTGAAAAACTATGCTGGTATATGCTGGAGGTAAAAAATTTAAAAACTATGCTGGTATATGCTGGAGGTAAAAAATTGAAAAACTATGCTGGTATATGCTGGAGGTAAAAAATTTAAAAACTATGCTGGTATATGCTGGAGGTAAAAAATTGAAAAACTATGCTGGTATATGCTGGAGGTAAAAAATTGAAAAACTATGCTGGTATATGCTGGAGGTAAAAAATTTAAAAACTATGCTGGTATATGCTGGAGGTAAAAAATTGAAAAACTATGCTGGTATATGCTGGAGGTAAAAAATTTAAAAACTATGCTGGTATATGCTGGAGGTAAAAAATTGAAAAACTATGCTGGTATATGCTGGAGGTAAAAAATTGAAAAACTATGCTGGTATATGCTGGAGGTAAAAAATTGAAAAACTATGCTGGTATATGCTGGAGGTAAAAAATTGAAAAACTATGCTGGTATATGCTGGAGGTAAAAAATTTAAAAACTATGCTGGTATATGGTATATGCTGGAGGTAAAAAATTTAAAAACTATGCTGGTATATGGTATATGCTGGAGGTAACGCTCTTTCCTTTGAGTCACAAGGTCCCGGGTTCGATTCCCGGCCAGGGCAGATTGAGGAATGACCTTTTTCAAATTGTCCTGGGTCTGGGTGTTACATGTATATGTGTTTAGTGCATTGTATATGTGTGTATCGTCGCGTTAGTTTTTTAGTTTTTTTTTTTTTTAGTTTATTATTATTTATTATTTTTATTTATTTATTGTACAATAAACCTCAAAACAGCAATCTGGATTGCTGGCATCAGATGTAAAAACCATTTACAGACATCAAGCAAACAAAACAAAATATAGACATAATACATTTGACATTTAAAAATAAATAATATATATATACACATATATATGAATATAAGCATGCACATGACACAACACTACACCACTTCAAACTTTCTGGACACTAACACCATAATACAAGATTCATCTGAGTTTGGGGCTAGCTCGATCTGTGTAAAATGTCTAAGTATGTTATTTATTTATATAATTAACTCGCATTGAGTGCTTTATCATGAAAATATAGAAAATTGTGTAGGTTTATCAGAATCAAAGGACTGCAGATACCATAATTTTAAAGTAACAAATTTCCATTCCCTATCCCCACACATAAAGAGAATTTATATTTTAAGATAGGACACTCTGTATCTATCTCAAGGGTGGAAAAACTATTCCCACGAATCACCCAGCACCGAATAGGTTTCCCACTTTTTCTGTAGGTTTCAAATGTCCTGTAAAAGGCAGGTGTTCGAAATAATACATTTTACATTCTTCATTCAGCGATGAGGTTTGCCACCCATCCCAAATTTCTTAATTTTTTGTTGGTGCAGAGAGGACAGTTTGCATGTTTATTAATTGCGGTTGATCTGCTGGCTACCCCACTTGTGGGATATGCCGCCGCGATGGTATAGACATAAAACAGTTTTATCATTTGGTTTCAAAAATGTTTTAACAACTACATTTATATAGCGCCGTATAGTGATAATATCACTTAAAGGGCAAATTGCAAAATTTAGGATCACCATCCACGTCCATTTTTAAAAAAGCACAGTGCCAATTAAAAAATTGTCGTCAATAAGATAAAATAATACAAATAATAATAAAAAAATGTATGTTCACCAGACAAGTCAGTCTGTCAAAAAAAATATAATAAGATAAAAGGTGTGTCATGTGTAAAACTTTCTGAATAAGTAAGTCTTCAGGCGTCTTCTGAAACCCATAATCAGTGGCCTACCTAAGACCTAGAGGGCAAATTATTCTGGTAATTTATGGCTTCTTTAAGCAATACATATTTATATTGTGCTATTAAATTGTTCAGAGTTTAGATATCTACTTTAATTGGCGATGTAAATATTTAACTGAATTATTGCATTATTCATTGTCGAAGTTGTGTGTCTATTAAAATAAATAAATAAAAAAAAGAAAGATATCTAGCACCTAAGTCCCTGAAGCAGGATTAAAAAATTCAATGTCTAGGTAAGTGTAAGTAGATCTCCAATTTTATACGCAAATAGATACAGAAATAGCTTATAATGCTTAGGTATCTTTATCTCATAATACAAACATGTGTTATTCTAAATAATACAGAGATGTAGTAGATACATAACATTATATATTGATCCATATTTACTTTGCTTACGTCAATAGTAAATAAAACCAAGGAGGAACATCCAGAGGAGATTAGAATGTTTGCGGATTAATTAATTATATTATATTATTATGTACTTAGGTGTGTTATGCATGCAGCACAGTGTAATCAAATACATTCTTAATGAGAATAATTGTTAGTTAAATAATAAACTACGTGAAATAAAAATGCAGATTGTCCTCTCCGTGTCTAAAGACATTCACGATGGGTGGTAAGTCTCACCGCTGAATCCGCACACAACAGTATTTAACATTAATTTATCCATTGTTCATTGTCACCTACTTAAATATATTAAGTACAAGTGGTCCGCACCGGCTTTACCCGCTACACGTTAGGTATTTATTTAATTTGGAACATAGTGTTAAATAAAATAATTTAACAAACTTCACTGGCTTGTGAAAAATGTAATATTTAAGTTGTACCATATAATGGGAACAACTTTTTAAGACTCTAAACCAGATAGGAATGAGCTATAAGGACAGAAGAGCAATCTGGAGCCTATACAAGAATGAAATGGCTGTAATTAAAAGCGGAGAGAGCTGCGCAGAAGCGAGGGTAGAACAAGGTGTGAGACAGGGATGCTCAATGTCGCCAGCACTCTTTAACTGCTATATACAGCGAGCTATTGATGAACTCAGAGAAGAAATGAAGAACTGGACAGGAGTAAAAATAAATGGGAAAAAAGTCGACATGATTAGATATGCTGACGACATAGCACTGCTCGCAGACTCCGAGATGGAGCTGAACGAAGCCTTAGGGAAAATGGAAAGTATACTGTTGTCAAAGTACAACATGAAAATAAATAAAGATAAAACAAAATGTATGGTCGTTGGAAGGGAGGAAGCGACTGCGAACATTGCCATAAATGGAGTGAGCATCAAACAAGTAAGAGAATTCGTGTACTTGGGCAGCAGAATAAACCAGGACGGACGCTCCAAATCAGAAATTGTGAGCAGAATAAACCAGGCACGAATTGCCTTTAACAAAAAATCCAAAATATTAGAATCCCCTAATATTGATCTAAGCGTGAGGAAGAATCTCACTAAAGCCTTTGTGTGGAGCATTTTGTTATATGGGTGCGAGACGTGGACCATCAGCAAGAGGGAAAGCGGGCGGTTAGCGGCATTTGAAATGTGGTGCTATAGACGCATGCTGAAGATTCATTGGTCGGAACACGTCGAAAACGAAGAAGTGTTAACCAGGGTTGGCGAAAAAAGGCAACTCCTCAAAAGAATCTGCCAACAACGAGCTAATTGGATTGGCCACAACATCAGGCACCCAGGACTGCTCATCGCAATCGCAGAGGGCAGGACCGAAGGCACAAATGGCAGAGGTCGACCGAGAGACGCCTATATGGACCAACTGAAGAGGGACATGAGCTGTGGCTCATATATGGAGTTGAAGAGACTAGCTGAGAATAGGGAGGAGTGGAGAAATAAGTCAAAACTCGTTGCAGACCAATCCAATGGATTGTAACTCATTATATATTTTATTATGTGGTTTATGTGACACAATGTGTTTGATTTTTATTTTCATAATTTGAAGTGATGCAGTATATTTTGTTTTTGTTTTGATTTTAATTTGATACGATGGTGGTGTTGTACAATTGTTGCTTATAACTATGTATTAAAGGCGTAAGCCGTATGTATTATTATAAATAAATAAATAAATAAATAAATATATACCATATAATATGTGGAAGCTGTTTGTTTGTATTAATAGAATAAAAATAAAATAGCTTTGTAGGGCACTTTTAATATTAACATGATAGATTCCTAATACATAAGTAGGTACATTCCTACATAGGAACTCGATGTTATCATACAACTGTATCAATTAACTACCTAGTAAATATACTTAGAATGTTGATACTATTTTTATAGTTTCAAGGCGAAGCTCAGTTTCAGTTTCATTACCAATAGCACATTGCCGGCTAGCGCAATAATAACACTATACTATACTATAACCTCACGTTGCTACATAGACCAAGATCCTACATAGGACAAAGTGGTAGGAAAATTATAACGAGATATAAAGAACATAAAATGGCAATGAACAACATTAATTATAATTCAGAGATGGCAGATTAGAGGGTAATTTTTCCCGGATTATTTTTGTTCCCGGGAAACGGGAAATTTAAAAATGAATTTCCCGGGATCCCGGGAAATTCATTATTATATTTATCAATATTCAATTTACAACAAATTTGGTAGAAAAACTCTCAAAACTTGTTGACCCTTGCAAACATTTTGATTTGATAAAAAAAACCCTAATTTTGTTACCAATATTTGCTTAAAAAAGCTGACTGACGAGATTTATTTAGGTACTCTTTGTTATATAAATATACAAATTGTTTACAAAATATATATACTTTTAATTTTTATTCATCCTATCAAGCAAATAAATATTATGGATTTTGGCAAAGCTTTTTTAATAAACAAATATTGAGTTCATTTGGTGATTTTTGACTTCAAAAAATGAGAAATTTTAACAAAAAAAATATTTTTTAAATCGGTTAATATCCAAACGAAAAATTGACAGTTTGCTACACTAATATTTTTAAGAACTATCTAACTTTTCGAAATATTAAAAAAAAATCATGAAAAATTGAAGGATTCTTGTACATTGTCGGCCAAACACACCCCCGATTTCGATGTTTAGAATTATTTTTTTTTCAAACGAATACATTGAAGTTATATAATTTAGTTTTTTTAGTAAATGTTGGTAATAAATATTTGTTTTCATATTTTATCACATCAAAATGTTCGTCAGATTCAACAAGTTTATTACGACTATTACAGTTAAATAAACAAAGATTTCGGTATCGATATGGCGATCTGCATGACTAATAATTTGTGTTTTTTTGCCCGGGAAAAGATTCGTTTTTTCCCGGGAAACGGGAAATAAAAATTAGAGGGTTTTCCTGGGAATTTCTAGGCGGGAATTCCCGGGAATAACCCTCTATGGCAGATCATGCTACGGAACTTGACCACGACTTCAATCTGGATCATTTAGAAGTTTTCCATCGATGCAATAAGGGCCAAAAAATTAATATATTAGAATCCATAGAAATAAATAAAAATTGTAATAACATCATAAACATTCAAATACCACCCCTATCCTCCCCCCTCATCCAACCCTTCACCACTCCCCCTGTACCTACAGCTCTACCAACAATACATCCTAATATCACACCCCCTCCTCACACCCCACCCCCTTCTTAATTATCTGTCTGTTGTATTTCGTTTTAAGTATTTTTCACTGAGAATGGACGTAGTGCGAAAAGCTTTTGAAAAAATATAATTCTTTAAGTGAAAGACACGATTTAATCAAACTAAATAATAAAATACATAGGTACCTACTTTACAATATAATATTGGTGCCCCTGAGACGGTCGAAGGATTGTATAACGGCGCCAAAGACACAAATCATCTAACGTCATCAACATCAACAAGTCGAAAACAACGACCTTTAATATAGACTGGAAATTCAAAGGAAAATTTGGTAACGCGACCGATCGAATTTTGCGACCAAAATAATTTCAAATTAATCAGTCCTAAATGTGCGTTGGTTCAAAAAGAAACTCCGATTTTTAAACCATTTTTATTTCCCAAGTGTGAATTGGTTAAATCTCCCTCAGTACATAATACGTGGACTTGTACTATCACCAACTTCTGACAGAAATAATATCCATTGATTTAAATTAATTAAAGAAATCTCCGAATTTTTGTTACGTCACGCAATCTTAATTATTGTTTGAGAATGTTCCAATGTTTGTCAGCTCGAACACTGCATATAGGTAGAAAAGTTTACAGTATGTCTATCAAAGAGCAAGTAATGCTTGTTAGAGTGACTAATATTCTAAACCTTCACGCCGTATCCCAAGTGGGATAGGCAGAGAGGATGGTATGACACGTTGTTCTTTCGCTTCCTCCACATTCGTGTAGTTTCTCAAATATGCACACCGATTTCTCGGCGGCCATTCTTGAGAATATTTTCTTATTTATCACTTATACACGGCGTGAGGCCTTCACACGTTAAACATACAACAAAGTAAAAAACAATTTTGACATACAAAAATGATAAAATGTGAATTGGTACAAATTTATAAAAATAAACATTAAGATGTAACAAAATTAGTATTAACTTTGAACAAAACAACAATAGTAATAGAATAGAACAATTTAGTATAATAAATTATACAGAGATTGGATAAAATTGAGATTATGATGAATATGAATAATAAAAGATAAAACGTGATCAAGAATAGAATATTATGATCAAGCCATGTGGTGCTCGAACGCCCACACTTCCTCACACCCTCTCTTTGACATACGTACCTATATCCTCTTTGTCATCCTTTCCTTATCCGTTAGTTCCACATGTACAAATCATCGCCAACTTATTTACTCGCATTCTATCCACAACACTTCTCTCGCATTCGCTTAATCTCCTAATATTTAATTCCTCACTCTATCACATGTAGTTTTACTAACCATTCCTCTCACCGATCGCATCTCCGGAATTACACTAGTAATAATTATAAATATCTACCTAAATTACAAATGGCGGTGTGCGTTCACATTGTAGTGAGGAAGGACAATTAAATTAAAATGATTCACATTATTTTAATCGATTTGTTTTTGAAAAACAATTAAATAAGTATGGAGTGTAGACGTATAATATGACTAACTGAAATAAATCTAATATTACATATATAGTATCAACGCATAATATCACCAATAAATTAATTTTGTACATTGCAAAGCAAGTACACTGACCGCTGAAACAACCAACAGTATGAGGTCGGTTCAATTAATACTGCGTGTAATATTCATTATATACATTGATTAAATTGTCGATTTTTTTGTAAAACACTATTAATTTATGTAAAAACACAAATGGTTTAACTTTTACGGCTTCCCCATGTATACATACCATCACCCTGCTTCCCTCGTGGGGTAGGCAAAAAGGATCGAGCGCCATTTCCTTCTATCATTGCATACACATTTCGCTTCCGTCACAGTCATTCAATTCCTCATGCATACTCTCCTGTTCAATGTGCTTAACACGTGACCGTTCTGTAGGATCTGGTTTATATGATCTTGCCATTTGATCCTCGGACAGCCGCGTCTCAATGTACCATTCCTCTCAGCCATATATATTTTCTTGGTCATTATGTCTTCATTCATTCTTTACACGTGCCCAAACCTTCGTAACTTCATCAACCTCTGCTAATACCTTTCTTGGTCACAATCGTTAGTAAAAAGTTTGTAAAAATTTGATCGAAATTTATTAATAAGACAATTAATTTTCAAGTTAAGTTTTTAATGCATTTTGATATCGCTCTGTCATTTGCCATCATTATGTCATTCTCATCACATGCACTAGGTATGCACTATCGGCTTTACATTGAGAGCGACATTGTAGGTAATTTGTATGATCAATTTATTGTATAGTTATCTCTGTATTGCAATAATTTTAATTATTATATTGTGATATGCACGTGAACCGATAACAGATATAACGTGTTTCACTACAACGCAACGTAAACGAGTGCATGTATTTGAACATAGAATGGTATAACTTGTTACAGCATAATCACCCCAACAATAGTTTAATCCGTTTGAAAATATGTTAATATGTACCCTGTAAACCAAGCATGTCAAACTCAAATCCAACACGGGCCAAATAAAAAATTAAAAGTTTATGTGGGCCGCAAAAAAAAATGTTTATACTGTAAACTAGGTTTATTTTGACAAGTATAAAAAAGGTAAAATTAATATGTTTTTCCAGATATTTGGCATCTTTTCTCTGCAACCATCTTTTCTACTTTGGGGGCAATCTTGTTTGCAATGATTGATTTCAAAAATGACTCGAGATGACTGTCAGTAATTTTTGATCTGATTGGAGACTTATTTCCTTTCATAAGAGAAAATAACTGTTACACCGATAAGTTCTTCCAAACATAAATTTTCCTAATTTTTTGTACTGTTATGCCAGAGTATTTTTTGTACCGTTATGTTTTGTACTGTTATGAGTGGACCGCAAAGTTATACGTTATGGGCCGCAAAGTTATACGTTATGGGCCGCAAAGTTATACGTTATGGGCCGCAAAGTTATACGTTATGGGCCGCAAAGTTATACGTTATGGGCCGCAAAGTTATACGTTATGGGCCGCAAGTTTGACATGCTTGCTGTAAACGGTTTAACCGAGTAACTAGCGGTGAAAATAACGACTGTCCAGTTACAAAAAATTTAATAGGTCATCCCGTGGAGCACCCGGTAAAGAATTGGTCTCCCACTCTTCTCCTTAAGTTAAGAGTGTCCTGTAAAAGGCAGGTGTTCGAAAAAATTAAGATATTGTACATCTTAAATTCAGCGACGAGGTTTGCCACCCATCCTGAATGTCTTGATTTTATATTGGCACGAAGAGAACAACTTGCATGTTTCTTACATGTAACTGGTCTGCTGGTTACCCCACTGTGTATTACCTACCAATTACCCAGGTCCCAGCAATCAACAATTTTATTCTAGTTAAAGATTTTTACTACAGAGTGTCTCTACCTCGTAGTTTCCGGTAAAAAATAGGTCACACACTCTTTTCTGCAAGTTATTCAGGGTCCTATAAAACATTACATTAAAGACAATCAACATCTAGAATTCAGCATTGAGGCATGCCGTCAATTCAGTTTTTTTTTTCTAGAAAATAACGACTAAATATGTATGGACACATTACAATACAACTGCAGTTGGCACACCAGATTCATAACAATAAATAAAATTCCATAATAAAATATAACAATTCGACAATAAAAATTCCAAATGAATGAATAACAATTAACAATAACCAATCAAAATCAATTCAAAATGATAAAATTCCACGACAAAAGTATAACAATAAAAATAAAAATGTAAAATTATACAATAAAACACGAAGAATGTAAATAAGTTACGATGGTTTGGATACCTACGTGGAAAGAATGAATGAGGATAGAATGACCAAGAAGGTATATGTTTGAGAGTAATGGTGCTCGGGGACGTGGACGTCCGAGGATCAAATGACAAGATCATTTAAATCAAATCCTACAGAACGGTCACATGTTGAGCACATTGAACAGGAGAGCATGGGTGAGGAATTGTATGACAGTGACGGAAGCGAAAGATGTATGCAAGGATAGAAGGAAGTGGCGCTCGATCCTTTTTGCCTACCCCGCGAGGGAAGCGACGTGATGGTTCGTATATATGTATGTATTTAAATACGATTCATTACGAAAAAAGAAAGAAGGTACTAGGTGTTCCAATGCTTACGAATTGGCTTTGGTTGGTTTAAGCAAGTTTTACTTTGTAGAAACGTTCGCCGGATTTCATCAACTATTTTCATATAAGTTCTTTTGCAAAAGTGCATTGAAGCGAATGTTTCATTTCATACAGCTAGATTTCATTGGACATCCTCGAAATACAACTCACGTTGAATACAATATTATGATGGGAAATGTCTTTGACACGTCTTTAGAAGTCAATCACTTAAGCACATAGCTAGTTACCTACCGATAATATTTCCTATTTGATGTTTGATTTTACACACGTAGATATTATGTAGATATGATATCTACATACATGCATCAATATGCATTGACGGTGGTTATCAATGGCAACTATTTGCTGTACATATATATACGTTGCAGAGAAATGATAAAAATAGAGATTTGACGAAAGCCCTGAGGAACATCGATAGCTTAAAGCACTGATGTTATAAGTGCAGCACAGGGATTTTACAGTGAAGCATTTTTAAAATTTAATTATTGCTTTGTTTATGAATTTGAAGACTTTATTAATACATTATCATAATCACTGATTTATTATTTACAACTTATCATATTCGTGCACAATAATGTTTGAGATAATACTTTTTTTGTACACTTATCTTCGTATCTCGATTTACCAAAAGTTGTACTTACAACATCTGTGCTCCAAGCCATAGACAATCATTTCAAGGAAGACGTTAAAATCTTCCGTCAATTGATCATCTCCATTAGAGATTGAAGAGTGGCAAGGTCAAAGTGGTCATAGGCAGGATATGTTGCTTGATCATAGATGGTCAAAAAGGGTAGTGGAGTGGAGACCTCGTAAAGATAAAAGGAGTTGGAGAAGACCTCCCACACAATGGTCAGACGACATTAGAAGAATCGTTGGTGACTAGTTGCAGAAAGCCCAGGACAGAAATGCCTGGAGACATATTATAAGGGAGGTTTATGTTCAGCAGTGGATAAGAATAGCTACATAAGTAAGTAATTAAGTTAGACATTTGATGAAATCTCTATTTTCATAATTTTTCTGCGACACATCAGATTGATTGTTCACAATTATAAATATGTACAATAATAATAATAATTGTCATTCACGGTAATGTCACTGCAAACCATAAAACACATATTATAATACACAATACACGTACCTACCTACCTACTTTATTATAGATAAATTATTATAATGTAATAATATATTTCTTTGTTGGTGCGTTTGGTGCGGTAAAATTAATTTTAAAATAAAAATACTACTACTACTATACCATCACGGCATATCCCACAAGTGGGGTAGCCAGCAGATCAGCTGCACGTAAGAAACATGCAAACTGTCATCTTCGTGCCAATATAAAATCAAGACATTCAGGATGGGTGGCAAGCCTATTCGCTGAATTTAAGATGTAAAATGTCTTATTTTTTTCGAACACCTGCCTTTTACAGGACACTCGAAAACTTACGCAGAAGGGTGGGAGACCAATTCTTTACCGGGTGCTCCACGGAAAATAAAAATAAAATAATTGAAATATTAAAAACACCGTAAATTTCAACGTATAAGTTAGTATTAATTAATAAATTAACAATGATTAAATACAAATACTAATTGGTAGAGACCTGAATTTTACGCATTTGCGATAAACCAGATTTTATTCGCGAATAAAATCTGGTTTATCGGGTTAATCGGGAGGTGCAGAGTGATTCTCATACATTGCAATGCCCGCTGATGCGGAATGCATGTAATCAGAATGACCTATTGATGGCGAATGACAAGGCGATATAGTTATAGTATGTCGCTGAATACTGGAGTGGCAAAATCTAAAGTCTGGACCCGAAAAGTAACTAGGTATGTAGTATTCGCGAATTTTCACATTTTAGAAAAATAACACCGTAATTTGACTCTTTACGACATTTTCGCACAAAATAACAAGATATTTTATTATCAACAAAATAATTGTATTATATCTATTGTATAATAATTTAAAATAATATTTTTCTTAAATTAAACCCAATAAATAAGGATTTAGGATGAAATTCTTCCATTTGCTTGTATTTTTCAAACAATTTTGAATGCTCTTTATATAAATTATTTAAGCATAAATTATCATTTATAGTGCAAATAGAGCTTGCCATTAAATCCTGTGTTGATTTTTCCTCTTTGTAAAAAAAACATACATTTCTTAGAAATAAAACTTTTACTAAGTATAAAAAAATAACGCCAATTTCATGAAATTAACACCACTTTTCTAAAAAAAAATAACACCGTTTTTCTAAAAAAAACAGCACCGATTTTCTCACTCTACTAATAGGTCTTTCTGAGATGGCTGACCATTGTAATGAACAGGATCACTCATTCCATCCTGACAATGTAATGGTATTACACTCGGAAAGTAAGGGTCGTAAACTAAATGCTTTGGAAACAATGGAAATTAATAAATGTATATCTAATAAGGTAGACATTGTAAATGTCCAAATTCCTAATTTCTCACCATTATTAGATATAAAATCACCCCTTCTTAAAATTCCTTGTGTTCCATCCAACCCTTAGACTATATTATAATGTAAGTTAGTTTGGTCCATTCTTAAGTTCAATTATGTAACTCTTTCCCTGAAGATGCCGCAAAGTGAAAGCGTTTGGCAATAAGTATTTAATCATCGTTAATTGATAAAATACTTACTTATACGTGAAAATTAACAGTTTTTTAATATCACATTTAAAAAATATAATATTATATTTATCTTTATTTTTCAATTATCGATTGAAAGGTATATAATAATAAGAATATATTTGATGTATGGCACAGCACGAGTGAGGCGAAACTCGCATAAACCCAGAAAAAAGGATAAACTGATTCATCGGATAGAAGATGAACCAAGATCATTCAATTTCCATCTGACAAGCCTAGATTAAAAAAAAAATCAATAGTCATATCGTCTCTCTTCCGACTAACTGTATTATCTGACATTTTTGGCGAAATCGAGTTATGATCACCAATGTGTATTTATATGTATGTGCCCTGCATGTTCTCACTGAAGATCACACCTGTAACTGTTACCGTTATCCTGAAACAGCTTTCTGATTTTTTGTCGTATTTACGAATTACTGTAAATAAAATGTGTTGTCGTATTTACAAATTCTTCAAAATTTCATCACAAATATGATTCAAAGATAATATATAAGAATTCAAATAAAATAATGTAATATATTTACACTGTATCATATAACTAGGAGAGACGAAAATATGCACGACAAAACACTAAAAACGCTCTCCTGAACAATTTACATTTCAGCAGATACGACTGTTAGTCAGAAGAGGGACGATATAGGACTATGACAAATAAAACATTCAGAATTGGTGGCAAACCTCATTGCTGAAGTGGAACTCTGAAACTGAAACTATGTTTAAAACTACGACTACAATAATTATAATCTTACCATTCTTGGTTCAACTTTTCCTTTTCTGAAGAAGACATCTTCCGGGTAGGTATAGTGGAAACTTTAACGCGATTATAAAAATATCAAAAAATAATAATAGACTATGTTACTATTTATTTAATATCACCGATAGCAAAAATATTTTTCTATCAACTTGTCCTTTATTGAATAGAACAATATTATATTGATGTTCAGGTTCGAACCACTACTCTTTCTGCGAAGAGCTGACGGCGATATCCACACGGCCACGGACATCTGATTAAAGAGGATACTTGGATGTGTCTTACAACTTTTATAGGAGTATTCACACTGCTAACAATTAAAACAGTAATAGCGAATATCTTTATTATCTAACTTCAACATTTTTATATCGAATTTATTAATATTAAATACACATACACGCAGAACTTTTGTTTATCGAATTTACAGGTCTGAACCAATAGATAACAATAATAATTTTATATAAATTAATAGGTTTAAACACTTTTATTGAAAAATATGACTTTTTAATTTATTAATTTTTGATATATTAGTTACAAAGTAAATATTTCTACATCAATATCACATAATACTTGCATAATATGCATATTAAGTAATTTCACAAATATCACAGATTCTTTTTTGATTTCACAAATTTAAACTTTCTAAATGTTCAACAAATTTTAAAACTTTTTAAAAGTTAATATTTCAATAAGAACACTGTAATTAAACACTTTAAACTTTAACAAACAACTAACTATTTTTAATGTTTTATCCACAAATAACAATTAAAATTGATATATTTATCACTTTTAAATTTAACAATAATTAATTTAAACAATGTTTTAATTACTTTAACTTGTTGTAATAAGACGTATTTATATTAAACTTGAGATATAAGAATTAATAATTATAATTTATATATAAGTATACGTTACATAAATAAGATAAAGTTTGCCTTTCAGAACAACATTCATCTTTCAATTGAACTGTCAAAACTTCGAAAAAAATCGTTAGAACAAATGTAGGTAATTGCATTTTTTTGATTAATATAAGTTTATATGTTTTATTTGTGTCTATCATTGATATGTTTAATTTATTTTGATTGTGTAGTATGTCTATTTTATCTTTAATTTTTAAACTAAATTTTCGTTAAACTACATTGTTAAAAAAGGCTTTGCTGTTTATGCAGGGAAATAAATAAATAAAATAAATATGCAACTCGATAACTTAAAAGTAGTGGTTGTAAAATCACTTTCAGTTCAAATCGGTTGGTTGGTTGTGTTTTTGAATAAATATAAACAGTTAGAGAAAAAAAATGTTTCAAATATCAAATAGATAAATAATGTTTACAAAAAGAATAATAATTCAGGTTCCTAAATAATAGTAAAGTTCATATTATGGCTATTTTAGACTTGATATGTGAAAGTACAATCGTTAAATTTTTCATAAAGATTGAACTATTAATGCAGAGATGTTTATAGTTTCAATTTTATTAAATAAAATATAAAAATATATTATTGAGCACTGTTTAATCTGCACTTTGTTAGGTAAGATACCGAACGTTTTCGCCTATATTTGTAGGCATCTTTAGTTTCCCTGAAGATGCCTACAAGTATAGGCCAAAACGTTCGGTATCTAACCTAACAAAGTGCAGATTAAACAGTGCTCAATAATATATTTTTATATTTTATTTGATAAAATTAAAAATGGATTTCCACAGTATAAACACAAAAACTCTTGAATTGTTTATATTTTCGTTGACTATACTGAAGTTTAATCAATACATTGAAAAACGTTGTATCAAAACGCTGAAGCAACATGCTATTTTCTCAATCTTAATGTTTTAGGACCGGCGCGACTTTGCTTTTCCACCCCCCACTTGAGAATTTTCGTAAAAAAAAATGACGAAGTTTGCTACCGAAATGAGCACGTAAAGATTTTACTGAACATAAATAATTTTTAATAAAAGTTTTACAGATAAAACGAATTAAATACTTAGAACTTAAAGTAATTTGCTTTTCCACCCCCCACATGAGAATTTTCGCAAAAAAAATGAAGAAGTTTGCTACCGAAATGAGCACGTTAAGATTTTACTGAACATAAATAATTTTTAACGATAGTTTTACCGATAAAACTAAATAATTAAATACTTAGATAATAATTAATTGAAGCTATAGTCACGTTTGTATAGTAAGAGGAAACCTATCACACTGAGACTGTCATATCCTCGTATCAATCATTCGTTTATATACAGTACCAAGTAATATAATAAGATGATTAGGTATATATTATATCAATAATAATTGTTTGATATCAATAATACAAGTAGGTACAACAATAGTTACGTCTTGATTTTCATATATATTTTATTAAAATATTACAAATCAAGACATCTAGGATGGGCGGCAAACCATATATTACAATTACTTTACATAAACGTGTATATTTATTTATTTACAGATATTTACGGCCTAAGCCTTTTACATGTCAAAACTCTGTATACATACAATACATGTATACAAAGGCATGGTATTTTTTATTTCAGAAAAGACACAAAACAATTAGAAAAATTAGAATAAACATCGGGAGTCAAATAAACAGTGTCCATTAATCAGGTTCAAGATTATAAAATAAAGTATAAAATTGACAAAAAATGTTGGTCAAGATATTAATAAAAGAAAACGAAGTGGTCTCAAAAATGTCAAATATGTGTATATATACAATATACGTGCAACAAATCGTAATGATTTGAACATATGAACATATAATTATGTTTAGTGATACCTGTTGTATAATGATGATGTGCAAAACAAAATGAGGAAATTCTGGAGAAATTATGTAGCAAAAGCAGAAGATGAGGAAGTACAACAAAAAATGGAAGAAAAACTGGTCTTAAACGACACAACTGGGGGCAACTTCCGAATCTAAAGATCCACGATTTACAAGAAGAGCAAGAAAAAAAAATGGAATCAGCCACGCTGATTTGTAATAACGGATCAGCATTATAATATGTAACTTCCTATAACTTCAGTTCTATGTTTAGTTTCAATAGTTAGCGACCTTGATAGTATTATGATTTCCTGATAAACTATATTGATATTATCAAACTAATATTAATTGTAACGGAGACACGAGATTCCTCGTACGACGGTCATTTGATTAAATTGTGTTAAACTGCAGAATTCCTGTACAACAATGTACATATTATCTACACATACATATCATCACGCCGCTTCCGTCGCGGGGTAGGCAGAAAGGATCAAGTGCTACTTCTCTCCTTGCATACACCTTTCGCTTCCGTCACTGTCATACAACTCCTCATGCATGCGCTCTCCTGTACAATGTGCTCAATACGCGACCGTCCTGAACGATCTGGTTAATATTATGATCTTGTCATTAGATCCTTGGACGGCCACGTCTTCGAGCACCATTCCTATCAGACAAATATTTTTTTTGGACATTCTTTCCACATGCATATACCAAACTGTAACAATTTAACAGATCGATAAGAATGAGTTACGCTGCAATGAGAGCTCAATCACACCACAACGCCCTGATAAATAGTGAGGTGTACGCTTTTGAGTGGGCCCTAATGGAATGCTGGACTGTAATGAAGAAAAATCGAAAACAAATACATCCTTCCCATTGAAATAACCTCAAAGGTGAGTCTCAAGATTGGAAAGTTCTATTGGATGGATCGGGACTCACTCAACTTTGAGAACCGCTGCTCTAATAAATTTGTATTATATGTACAATACCGCCACCGGGCGTCGTGACGTGGTAGAGCTCTTACTTACTTTACTTTTCGTATGGCCCGGTGTTGATAAGCTCTTATTGCAGCGCCACTCGAGTCAGCGGAAACGTAGTTTTAGAATGATTATTACTACTACACCATCACGGCATATCCCACAAGTGGGGTAACCAGCATTACAGCTGCACGTAATAAACATGCAGGCAGTCTTCTCTGTGCCAGTAAAAAAATTGAGACATACAAGATGGGTGGCAAACCTCATCGCTGAATTTGAGATGTAATACGTTTTTATTTTTCGAACACCTGTCTTTTACATGACTCTCGAAAAACTTACAGAAAAGAGTGGGAGACAAAATCTTTACCGGGTGCTCCACGGCCCAATGGTTATTAAAATATAATAAAACAGATTATTATAGGTATATTTAAAAAAAAAAACTACTCTAGTTTGATCCGGACTCGCCCCGGAAGTAAACATTAAATTGATAAATAAATCCTTGCTAATAACAAAAAAAAACTTCCGAGTCCGTCCACGCATGTTATTGTTTTTCAAACAGAAAGGAATGAAAGGAAAATCACAGCATTAACTAACTATATAAAAACACATAACAATAGATATAAAGCAGCTTAAACCTTGCATAGTATACCTAATTATAATCTGTGCCTGAACCTTAATGTCGTAGGGTAGTTGTGAAAACCAGCCTCATTGCAAATAAATAGTCTGGATCACACGAAAAATATTAAATGTTGATAATTGCTCAATTTTGAGAGTCAAATATGTAATAAATGTGTT
Source organism: Athripsodes cinereus (assembly GCA_947579605.1). Taxonomy (NCBI): domain Eukaryota; kingdom Metazoa; phylum Arthropoda; class Insecta; order Trichoptera; family Leptoceridae; genus Athripsodes; species Athripsodes cinereus. The sequence goes on from OX388327.1 coordinate 5,811,912, forward strand.
TTTTTTAGTAATAAGGTGTGTATATAATATTATTAAGTTGTAAATTTTACTTAAATAAAAATATTTGAATTTGAAGATTTTCCCACTGGGGAACATGCATGTGTTTTTACATACGGTGAATTTGTAAGGAAAGTGGAAACACTATTGTAAATGTTTGTTTTCTCTGGGATCGCATTGGCCGAATGCTGTAATGGTCCCAGTAGAATATGGTGTCCTTTTAATAATAATAATAATGTGTGAGAAATATGAATAAATATTATCAATTTATATTCATAAATTCACGAATATCCTAGTTAGAAACGATAAAAGAAATTATTTTCATTTTTAAAATCCATATTTTGTGTCAAAATTTAGAATGCCCTGTCATTGAATAATCCTCATTGCAAATAGTCTAGATTACTCGAAAAATATTTAACGTTGATTATTTAAGATTCGCCCAATGGGGAACATGCATGTGTGAGGAATTTGAATAAATGTCATCAATTCATATTAATAAAAATACGCTGATCACGAATATCCTAATGAGAAACGATAAAATAAAACTTTTAGTTTTTAAAATCCATATTTTCTGTCTTTTGAAAGCAGGCTGCCCTATTTGTACAGGCCCTCTACAGAAAGTACCTTATTTCGCGATGAAACTAAAAAACAAATACACGAGACTTGTCTCTATAAGGAGGATGTATTAATCAAATGATGATGATGATTTTGGATGATTTTATTTTTGACGCCGTTTAACAATCTCTAGACCGTCTCAAGGGCGCAAGTGAAGAGTTCAGTTTTTAATTTGCTTCTGAAGCTGGTGACAGTCTGACTATCTCTCAATGGCACCGGTAGGCGATTCCACGTAACCGGTCCAACAACACCAAAGGCCCTCTCATAGAAGTTAGACTTACCGGCTCTATTGGGCTCAGTAAGTCTATTCACAGCCAGTTCCGAGGAGCGCAGAGGTCTTCTAGTGGTCGAGTCAAATAGTCTATATACTATAATAATAAGTATTGTCTGTTGTGTTCAATAAAATTATTTTTATTATTCTCAAATGTTTTCTTCTACTATATCGATTGCTATTGAGTATTTCATCTTTCAAATGGAATCCTACTACCTAAACACCGACATAGTGAATACCTTATTTCAATTAACCTGTAACTTATTATAAAGGTATGTCCACAACGTATCTACCTACATATATCTATGAGATTATCCGTAATGCTCGTAATAAAAACATGTAAAATAATAATAACACACATGTACAGTACCTGGCTACATAACTTTAACTAATTATACACCTGTGCACAAAATCAATATTGCTTTAAGACAAATAATAATATCACAATACACAATATCAAACAATTAATTACACAATGTAATATGTAGTTAGTTAACTGAAAGAAAATCCCTCATTAACGGTACCTACCTACTTGTAAAAATTACGTTGTTTGCCAAATATACACACAAAAATAATGTGGATATTTAGCAAACAGTATTGTACATATAATTACATATAATTACTGAAAAAACAGAATCAGTACTTTTGTCACGTATTCCAAAAATCAACTATCTACACCATACCGGTATGTTACATAAGAGAGGTAACCAGACAACTAAATGCACTAATAGACGCTCAAGTCGTCAACTTTGAATAAAGTAGCATTCACATTGCTTCACTTTGGATGATCATCCAGAGTGTCAGGGTCAAACTTGTTCATCGAAAGTGAACACGTCTGTTCACACTTGTTCATCCTATGCTTTCACTGCCACGTCAACACTCTCACTAATGTTGTATGTAGTTTGACGTATTTACGTAAAAAAATAATTAAATAAATAAAAAAATGAAAAATAACAATTACTTATTAAAAATTGAAACACGTGAATATAATTCTCGACAGCATGAAATTTTGTACACGATTCTGACTTTCAATACAAATTCATAGATAAAACTTGTTTATGGTCGTTTCAGTGAAAGGACCTTTCATCGAAATGTGAACGACATTTAGAAGAGAAAAAACCAAAGATATACTAAATCGGTTATTCAAAGAAAAAATCGGTCATGCAGCCGATCAAATTTTGCATCCAGTTTTATACTGACGTTGGTTGTAAGACAATACATTGCTAATGCTTGAAGGCCATCGATGTTGGATTACAAAATATCCGAAAAAAATGTACCGCGCTGCAAGTCTAGCATGTCTATGGAAGGAACGATGCATATTCCGCTAGTTGTGTGAGAGAGATGAAGAAATTGTCTCTATGCTATGAGACATGTCCCATAAGTGGGATAAACAGTGGACTAACTGCATGTAATAAGAATGCATGTCGTCTAATCCGTGTCAGCAAAAAAAATAAGATATCAATGAGCATATCTCATCAATAAGATATCAATGAGTATATCTCATCATTTGTGTCTTCTTTTTAAAGTGATCGTACCTTTGTATACACAATGTATTGTATGTATACAGGGGTTTAACATGTAAAAGGCTTTGGCCGTGAATATATCGATGGCTAACTGGACAAATATTGTAGATCCACTTTTTATAGTTTTGAGAAAACTCGACTTGAAAGTTTGAATAGAGTAGTATTTGTATGTAATATGCATTTTTTAATTGATCATATCTCGGTTTGTATTGCGTGTGGATCAACTATATTTTCAAATATCAAAGACAATGTCACGTTTTACAAAATGTGTATCATAACTCAATTTTACCAAAAAGTGGACTTACAATATTTGTCCGGTTAGCCATCGATATGTAAATAAAAATAAAAAATGTCATATTTCAGGTTAGTTGGAAGAAATCGCGCCTCTGCGATAAACTCACCCTCGGTATATTGATTGTATGAATGTATTTTATTTATTTATTCAATTTACGGCTCATATAGCCATTTACAATATAATTATATACATATATAAACATACAAATTCACAAATTGGTGTTAAGTAATTCAAATATATATAACTAAAATAAAAACAAAAACAAAAATGCAACCAAATATCATCAATAAAAACAACCATGTATAAATAAATGGATGGGCACTATTTATAGACAATTCAAGTTAGTAGGCATGAATGTATTTTATTTGAATGTATTTTTGTGTAAATATGCTTTTAATCAATGTACAGTAAAGAATAAATAAATATTATGTTTTGTTCGTGATATTTTACAAACATCTACCTTTTACAGGACACTCAAAAAATTACAGAAAAAAATGAGAGACAAATTTTATTCCGAAGAATTCATGATTCGTTCACTACTGATATTTGTAGGTGAGAATTTAAGTATTGAAAATTACTATGCAAATACGGTGCAAACTAGATTTCTATATTATTCGATTATGTATATGCAAATTTTACGACTACTCCTTTATTAAAATACGATTTATAATAAAATAATGTTTATTTATAATTATAATAAATACATTCGCGATAAACACGTGTAGGTACTCAAACAGACTGTTGGTCACGAGATGTTATAATTCATAAATGGTCCTTAGCGGTGGTTTTTCACAAAACGGCGCATTTTGAAATATTTTTTTTCTGCAAATTTAGATAAAACTACCGTATAAGCCTAAGAAAAAACTAAGTGCCATCCCTCACCGGGACACCATGGCTACGTATCCAAATAATTCTTCGATTGGTGACGTGTCCAATACTCCACTCCGTAGCCACGTGAGTTAGTCCCAATACATTTCGATATGAATTATTTGGCTGCGTAGCCGGCGACGTCGCCATGGCGTCCTGGTGCGACGGTGCTAAGTCCCCTTATTTGGTCGTTTTCCACACGGAAAAGTAGAAAACTTTTCAAGCAACCTGTCCTTAAGTTTTCTTTTTCATTTTATGGTCGAGTGTTTGTTCCCTTTCCCTCATCATGCTCCTAACCTTAGACGTTTTATGTGTCTCTTTCCCTTTCCTTCGAATTCAACAAGGAGAAAGTTGCACGCATGGAAGAAGTGAATATGATCGATAAGTAAATATTATTATTATCTTAAATTGCACCGCTACTTAAGGCGTATTCACACTTGTTCACTTCCAGTGATCACTCTGGATGATCATCTAAAATTGAAAGGTGTGAACATGCGTTTCATCAAAAGCGATGACGGATGAAATCGATTACCATCCGACATAATTTTGATGTAAAATCCTTTCATTGAAACGGCCTTAAACAAGTTTTATCCTTTTTTTTTAAAAAAATAACTTGAATTTCTATGTTTATTTGTAACATGAATTTAAAATACGCTATCGCGATTTCAGTGTTCTTACACCATTGACATGCTCTTCAAGACTTCAAGTCTAATTTTTTTTAAATGTCTAGAAATTGTAACACAGTTAGTGCTTCTAAAATAAGTGAAAAAGTTTTATCCTATTATTCGTCTTATTCTCTATGAATTATTATTGAAAGTGAGAATCATAGTATGTAAAATCATCATGCTGTCGAGAAATATATTAATTTGCTTTAATTTTCAATATTTTTATTTATTTAACTATTTTTTTTACGAAAATAGTCAAACTACATACAACATGACCGTGAGTGTTGACATGGCAGCGAAAGCATAGGATGAACAAGTGTTAACAGACGTGTTCATTTTTGATGAACAGCTCTGACCTTGACACTCTGGATGATCATCCAAAGTGAATAATGTGAATGCTACTTTAGATAATAAACTGTAAAATGTTCTCTAGTGTTAAGAGTTTTAGTACGTAGCAATACGTAACTAAGAATATAGTTTGTAAGAATAATGTAGTAGTGCCTTGTAGTGAGTATCTCCTCCAAGTGATATTAAGGGTTGTAATTTAGGGGAGGTTTTTGTCAGGGGAGCCCTTAAAGCAAATCCTGAGCCCTCCTTTTGAATAAAAAAATGTTTTTGTTGTGGACAATTCACACAGATCTAGCTAGCCTCAAAATAAAGATAGAATTATGAATCTTGTATTATGGATACTAACCCGACGATACTTAAAACATAATTCACCTAACACATATTAATGTTCATGCAACACGCAGACCGGACTGCTTATCACTATCGCGGAGGGTAGGATTAAAGGCGGAAATGGTAGAGGCCGACCAAGAGACGCTTATATGGACCAACCGAAGAAGGACATGAACTGTGGCACATACGTAGCACTAAAGAGACTAGCTGAAAATAGGGAGGAACGGAGAAGAAAATCCAAACTCGTTGCAGACCAATCCAATGGATTGTAACTCATTATACGCAGACCCAGGACAGTTAAAAAAATATTCCGCCTTGGTACGCAAACTCTATTTACTTATTATATTTATGTATATTAGCAATCACAATATAAACAAGTAAATGATGTCGACATAATTTCACACTACACACACAACATGTGACATTTGACACGGGAGTATCACGCTAGGCACTAGAGTGATAAGTGATAACAAGTAAATAATAACAGTAGGTAGGCATAACGATGCTGAATTAATTACAACACTGCTATCTAAACAAAGAAGTTAACAACTAGAAGGAGACAGAAGAGTACCTATCAGTTTAATTTTGGCTTTCGAATTTGTGACGTATCTATTATGATACTTTATGCTATGCGAATTTTTCCGAGCAACAATTCATTGAATTAGTCTGCAACAAGTCTGGTACTTATCTTCCACTCTTCCTTGTTTCCTCTTACTACTGTTAGTCATTTCAGTTCTACGTATGTGCCACGACACATATCCTCCACCTGTAATTCCTGCTTTAAGACATAGCCTCGGTGATGGTTAAGAGCAGACCTTTGTGCAGATCTTGCCTACTTTTACTTTTAGCTTACGTTTTAAGATTTGTGAGCATTAATTTTTACCAATTCATATTATGGCGTGAGTCTTTAACGTGTCAAGAAATATAAATAATTATTTTGGTCTAATTATTCAACTGAGTATTATAACATTATTCCCATGACATAGTTCTTCTTAGAACCGACGTATGTGATTGTTTGGGGAAACCCTTAAACAATTACTGTCTAATTGATTTGCACGTAAAACCAAAACAGAGGATAGTTAATCCATGTCGAATGTAGCAAATAATTACATTTACCGTGTCTTCTTAGAAATTATGTACAAAACGTGTTTTTTATGACATACAACTGGTTTAGTTGCGATTCTGGCAGCTGTACTCACTAAAAAAATGCATATTTAAAGTAGACCGAAGGAGGATAAGGCAGCCACTCAAGACCATCTAAGAAAGACACACCAGAAACATTGGGCACATTATGTGTTACGAAATATTTCTACAAGAGATAAGAGATAGTAGAAGGGATGTGTCTGAGTGAATAAATCTCAGGGGGGCGCCCACACCGAAAATACCTCGATGATCTATGCGAAGATAATTATTAGCTGCGGATAGCATGAAGGGTAGCACAGGAGGAGCGAAATGGAAAGAAAAATGCAAGGCTTTGTGCAAATAAATCCACAGGAATGAAAATAGAGAGAGAGCGTTAAAAAAAAGTAAGCATCACTAAATGAAAACAGATTTGCGTATTTTCATTAGACAAAGTAGCTTAATTGGACAAAGCACATCTCGCAAAGACATAGGGTTGCGGGTTCCAGTTCCATCCAAGGCACTTCTAAAAAAGATGACGTTGTCTTTACTTAACCTAATATGGTAGTTTCGTGTGTTAAATTTACGACGACTTTATAACTCAATTACTAAATCTACCAACTAACCTGGTAAATACAAAAAATACACACACAATTTTAAATTTTACATCATAAATTCAGCTAAGACTTGTGCCATCCAACTTGAATGTCTTAATTTCTCGTTGACACGAAGAGAATAACTCGCATGGTTATAAGATGCAGTGACTCTGCTGGCTATACCTCACTTGTATTGATTTAAATAAAAATAGACAAATCTTTACAATTTGTTCTGTTTTCTTACTAATTGTCTTCATAGTTGATGCGTTGTCATCAAATCAAGACTACTAATTGCTGAATGCGCACAATTTGCCATGATAAAATAATTAACGTATGTATAACATTAATACTATGTAGATAAGAGGTTTCTAACCTTTTTTGATCTAGGACCACCTTGATTATATTTTTATAAGCCTTTTTATCGCTCCCAAAATTTTCGATTTGGAATAGGAATTTGATAAATATACCAATACTACTACTGCTTTACTATAACGGAATCTCCCACGAGTGGGGTAGCCAGTAGACCAACTGCATTTAATGAATATGCAAGTCGTCCTCTCTGAGCAAACACATTTTCAGGATTTATTTATTACAAGCAAAAAACAGACATTAACTACGTACATAAAGTTCGTCGGTAGCCTGGAGGTAGAGTCTCGGCCTCGTGAACACGGGGTCCGTGGTTCAATACCAGGTGCCGGCAAACTCCTCTTTCACGACACAAGCTTTTAGTAGCTTACTGTGAAAGGTGTATAAGGTTGTATTTGGGTTTATAACAAAAACCCAGATATATCTTTTTTTTTTAAAAAAAAGTAAAAAAAAAGGTAAATCTTTCAGAGATCAGCTACCATCCAACACCATGTGTCACAATTAATTTAAAAGATATAGGTATCTAACATTCCGGTCATCTTCTCGCTCACTCGATCATCACGCTAGCACAACATACAAGTTATTAATTACAAATCAAGGGGAAGGGGAGGGGGTGATTACTGAGTATCTGGCGGTGATTACCGAGGATGATTTTTAAATTTTTCTTTTTTGCAAACTCAACAACAAAAAGCAAACTCCCCTTTCACGACACAAGCTTTTAGCTTAGTGTGAAAGGTGTATAAGGTTGTATTTGGGTTTAGAACAAAACCCAGATATATCTTTTAAAATAAAAAAAAAAGATTGTTTCACTTTGATTTATCGACAGTCCAGTTCCACAACTCAACAAGTAGGGTTGTCTTATATTCGAGAAATCGCCATTTTTGTAGTTTTGCTATATTTACATTATGCTTTGAAAACACAACAGCAAGTGAAATATACTATATAATTATCGCACTGTTAAAGACACACGTTGTCTTTGTTCCGTTCAATAGTTAAACAATTCGAAATATTTATTTGTGGAATTGAAAATAAGTACATTGGTTTATTTTCTTTAACTTAAAATTAAATTTTTCATAATAAAATATTTCATTTATTAAGGAAACCGTGTATTTTTATTAACGTTTTTTGTGTGTTGTATTGGAAAAGAGGCGTTGATTGTGTGTAATACCAATTAAATCAAAAAAATTGACTTGTCGAATTATGGAACTGGACTGTCGATTATATTAACTTCAAAGTACAACGGACCCCTAGTGAGCCTCTTCCGGACCATTGGAGGTCCGCGGACCACTAGTTGGGAACTATTGACGCAGCTAATACCATGAACTTATCTACACATACTTGAGGTTGTTGACTGCGAGCAACCAGCGATAAAACAGTAAAAAAAGTGATAAACAATTACCTAAACCGAGTACATAACATCTTATGATTCATGGATAGAGTTTGTCATTCGTGTGCAAAATTCTATTGTTTGTAAAATAAATAGTAAATTAATATTGTCGGTTATAATAATTATAAACTAGCTGTAAACCCAAGTTCTCTCAAAAATAATAATAATAAAATTAAAAGTTCGCTATTTTAGCGTAAAACAAGTGAAAATTCTCATTAACATTTTTTTTAATATTTTCTACACACTGATGTTAGTATAGCTGGCGGACTTATCACATATGTAATTTCTTCCAGACAACCAGTGCTATCTCAATTTTACTGAAACAGTTCTTCTCCAAACCCTGGGCTGCGAAAATTTCGAGTGAAACTTGACGACCCAGCCGGGAATCGAACCCAGGACCACAATGATGCAAGTCGACTGAGCCGTTACACCAAATTTCCCAATGCTTTTTTTTTTAAAAAAAGAAGATATATCTGGGTTTTTGTTATAAACCCAAATACAACCTTATACACCTTTCACAGTAAGCTACTAAAAGCTTGTGTCGTGAAAGGGGAGTTTGCCGGCACCTGGTATCGAACCTCCAACGCCTTGTTCACGAGGCCGAGACTCTACCTCCAGACTACCGACGAACTCAAATGCTGTTTCATAAATTGATTTTTTTGTCGTTCCTTTAAATACTATGCTTTATAGAATGTTGTCTTATTTTAACAAGCACACAAACGAACAGATTATATTTTTATATATTTATGTATACAGTCACGGTATCTCTGTATGTAATAAACATACAATTCGTCCTCTTTGTGCAGTAAAAATAAAACGTTCAGAATAGGTGCCACACTTCATCGCTAAATTAAATATTATGTATGTTTTGTTCGTGGTGTTTTTACCTATTTTATTTTGTAATGTTTTGTAAACAGACAGTTTAACAATACATACCTATATTAGAACAGATAACAATATTATTTACGAATATGTATTTATCTGTCTTTTACAGGACACTCGAAAACGTACAAGAAAGGAAGGAATAAGTCGGCCGGTGTGGCGCGGAGGTAACGCTCTTGCCTTCGGGTCACGAGGTACCGTGGGTGTTAAGTGCATTGCAGGTATATGTGTGTATCGTCCCGTTAGTACCCATAATACAAGATTCATCTTAGTTTGGGACTAGCTTCATCCGTGTAAATTATCTATGAAAAAAAATACCAATTTTTTGCCAGAGCCTCTACCACGGGGTCCGCAAAAAAAAAAACAGTTTTCACATCATAATACTAAAAAAATTATGATAAATAGCAATATTGGATGTATATGTATGTTTACACAATATAAGTACCTAAATGTTTATTATTTTATGTCACCGCTATCGCGAGACGTGCACAGCGAGGATGCTTCAGGCGTCTACAACCGCACGAAACGACGCAAACATCCGTACTGAAACTGACAGAATTCACGTAATGTTGTTATATTTATATATTATAATACCTTAAACAATTAATAATAATTATATTTATAAATATAGTAATGTATCGTCATGTGTCAATAATTTAATATTATTAATATTCGTAATACAAAGATTGCGTGTTGTGGAAAGGAGAACAAGTCAAAGATAGAAAAAAAATGGAGAGGAGTGAGTGGCGCTCGATCTTTGCGCCTACTCCACGAGGGAAGTGGTGTGATGGAATGTGTTTGTGATGTTTTCATGTTTTTACTGCCTTCTTCATACTAGAGTAATTTCACCCAGGGTAATTATGAATTTAACGAAAATTTCGTTAAAAACAAAAGGAGTAGACATAATTGATAGTTTCCAAGCTAAAATGACAATGGGCTGGTCATATAGTTAGAAGAGAGAATGGCAAGTGGATGCTTCGAATCCTGGAATCGAGACTATGGAAGAGCAAGAGAAGCAAAGGGAGAAATTGTGTTAGAATGGTGGAAGGACAAAAGTCGCTAATAAATTAAAGACGACCAATCTCGAAACTTTCTCGAACTGACGTTCTGTCGTTTCCGCTTACCCTGCTAGGGATCCGACGTAAAGGAAAACATGGCCAAAGCCAAGACACCAGGAAAATACTGAATAGAAGTAGAATCAAATGCCTAGAATATTTAATATTTTTTTATTGTTTAATTGGATTTGAGGGAGAACCATGTTTACACAGTTTACACAATGTAACATTGTGATAAATCTAATCGGAAGAAGTGAGAAATGCGTCCAAACGCTTACGAATAGGCTCTAGACTGGCTTAAGTGATAATTTTCGATGTCCATGGATAACGTTAACCAATTTCGCCATTCACGATATAAGGTCTAATAATCAAAAACGTGCAAACCTCGATAGAAGCAAACATTTTTTTGGGATATCGTATATTTTAGATATCGAATGGATCAAGCTCTTTGAGCTGGTTTTCTAGTTACAATTGATTTAGTTGTATATTGTTAAAACTGTATGTTTGCAAGAGTAAAATAAAAATATCTTCCGTCTAAATGACGCCGGAACAATTAAGTTCAATATTTTATCTACTGCTAGTTCGACCAGTTTGCACAAATGTTTAGAATATTTTATATTAACTGGATTTGAGATGAGAGAACCGATCAGATGCTTAAGCCTGCCTAGAGCCAATTCGTAAGCGTTGAGACGCCTTCTTCCGATTAAGTTTTGTATAACGTTAGATTGTGTAAACATCGAATGAAGATATCTGATTGGTTAGAAGTAGAATCATTTTACATTCTATATTTTCTCAAAATTCTAAACTTTACAATATGTTTAGGACTAGAGGGCTTGCTTCCATTGTACATTACCAAACACGCAATATACAAGGGGAGTACAACATATCCTATAACTCACCCCAATCCAATAAATAAATAATAAATGCGGTTATTGGACATGTACTCTTTTTCTGGACATGCACCAAATAATAAATGACATTACCTTATGTACAATCGATGATAATTGTATTGCTGGAACAATATAGTGGAATGAAGTTATTGTGAATTTTATTATTATGTAACATAACAATAACCGATAACAATAAATTATGAATATCTACTTACAATCAACACATAAATAATAACTATTTGTTTATTTTATTCCTTTTGCCTATCATCATTTTATAACAGTGTTAACAAAACATTACAAAATTTACAATACTAGGATGATATATGCATGTAACAAGATTATCACTATGAAGTGATTCCTTCCATCTAACCATCTACGAGTAACATAATATTTTGACTAGGCAAGAAAGTCTATTTATTGAATATTTATTTAACAAACAATAAATAAAACAAACAATTAAGTAAAATAATAATGAAAAAAGTAAATAATATAAAAACAGAAATAACATATCTACTGCCAATTATAAATCTCAAAAAATTGATGTGAAATTCGTCGCGAAATGCACGCGGAATAAACCAACTTATGTACATTCCATTGACGAAAGACCATAATATATGTTTAATCGCTGGAATAAGTAGATGAATAAATAAGATGAAAATTAAACTCCATTTTACTTTGAAGAGTTATTGGGCAGCGATTCGGCTCATGCCTTTGCATATGGAACAGTTTATACATAATACATGTCAGACAATTAATCTTGGCGGTATAGATAATGAAGAAGAAAAGTGCAGTCATGCGCCGAGATGAGTGTAATAAACATGCTAAATTCTGTGAAACTGACTAACTTGATGTAAATCTCATTATTCTGGTGAAATAAGGATGTCAGTATATTTTAGAAATGCAATTTCACATTCTTTTAAATATTGCATCATATCTATTACTTTAGTTCGCATTATATAAATGCAGAATCATTATTTTATAAATCCGATGCATGCCTGTTCATTAATGGTCAAATTATTCAAATTTTATAAAACTAGTACTACAACTACTATATCATCACATCTCAGCATATCCCACAAGTGGGGTGGTCACCTAACCAGGTCCTCGTAGTGGCAACAAAAAATTAATACGTTCAGGATGGGTGGCCAACTTCATCGCGGAATTTTACATGTAAAATTTCTTAATTTTTTCGACCACCTGCCTTTTACAGGAAATTCGAAAAGTTACGGAAAAGAGCGTCAACAATCGTGACATCTATCATCATCATCATCATCATTAAACCCAGATTCATCTTTGTACCATCATGTGAAAACCCCCAAATTGGGGTAGCCAGTGTATCAACTGCATATAACGGACATAAAGGTTTTCTCATTCTAATTATAAAAAAATACTATGTGTGTGTAGTGCACTTTCAGGATGAGTGGCATAACTCAACACTGCAGCAGGTAATAAATGGTACAGGTAATTTCATTTAAATTTTTAACAATCAGAAATATTCATTCATATTATATACCATCAAGGCATCTTCCACAAGTGGGGTAGTCAGAGGGCTAAAACTATGTAATTAACATGCAAGTCGACGTCTCTACGTATATAAAAGTTAAGACATTCAGGACGGGTGGCAATATCCTAGTCACTAAATCAGAGATGTTGTATGTTTTATAATAATGATAAAAATCTTTAGTGCACAAATGCACACATAATATACAACCAACCGTCGCAGAAAAAATACGTAAACATATAGAACTAGCAGGAGAAATAAAAAATATTTGGCATTATGGGTCCGTTTATATTACAATACCTACCTTTAGTCATGTCAGCTACAGGGGTAACTTTGAAATCTTTAATAAATAATTTACAGAAATTAGATTTACCGGTCAATTTATACATAAAAATTCAAATACATAATATTATAATTATTAGAAAGTTTTTGAACACAGATATTTCAGGCACGATGCTGGTATTTTAAACCCGCGTTTTGATCCTAATCCTTTGATATCCTGTATATCTGGATAGGTGAATTTTCCCCGGCTTTAGACTGTTAAGTTTTTGTCTAATCATGACTGATCATAAATGGAGACTTATCTGGTTGTATAATACTGAGAAGTGTGGATGGAAATTCTGCCGCCGCGTAAAATTACAATAGAAATAAAACATGACAACACTACTGAACAAATAATTTTGTACGCGATGTTTTACAAATGTTTTTCTTTCGCCTTTAACAGCGAATTCGAAAACTTACACAAAAAATGGGAGGCCTATTCTTTGCCTGGGACTCCATTGGACGATGTATTAAACTGAGCAATTCTCCATAAATGATATATTTGTTAAAAAGGTTTAGAATAACTATAAATCAAGGTAGGTATATATTTTTTAATATTGAAGTTACATCTGCCAAAATTTCTCCGTAAATATGTACAAAACGAATCTAAAAATACCTCACCTCTGATGATAGTTGCAAATTGTAGAATAGTATTCTAAAATAACTAAAAATATCTACAAAAAATGTAAAAACAGCGAAAAAACTGTTAAATCATAACCTCTTCGATTATGAAATGCAACACAATACAAACATTTCACTCAAAATGACAGTAGAAGAAAGATCAATGCTTTTCACAAAGCAAACACAACACAAAAACACTGAAATTATAGAAAATAAAAGTAAAATAATTTAATTTATACATTTTTTGCTATATTTTGATGATTTATTGTGTTATTTAACGTATTTTTTATATTTATTTTGACGCATATCGACAACTACCCGCGCACGAATCTGTAAATTTCTCGGAACTTGGAATATTTTTCAGTACTACACAATACACATTTCATTAGAGAGTGCGATACACTTTGCAGTACTGTACCTGTATGGTGATGAAGGAATGACATTTCAGAAACAGTGCGAATAAATGTGGAAGTTGTGGATGCAAGTTGATTTTTTTAAAATTGAATTCGACTTTTACTCCAACAGTCTCTTAACTACCCACTCGTTTTTGTAATTTCGAATGTCCTTTAAAAGGTAAATATTCGTAAAATGTCACTTATAAAACGGATATACTTTTTTCAAACTTTTTTGAATGTATTGATTTTATATTAAAATACACACAAACATGCTGAAAATTTTATTTGGTGACTTTATCCCTAATAACTAGGTTTACCTCCCTAAAATTTAACATCTGTTTGTAAATATAAATAGGTGCGTAATAAATAATTAATGTTAAGTGCCGATAGCAAGCATATAAAATATGACCAATATTCGTATTTACTGAGAAATGTAAAAGTTTAAACGGATGTGTTAAATATTATGTTTTTATTTTATTTTTACGAATCCAAGCCACATTTAATTTATAAATAGGCAAATTAGTGCAATTTGTAATTTAAATGGACACAATATTCTGGGAATCACATAATATTAAAACTAAATCGATGTTTTGATGGATGGATGATTCGAACATTTTAGTTGCTGATTTCCATTTATAAAAATATGTAGGTACCTATGACAGTGGTGTGTTTCCCATACACCCAAAATACTAACGCAAATCTTAACAATCATATGCATCAATTTTTTTTAAATTTTTTTCACTTTTTTATCACCAAATCATGACTTATGTAAAATGGCTAAACCCGTCACTGCTTATAGGTACAAAGAGTTATTCGTGAAATAAATAAATACCACAATTTAGTAAATACGTCAAATAAAGTATTATTTTTTTGCGATAGCTACCAAATACGTAAATGCATCAAAATTATCATTTAACGTCATTCACATGACATATTATTTATGTAATGTTAATATTGAAGTGTCCATTTCAGATATTATAATTATGTACCTATATTTATTTTAAGCATTAGTTTAGACTGTTTGTCAATAAAAAAAGACTTGTTGATGTAACAAGTACGTGCTTATTATGTCATTATAGGTAATAAAATTTATTGATTGTAATTGACTTTTACTTCCTTTTCATAAAAAAGTGTACATTTGCATCATAACTTTCAATCGCTTCCTCTTTAGCAGTTTGTACAATCAGCTGACCAAGGTCGTTCGGAAATAAAAACAATCATGGCCGCGTAAAATAGTGAAGTGCATCAAAGTAGGACTTGGTAGAAGTAAAATGAATTTGTAGAATATAGTTTCCTATTTAAGCTTTATTAAAACATGTTTATTATAAGAGAGGGTGTTGATTATACGAAATAAAGCTAAGAAATATTTATTTTTAATCAACGTATTAAATAAATGTAATGTTAAAATCACTGCTTGTATAAATTATGGAGATTTTTTTTATATTACGTTAGTAGAAAAAACACATTTCGTCTTCGTTGGATTTAAATTTTAAACCAACAAAATTATCATTTATCAGCTTCATAATTGGTTAGTTTTTTTTTATCAATAGTTAATAAATGAGCTTAATTATTAACTTGATTATGAGCTTTCCTAATTTGTCCAAGGGGCTTTTTTAGCATTTGTTGGAACCTGAAATATTTGCATCATTGATAATAACTGCGTGGTAAAAATAACGTGTTGTTCAAATTACTTGTACCTAACGCATGATTGCAAGACTTTTGCATGTCTATCAAAATATTATTTGTACGGAGAGATATGAGCAATTCAACCAAATTGAATATTAATTGATGTCTGGTAGATCGGTAGATGCCCGCCTGGCGAGTGGTTCGTTCAGTATTTCGTTAATTTCGCATCACTACGGTTGCGCATGTCCACTGCTTCTGTCATTTCTGTTTTATTTTGAGAATTGTTTGTCAAAGTCAATGTTATATTATTTTTGTCTAGGTGCTAAATATAATATGATTTGTAAATATTGTTAAACATTAAGCAATAATAATATTGTATTTCAACAACTGCGGCCTTGTAACATCATTGTCAAATCGTTCATTTGTGATAATATTGTGCAAAATACGTCGACGTCTTAAACTACTGTGATACTTATAATAAAAATTTAATCAATTATTGCTCGAATATGACTGAAAAGGATATTTACAGAGATACTCCATTAAGATATTTAGGTATTTACGTGTTTATAATAAAGTTTAATGTAGATTTATCGTATTTTAATGTAGTTTTGTTGATGATTTAAATCCTAACCTCAATCTTCTTATATAATGACATACCAATACATTGTGTTGCATTTTATGACCGTGATGAATGAAATGCCTTCATAAACATGATTGAAGAATTGCTGCTAAATGAATAATAGTTAATCAGGTGGAAATTAATAACTTGTATTGACATGATGCATTTTTCCAAGTGTAAAAGTGGTACATTTTTCTTATGATTCAATCTCCACTACATATTACTCAATGTAGAATTAGTTATTATATTGCTCATTTGCATATAATATTAATCTCCCTGTTCCATAAGATAGACTCACAAATCATATTTTTTCAGGATATGTGAACCTGTCTAAATATTGATTATTTTCAACTATTTTATGTAGATATGTAGTATTTTCACCTGGAGAATGAAGAATCCGGTAGGATTTTGGGGAGTTTTTAAGCACAAGATTAATTGTATTCGTTTTCATACGAGTTTGACATATCACAAATATGCTTATATTTTTACGTTAGATTGATTTGTAGATTATGTTAAGTAAGGGTTGTTTTGGTGTTATTTTATGCAACAGCACATTTATTAATAATCATTTCATAAATGTGGATCAATCTCCCAGCTCCATAAGCTGGACACTAGAAATTCTTATATTCCAAAATGTGCAATTTTTAATCACACGACAGTTAACCTAAACCACATTTGCAAATAATATTACTATACCCTCACGCCATATTCCAATTGGGGTAGGCAGAGAGGACGGGACGCTACACAGCTCTATCTCTTCAGGAGACAAAGAGGACAAATAAATATGTGCTTATAATATCTTCTTAGCCTAGAGGTAGAGTCTCGGCCTCATAAACAAGGGGTCCGTGGTTCGATCCCAAGTGCTGGCAAACTCCCCTTTCACGACACAATCTTTTAGCTTACTGTGAAAGGTGTATAAGGTTGTATTTGGGTTTATAACAAAACCCAGATATATCTTTTAAAAAAAATATACATTTTTTTTTAGAATTTTTGTTTGTGAAATTGAAAGAATATATCTTTCTGGATATGATAAGCAAAAAAACTTGATCTTGAAAAATTTCCAGTTGTCTTTTGAATTGAGTGATCAATAAACATATTATTTCAAGAGTTAACATCTATGTTTTTATGTATGTTTTAGCTTTTTTAACTTTATTTATTCCATTCTCTGGCAATGGGATTAATTTAAAGCCACAAAATTTCACACAGTTTTTAATGAAACAAGTACTCACCTCTCATCTGCCGTTATATAATCTGCACTGAAGAGATCCATTATGTTCTCCCTCCAAGTCAAAACTCGAGTTCCGTCCAATTTAGTTGTTGCTCCAAATAATTATTTGTTGCGTTGCAGGATACGCCAATGAAGTGGGAGAGTCTTTCCGCAAGGTGGTAGCGGACAAATACGTCCACCTCAGTTATGTGGTCGCCTGTGGTTACGTCCTCGCTGATACCTACGACAAAGCAAATAGAGCAAAAAAGGTTAATAATATCTTCATAATAAAATATTTTAGTCAATATTAAGCAAAGTTATTTTACAATTAATCATTGTATGAGGTCTAAAATGGAAACTGAATACACAAAATTGCCATACCAGGACATTATTACCTACATTTGATTGGTTATTGAGGTATATAAATTTATGACAGTTAAAAGTGCTTTCAAAATTTTAAGTAAAAATAATAGGCGCCCTTGAGACGGCTTAGGGACTGTTAAACGGCGTCAAAACAAAATCATCCAGAATTATCATCATATAACAGAGAATTTCAAAGATTTTGGTATTAATTGGACAAAATACATTTCGCATATAGGATAGGTTGTCGGTTTAAGTCCCATCTGGGTAACTACCAAATAAGGTGTCTGTTCTAAGCATTATATGTCATTTTCATGTGTTCAATTAACATTTGAATTGTCCAGGTCCATAAATTAACAAGTCAAATTTTTGAAATTTTGATTTTATTGGTAATACACACAATCAACTCCAGTCTTTGAATTCCATAAACAAATAACTTTAAAAAAACACATTTCCCTTTATATACTAAGTATTTAGTAATGTATCTATATACACATTAGTGATGTAACGAATGTGTGATTTTGGATATTAGCGAATGCGAATATTTGTTACCAACATTCGCGAATACGAACAGCGAATATTGACTTGCTTAAATTTCTGCAGTTACTCAAATATTAAAATTTCTACCCCCCGATGCCGAATTTTCAAAATGGTATAGGAATTTAAAATATTTCAAAACTCTTCGGTTTTTTCAAAGAATATTTTCTGGCAGTATCTTTCTACAATGTACCGGGTAACTATCCGGCACTTTTACCGATTATCCGATACTTTATTACCAAAATAATATTCGCAAAACATTCACATAATTTTTTGCGAATACGAATGCAAATGCTTCGAAATATGCGAATACGAATATTCGTTACAACACTAATACACATACACACATGAACATTAATATACTCGAACAGGACTCATTTCTTCTGATCATAATAGGAATTGACACAAACACACACGCACATCATGTATACAATATTAGTGAATACTTTGTACGTATCGCTTTAATTCTACTCCTAGTTAATATTGCTTTGTTTTTTAGGAATCTGGATCAAATTGTAAGATGTTGATAGCTGCAGGTGATACTTTGATTTGGCAAATGTGTGCATCAGTTATTATTCCTGGATTTACAATTAACAGGTCTGTTTGCTATATTTATTTCAGTTAACAATAAATGACTGCAATAATCTTAACAATAAAATTACATAATTTATAGAAACTAAAACAGAGACGACAACCAGATAATAGTTTATAGTTATATAGTATGTAAAACCCAATACAAAACAGATTTGATTTCTTTTTATTTATTTATTTGATTTTTCACTGTACATTGGTTGAAATATTTTAAATCAATACAAACTATCAAAAATATCAGTTATACAAAACAATGTTGTATTAAAACAAACATCGTTTCTTGTTATACTGTTTATTTAGTACATTTTGTGAAAATGGAGGAAATATGTTAGGTTAGAAGAGGGATTCGAATCGTAACCTTTTACTTGGAAATCTTTTGTCTACAAATTGTATCAGTTGTATTTATATGAATATTTATTCCATGAAGCTCCTGGCTAAAAAAAAAGTCCTATTTTTTTATTACTTTTTGAATGTCTTGTAAAGGCTAGTGTTTGCAAAACATCACAAATAAAACATTTAATACCTTTTTTCAATTCAGTGATTATTTTTGTTCTCTAGCTGCATCCTGAATGTCAATTGTTTTGATATTTGATGATTTTGTTTTATTTTCTAGGATATGTGCCGGTGTACGCTACGGATTAGACAAAGCCACCAAGATGCCAGGAAAACAGAGGAAGTTAGCCGCTACTGTATCTGGTCTACTCTCCATACCTCTTATCATACATCCTATAGACACGGGTGTGGATCATTTGATGGACTATACGTATAGGAAATATTTTAATTCATCATCGTAGTCTAATGCGTAAACAAGAATTTATTTATACTGTGGAACTGTGTATACTTAGTATGGCTGAGTGCTGTCATATAGTGTAGATATAGCTATAGGTATGCGATGATATAGTACAGTGTAGGTACATATAAATAGTATTGTGGTGTTGTTATTGTACTGAATATGCCTTATACTACTACTACTATACCATCACGGCATATCCCACAAGTGGGGTAGCCAGCAGACCAGCTGCCTTATATGCCTAATAATTATTCTTTATTCTTTCTTCCTTCTCTCTCTCTCACCTCCTATTAACTTATTTGTTATTTTTCTTTTCTTTCTTTCTTCCTTCTCTTCCCCACCTATTGTGTACTTACTTATATTGTTTTTTTTTTTTTGTACTACATAATAATGAATATATTTAAGATACTATAATTGGCGATGTAAATCAAATATTGAACTTGTAAATTACTTATTCCTATTGTAAATGCTGTTGTATCTAAAAGAAAAATAAAAATAAAATAAATAAAAGAAGAGATGGTTTGGACATGTGGAGAGGATGGGTGTTTGAAAGGATGACGTAGAAAAATTATCTGTCTAAAAATAAGGTGTTAGAAAGTGTAGATGAACAAGAATTATATGATTCAAATTCTCAAGGATGACCACATAAAATGAATAAGAGTAATTAGTGTATATGTGTATGAGGAACTTCAGTATGAATGTGGAGGAAGAGAGAGTAGTGTTTAATAACAGGTTGAGTTGCTGTTTTGTCCTCTTTGCCTGACACGCAAGGGATGTGACATGAGGGGATAGAAAGATTGATTGGTAGGTCATCATAAACTCAAATCATTATACGTATTTTATATCAACGCAAACATTTTTATACAAGGTTTTTGTAAAACATCATATTAATTGTGTCAGTACACACGTTGAAGAATTCCATAATTAGGTAAATTGAAACAAGTGTTTCTTTCTATTATAAATTATTGATCACAAGAGAAACGTCTCCGGCGATACCGTGATGGTATATATTAGATAGAAAAAGTGACAGATATAAATTGAACTTCTAAATTTGTGTTCTTAGGTAGTCTTTGAATTTATAAGCACAATTAATTATGATAAGTAAGATGTTCCTTCACATTTTGAGCCTTGCACTTTTCTGCTACGCAAAAGCACCAAGCTTTTAAGGTTAGGACATGAAACAATTCTAATTCATAGATTAATATTAGTAATTTGTTCCGAGGAATCTCCGGCAAAGATAATTATACCGGTCTCTCACTCTATTCTGCAAGTCTTCGAGCGATTGACTGAAAAAGGTGGGTGATTGTAAAACGTGAAAAAGACATATTATAACATTTTCATTGTAGCAATGAAGTGTTTGCTACCCATCCCGAATGTCTTACTTTTAATTGATTTGTAGAGGTTAATCTATACGATTACGTGTAGTTGCTACTACTTGCTACCCCACTTGTGGCGGATTATGGTATAGATAAATAGATAGAGCATCCGTTGGCTACTTTATTAGTATGAAACGCCTTGATGATATAGATAAATAGGAAATTAGTTATATTGAATATGGATAAAAATTACTCTTGGCCAATTTATTTGTGTAGGTATTTTTAAATATTGATATTAATTGTTTTACATTTTTTTTGTATTGTTCATTTGCGATTTTAGGACGAAACTTTTTACTTTAAAATGTCAGTGTACCCCTTTTATCAAAATAGTGCATTTTTCACATTTTTTAAAAATATATAAATGATTTCTATTAAATTAAAAAATGGAAAAAAATCTCACCAATATGATTTAAAAATATTTACTTTCATAACTCATTACCGTAAGTAAATCGATCACTTAGTTCCATAAGTCTGCAATTCCTAATTCTAACATTCTGAGATTCAGGTTGTCAAATTTTGAGGCAGTATATTGGGAGGTCAATTGTGTGGAAAACTCAAACAAATATGTGCTTCTAATATAAAGAATAATAAAATTTTTGAAGTTTGACTTGTGAAATTTAAAGAACTTTAAATTCTAGATGTAATTAGCCTTAAAAACTCAGGAAAAATTTTGAATTGTTGGCTCATGAGACTGGGCGATTGGTGTAATCTAATTGTATCCTTATCAATAATTTTTCACAGAATCTTTTCAACCATAATTAAACATCTAGTTACATGTTAGAAATAGAAATTGGTCACCATTAGAAAAGACAAGAAGTTTATACATTCCCTGATCCCCTAATTACCTCAATTGCATAATTATTTATTTAGTAGATGTGTGAAACAATTGTAAATGACAAAATTACCTCGTGAAAAAAAATAATAAATATAGCTGTCGAAGTAAAGGAAATAAAATTAAATATAGACAAACAAACTTTATTGTGCTGTAGTCGAAATGTTCAGAGAACAAGTGTCTCCTCTTGAGACTATAATAGAAAATAGATTATTTTACATACATGACCCATTTTGAATGTGTAAGGATGAAATAGTGTTTAAGTAAATTACAATTTATTTATCATAAATGTTTTGTGTGGTACGGCCACACTGCCAAATTCTGCCAAAAATTTATGTCAATCACAATTTGTCAATTATACCAAATTTATTTGTGACAAAATCTTTGTTTCTCATATGTTTAATAAATGCTTGGATAATATTGCCTTTTTTTAAAAGTTTCTCTGCTATTTCTTAAATACTATTGTTATTAAAGGCGGTCTTAGACTTTCGCACACAATTGGTTCTTGAAATATGTGCAAATATTGAAATTTCTAAAAACTCTATTTTATAATATTTATATATCAATATATGTATATACATAATTTATTTATTTATAATTTACAGTTAAGTATCTAAATTTATCACACGAAACCTCCACATAAGGCTTAGAAAAGACAATGTCACCTTATTTGGTAATGCCCCAGATTGGACATAAACCCACAACCCATCCATTCGCTAGGTGTGCTTTGTCCAATTAAGCTACTGGGTGACATGCCAAACATGAAGCTATCATTGGGACTTATAAGAGAGGATATCGGAGACTTCAGTAAAATTTACTGTTCATATTGTATCGTAAAACGGTGTGAGCCATGTAGTGAAGTCAATAAGGAGTGTTTAAGTGCTTTTAGATGTTCTCTTTGAAAACTTGACAAAAGTTTGTAAAATTCTTGATGATGTTGACGTGTTAAAAATATGTGAAAGTAGAAATTGCGAAAGTCAAGGACCGTTTTTATCTTATTGGAAATTTTATTAGATACTAAGGAGAAAATATTGATTATACAAAATATTTTGTTTTTATTGTCATATTATTATACAAATGTTATGTTCTGCATTTAAAATATATTTTTTGTAAATAACACCCTTTTTTAATACATTTATCCTGTAACTCTTTGTATGGTTTGTCAGAGTAAGTTTTGGTTTATTATGGAAAAGAGGTAAATAACTCAGTTGTCTCAATATCGCTTTAAATGGATGTTGAAAAGGTCATGCACAGTGCAGGATTTCAATCTAGCACCTTTTAGTTCCAGCAGGGTTACTCTTGACAAAACTAAACGCAATCTTAATCTAGTCTTGATCTTGATCATACGACGCAAGAAGGGACTATGGTCAAAAACACCGCGCTACCGCTAACGCGCGATCGGTTTGCGTGTATTTTTGGCCAATAGTCACTTCGTGCGTCGTATGATCAAGATCAAGACTAGATTAAGATCGTGTTTAGTTTTGTCAAGAGTAACCCTGCAGATCAAAGATATAAATTTTCGCAGATTACTGTTACTCCTGCTTTTATGCAACTTCTATAGCTTATATTTTCAAAGAAAATTGGCGCGTTCTATTTCGATCAAAATTTTATTTTCAATCAAAACCAATTTAAAGCTCGAAAACAGCATACGTGGGGCTACCATTGAATGTCATTAGACAAGAAGAACTCCACTATGTTACTACTTCGCTTGGACTCGAAGCGAACACCTTTCCATTAATACACAGCAGGGTTACTCTTGACAAAACTAAACACGATCTTAATCTAGTCTTGATCTCGAAGGGTCTATGGTCAAAAACACCGCGCTACCGCGAACGCGCGATCAGTTTGCGTATATTTTTGGCCAATAGTCACTTCGGGCGTCGTATGATCAAGATCAAGACTAGATTAAGACCGTATGTAGATTGTGTCAAGAGTAACCCTGCTGGTATGCATTATTCAAATAAGCTAGGGGATGGCTACATCAGACTGTCAATTTTCTTTATTTTTTTTATTTTTTTTTTATTTTATTCTATTTTTCACAATTACAAATAAAAACAAAACTTAACATAATATACCATTTACAATAATTTTACTCCACTCCTTTTAAGCAACTTAATGCTTGTGTAAGGAGTGTAGATGTATAGCATTACAAATAAAATTTATAAAAATATCACCAACAGATGTGTAAAAAAATTGTAACGAGAAAAAAAAATATAAACCTAACGTACTGCAAACATAATTACGTCTGTAATAGAAAAATATTTTAATAAAAATAAACAACTATCAAACATAAATATTATCAACAAACATAAACAAATCAATTGATCATTTAAATCTTGTGTACCACTTAGCGATGCTTATACCACATACCACAAGTGTCTTAGAAGGATTTTGGATGTCAGATGGTATGAACATGTTACAAATGATGCTGTGCGCCGGCGCACCCAGCAGAGACCTGTAATCTCCGTAATACAAGAGAGACGATGGTCCTGGCTGGGACATGTTTTGAGAATGCCCAATGATAGTTGGCCAAAAAGAGCACTGTTCTTCCGTCCGCAGGGGTTCCGTAGGCCCGGGCGTCCCTCTTTCACAATACACCGTTCCTATGACAACGATATCAGAGCGCAAGGAATGTCGTGGGAGAGGTGACGCAATTGGCACAGAGACGCTCTGAATGGAGGAGGCTGGTTTCTGCCCTGTGCTCCCGAGAGGAGCGTTGAGGGCGATGATGTACCACTTAGCGATAAGGGAGAAGTTTTGAGTTTGAAGTGCTTCTTTATTTTCATGCGTAATTCTTTGGGGTCCGTTGTAGACCGGATATCATATGGCAACTCGTTGAAGAAGTCTACAGCTTGGTACTTGTATTTGTATTGGAGCTTGGTACTTGTATCTTTATATACACGTATTTCAACGTGGGCGAAAGTGCCTCTTTGTGGTCGCTTGAAGATTTCTGGGAGATGGTAGGAAGCTCAGAAATGAATGGGTGAGCCAAGGTAGGTAATTTAGGGGAGCATTGGCAGACATAATATGTATTAAGCTTAAAAAAAATTTCAAAAGTCTGTCGTTTTCCCGAATTCCTATATGAAAAAAATATAAAAGAGTCGGGTATATTCTTAAATCCTAATATTAAACAAAAACCATAGAGGAAAATTCTTATGCATTAAATACTGCGCCTGATTATATGCAAATTCTGTTGCTGAAAATGGGCTTTCAATGTTACATAATTTCAGGAACCTATCTGTCGTTCATTAAATAAAGCGATAAATAAATCTTGAATATCTTCCATTACACAAAACAATAATTATATGCTTATCATAATGCAATAAGTTCACCAGCAGCGTCATTGGCAAATGCTATATAAAGAAACTAACATTGAAATCTGGAAATTAAATATTTGTGAACGATTTCATGATCCATTCTGGAATCGAATTCGAGATTATAAAATCAGTATGATCAATAAAATATTATTGAAGTGGTCAATCTAGAGACCCGGGTTCGATTCCAACGGCTGTCTAATTATTTCACCTTTACAACACGAGTATATTACTAACTGCGAATGTGTCTGAAGATTTTTGGGTTAATTGAAAAATCAGATTCATCCTTAAAAAATATATATATGAACAATCTACGCAGATTCGCGATACGCAGTCCCAAACTTTGATAATACGAATATTACATTATGGGTACTAACGCGAGGATGCATACATTCAATATACACATATTATATGTATATGTATGTTTCACCCAGACCCAGGATAATTTGAAAAGAGATATTTTTCATGATGCCCCAGCTCAGATTGATCCCATTGATTTAACATGCAAGAACGTTACCTCCGTGCTATACCGGCAGTCGAATTGCTACATTGATTGCCAAGGCTGTTTTTTAAGGTTGTTTCTTAAAATATATTGATCAAGGTTAGTTTGGAACCGAACTCATTACTGTTTTGAATGACATGTGAGTTTATTGACATTGCTGTACTACGTGAAGTACCTTATCGCTGGCTGAGGGCAATAATGTACAATATCAAAAATTGCGTTATATTTTTCAATTGAAATAAATAAAATAATGAAATATTGAAATTGAAATTATATTTTATTTATATTTTAAGTTACAATTCAATTATTAAACACAAAAATGAAAATATACAAAAACAACAAAAATCTGGCCCCAGGCAATTTATAAATTCGATTTACCTGGCTAGAAGAATAGATTTTTTTTTTGTAATAAAACACTCTTCTTGGCCCATATTTTTTTATTTACAAATGCCATTAGGTATTTAGGTAATGTTGTCGAAAAATAATCTATATAGAATCTATCCCTTTTTAAAGAAAACACTTCAAGCTATGGACATTCGATATTTAATATACATTCATTTAAAAAGTGAGACATCATCTTTTGTAAAATTGGATTTAGACATCTCTTTTGGAAAACAATTCAATATCTTCGATTTAGTGACCAGGTATGTAATCCATCTCGAGAATTTTAATTATTTTGTCTCGGAGACGACGGTTCGAGTTCTCTGGTTTCCCCACGTTTGAGAAATGCCTTGATGGAATGGAGGAATAACTATTGTACTATTATTCTATTTATCTCAGGACCATCCACTCGTTTGCGAGTGATTTAGATAACTATTGTACTTGTAGGAATATTAAACAAAATAATATGTCAGCGTGATTGTCAACTCCTCCCTGTCTTGTGCGGTTCTTTTGAATTCTGACAGGGAGGAGTGGAGGAGAAGAATTAAAGAGATAATTGCTGCAAACCAATCCCAGGATTGAAACCAGAGAGAGAGAGAGAGAGAGATTGTCAACACAAAACTTTGACAAACATTTTTCTCAAAACAGTTATCGCACGTTTTTACACAATGGTAGAGCTATGTACAACACTCATAGACCTTCGCAATCACCTAGTTTACAGGTAATAATAATAATATTAATTCGGACTTGAATATTTGTTGTTGTAGTACTACTTAGGTAGTAACTTATTAAAATACAATTTATTTCATATCAAGATACAGATAGTGATATTCCAGGGGTCGAGAAACATAACCGAATGAAAATAACTCAAGTTGAAATCTGAAAAGCTTGAAGCTAGAAACTATTGAAACATTGAGAAGAATAGAATAGAAATCATTAAAAAGCATTAAAATTGAGTCGATTCTAAAAGAAAGCATATTTTTAATAGATGCCAACTTATTAATAAGAGGAAATCATTGTATATTGTCTTGATTGTTTGATGTGTACATACAATGACAGCGAAAAGGTTTTTACTTTAATGCTGTCCATTGTTTCATTTATACAATAAATAAATAATAAATAAGTCGTAAACAAAATCTAATACGGTATTTGTTATCATACTTCTGCGAAACGGCTGGACCGATTTTGATGAAATGTTGTGTGCTTATCGGGTAGGTCTGAGAATCGGCTAACATCTGTTTTTCATACCCCTAAAAGTTAAGGGTGGTCCACCCCGAATTTTTTTATTTTATTTTTTGGACAATTTTTTTATGGTGAGGCATTAAAAAATACATACCTACCTACAGCCCTAAATTTTCACCCTTCTACCATCAACCCCTATACCCCTTTTTTAATAGCGATATTAGTATATGGCAAATGTATATGGCATAACTGATTATAATGTTATTATTGTTGCATATTCTGTGCTGGGCTAATGGCCGGTTTCAATAATCTATCTATCCGCTACTGTCGATTGAAATCTATTGTGTTCTATATTTTAAATCATAGATTTCAATCGACAGTCACGGATAGATAGGTTATTGAAACCGGCCATAGGTCGTCTATGTGCACTTACCTATGCTTAGCTGATTACTGTGTATATCTTTCTGATTATTAATATTATATTATACTTGTATAAATTCTTATATACTTTTGGTTAGAACCGTAGTGCTTATATATATTTGAAATCATTTGCTAGTGTCCTAGTTTTATATTGTTTTCCTCATATGATATACCTACATTGTTTTTTCACTTGACTGTTTTCTTTTTGTTATTATGTTTGGAAAGGCTGTTTCAGCCGTTTATTATTATAAATAAATAAATAAATAAATAACAACGTTTGCCGGATCAGCTAGTAATTATATATAATTATGCAGATTACAAAAAAATGCATTATTCATTCATACCATATCACGGTATATTCCACATGTGAATTCTTCTGCTGTAAAATTATACTTTAACTGCTGCGTATAAAAAGAAACTATTCAGGATGGTTGGTATAATATTCTCGAATACAAAACTCTGATTGTTTTATTTTTATTGGCACGGAAAGGACGACTCGCATATTTGTTTGGCTTCTTATTACAGCAGTTATAAGGATACCTTTGTCTTGTAGTATAGATGGATAGATAGTTATTTATTTTTAATGTTGACTCGAAAATGACTCGTATCCAGCGTTTGTCAACCCCTGGCAATAAAGACCTTATAGAATAAATATTTTGTTTAATAACAATGCATTAAACGTTTAACTTATTTATTTGGTCATAATGTTATCTATCTATCTATCTACCTCCCCAGGTGGACGGCCCAACGAAGGACGTATGTGAGATAAATAGAGCGGAAAGTTTAAATTAATTGTTTATTATTTTATTATATTATTTACTACCTACCTGTTTTATGAAACAACAAAATAAAACAGTTGTGTTTATTCATTGATAAAAAAATGTTGTAAATATGGTCAGTGTTGCCAACTCTACATATTTTTGCGTAAATCTACAAACGCTTAGTATTTATATATATTTCATAACTCAATCATAATTTTTGCGAAATTCGTATTTGAAATTAGAACAAAAAATATTCCCGCAAACAGTATTCTG
Organism: Athripsodes cinereus; assembly: GCA_947579605.1. Taxonomy (NCBI): domain Eukaryota; kingdom Metazoa; phylum Arthropoda; class Insecta; order Trichoptera; family Leptoceridae; genus Athripsodes; species Athripsodes cinereus. The sequence goes on from OX388327.1 coordinate 5,840,727, forward strand.
ATGGCAACTCAGTCATGTGTCGTCAAATCTTTCTACTCTTTGCGGTATAGACCATTAAAGGATGACGTCACAGAAAAATGTTTGGAGGACAACAACGGAACAAAACAAACAAAAAGGTGGTATCTCTTTCTAACTATGCGTGAAAAAGAGATAAAGTACCATAACACATGCTATCTCAGATAGTAAATTATTTTAAAGAAGAGCGTTGTCATGTAGGTATATTATCCTTCCAACTGTCAGTATTGCAAAATCACTCAATATTGGGTGGAACGCCTAAAGAATACCTAATAATAAAAAAAAACTGTTAGTGTCGTTTTTGTTATTATTTTGTCGTCTGACTTTCTTTTTTTTCTCTTATGGCATAACATCCTACAATGATGATTTGCGCAATCTGACGGTTTGCCCTCCAAGCAAAAGCAAATCCATAGACATGACCACGTGACCTTTAATGGTCTATATAGTTCAATATCGCAATAAGAAAGATCACTGTGACGTCACCGGATCCGTGATCAGTCACGTCACGTTTTGATTACTTGTCAAATTTTCGTATTTTTATTTTTTATAAAATGAAAACATATTTATTTCAAGTTATGACTAATATAATATTATTAATCCTTGATATTTACACTACCTAATTCAATAATTTCCAATACAATACCTCATTGCTGCAACGGGTCCATTATAATATCAATTCACCGAACAATGCTGCTCTCCTTGGAAACAAAATAGGTATTTTAAACATTATAAACATTAGTTTGTTCTATAAAATGTTAAATGTTAGCACGTATGTATGAGCTATTAATTGAATAGAACAACAATGTTGAAAACGACCTTTCTCTATCACGTGGTTACGTAACAAAATTAAATATTCATTATTCACAAATAATTATAATTCGATTGTTCGCTTCCATTCGCATTCTTCAACAAATCAAAAAATGGGAAATTATTTATTTAATTGCTAACACACACAATCAACAATAACTATAAACAAATAGGACGTTTCCCTTTATGTATTGAATATTTGGTTATGGAAAAATAAATAATGTAGGTACCTATTTTCAATCCACAAATAAATATTTCGACGGAACAAAGACAAGGTATGTCTTTAACAGTGCGATTATTATGTACATAGTATATTGCACTTTCACATTTCAGAAGTCCGATAATCCGGCACGTTCGGGACCGGCTCGGTGCCGGATTATCGAAAATTCCGGTCTATCGGGCGGTAATTATAAGAACAATGGTCGGTTTCAATAATCTATCTATCCGCTGCTGTCGATTGAAATCTATTTTGTTCTATATTTTATACCATAGATTTCAATCGACAGTCACAGATAGATAGGTTATTGAGACCGGCCATAAATAATTAAACTACAAATACAGTGTGCAAATAAATACAACAAAGTTTATTTTACATTTCATATAATGTATGTACACGTACTGTAAAACATATTTCACTTAGATTTAAAAAAGTCACGAATGGCTTTTCGTTTTCTTGACTTTTGGCGTTTAGTAGGTATAAAATTTATTTCTAATGATATGGAAATCAATAATTTCTGAAGCACTGTAGCTATTTCTAGCCTCAGCAAAAGAGATCATTTTATTTAGTGATTCTGCAGCTTCTGCCCAGCTGATTTTTTCCTTTTCTTTCGTTTCGGCATCTGAGTCATTTTTTTCAAGATTTTGAGTAGGCTGAGGGTTTACTACAATGTTTACAACAATACCGAGCGCTTCCGGATGATCCAGAACTATCCCGAAAACTTCCGAATAGCTCTCGAGCGTTTTTATTTGCTTTAAAGACACACTTTTGGAGAAAACCAAAATTTTTACAATTTTCCTGAGCGATGCCGGACTATCGGGCATTCCGGACTGTTGGATGCCGGACTAATGGACTTCTACTGTATACCAAAATTTCAAAACGGTGATTTCTAGAAAATAAGACATTTCTACTTGTTGAGTTAAGGAACTGTACAGTCGATATATTGGTTATTAAAGTATTTTCATTATTTTGATTATGTAAAATAATTTTGTGTAGATCTCGCTAAAGAATAAATCTTCCACTCTTTTTCGTAAACTTTCGGATGTCCTGTAAAAAAAACGGCTATTCGTTAGACATCACGTATAAGATATACATACATCTTCAAGTCAGCGATGAGGAATTATACCATCCATCCTGTATGTTAAATTCTTTGTTAACGCGGGAAACACAACATGCATGTTTATGACATCATTAATATTACTTTTAAAATGTCACCCTGCACCATAACAGCTTTTGGCCAAGGCGATCACAGCAAGAAAAATGAAAAAATAAGATAAACAATATTCATTTTAAATGTTTAATTCTAATGTGTTATTTGTGATTAATAATTTTAATCATTTACATACCTATTTAGTAATTTAAATTTATAATTCATCTAAATGTGTTTTTTGTTTGTTTTTAGTAAGTTTTTACTGATTTTTACATTTTATTGCTGATATTAAATTTTTGATGTATGAATTTATTTTATTGCCTTAACTGTTTAATGGTTCATAATCTACAATTGTGTATTAATTTATTGACTCTATTTGATAATTCTTGATTCTTTATATATTTCTAAGCTCAATGACGTGTATATGTGTGAACTTGTATTATGTATATTTTTCTTTTTTGTAGTCTGTCTTATATTTGAACATTAAAAGGCTTACGCCGTATGTAAATAAATAAAAAATAATAAAAATAAAAAAAAAACAAAGCAAATAAAAAAAAAACCAGCGAGACTGAGAAAAAAAATGCGGTTAGTCTGCTTGCTACCCCACTAGTGGGATGCTGTGATGGTATAGATAGATAAACGTTCAAATAGACACATTTTTTTTGTATAATTTTCATAATTTTTCCTTCTTATTCAGCCTTTTTCTGTCAGTGGTCGTCCTTATTACTTGCTGAGAATGATAGAATAATAATAAAATTCACATTAAATGAGATTTGAGTGGTTGTTGATCGAAACTGAACAAATCCAAAAATGACATTTTTTATGCATCTAAGTATGCAGAAACATTCATCGTGTTGAGTTCTATAGAACTGTATTTTTCTTAAAAAGTAAAAACTATCAAAATAGTGCAAATAATAGCGGAGAAAATCAATGTTTGTACGGCAATCTCGACTGACAGTTCACTGTAAACAAAAATGTATTTGTCTAGTTTCGATACTAAACCACATATTTCTACAATAAACAATAATTTTTAATGGCACCAAGAAGTGATAGACAAATAATAACAAACAAATAAAGACGTCAAGTAGTTTTTATAATAGCTATTATAATAAAACAATGACATTGGCCTACATTTTATTCAGTCAATTACCTCAAAATAATATTAAATACGGCGTTGCTTTATGATTCTTTACTCGCGATTCCAACTGTTAGACCGGAATAACTGACGTCTTTTAGCTCATTAACACTATCCAAGTACACTTGGATCATTGTACACTATGGCCCATTGGTGAGATATCCGGGTAGTGGTAGATCTCTCTACAATGGACCATGTGCGGTTTGATGAAAATAATATGTTCCAAGTGAATTTGTACGAATTTGGACGTTCTTGTCTGATCCATTAAGTGGAATAGGATGGAAATCATAACTTGATCAGATAAAAATGTCCAAGTTCATACGAATTCACTTGGAATATCCAAAAGTATCCTTAGATTAATGTAACTCGGGCTTTGTACTTGACTAAAATTATTCCTTATCGATAAATATCACTTTTTTCTGTAATATTGAATACTTAGGTATCGGACCGCTCTCCTAGGTAGAATAGAAAAAAAAATATTCAGTAATATTTCATTCATGCAATAACGGCATTTTCCACGAGTGGTGAAGCCAGCGGATGAACTACAAATAATAAACATTCAAGTAGTCTTTTCAATTCCAATAAAAGTTCAGTTATTCAAGAATAAATGGCATAACACATCGTCGAATTGAAGATGTTGAGTGTATACCTGAAATTTCGAATACTATTAGAAAACTCTCGAAATCTTACAAAAAAAAGTGGTAGACCTATTTCTTGTCGAAGTCTCCACAGGTCGATTTCTTGGTTTGGTTTTTTTTAATAAGGGATAACAAAAGTTTTATGAGTAAGGTTTAATACTAAGTCAGGTTTAACTTTAGACATGTCTAGCTAGGTCTAAAATAATTATTATTCATTGTGAGTATATCTGAATATTTTCAATGCCACTTGAGTTTTGAGAGATTCGGACGGAAATTAAATGAAAACGACCTTTTCTGCTAAATAAACTTGGATAAAATATATCCTTTCCTAAATTACCTACTTAAAAAATTGTTAGTGACAAAAAGAACCATGGAGAAAATATTGCTAGATGTAACATTGAAAGACGGAAAAAATAAATGAGTAAATGGAAAAACCAAATGTATGGATTGACGCACATAGCTGAGTGAGCGGTTGGCTTAAATAATATTAATTGGTGCGGTTCTTTATTATTCATATGTAAATTTAACACACAAAACAAACAAAATATGATATGAGGTTTAGAATCAGTGTTTTCGGGACTGCAGTCGTCCGTAAACTGATCCTAACCAAAGAAAATCACTAACACTCTCTCACTTTAACAATAAATAAAGAAGGGTGTCAGTGTCGCAATGATTGTTTCTGCCACCTATATAATCATACATCAATGGAGCATCAAGGAGTCTATCTCCAGAAAGCCATGGTTCCATAATTCCAGGTTTTTCAGGTCTGAGATTGTCGGATTGACTCGCATACGCTTTAATCACCACAGATTAGACAGATATCTTTTTAGGATAGGTTTAGTCTCGTCACCTTTATGCGAGTGCGAGCTCGATGAGGAATCTCTGGACCATGTCTTCCTCGGTTGTCCAATAAGAGACTCATACGATTTGTATTACAAGATAACTGAATAAGTCCAGTATCCGATCAATATGTCTTACCTCTTGCACACTGATACCCTCTCTGTATATCTCAAAATTTTAAAATACGCCAATTTTTTTTATTATCTTATAGATTAATGCCTTAAAATTACGTAATATCTTCTAAAAATATTGTGCTTGGCACAAATCGTCCCACAAGGCACGGGATGCCGTAATCTTATAAATAATAGTAAAATAATAATATTATCAAATAAGAGTCAAGGAAAAGAGAGATAACAATTCAGGTATAGGTGAAATCAAGGGCGTACCTACTCAGGTTGTTTTCTAAGGGGGAGGGAGCAGAAACATACAAAAAAAAACTTAAGATTGATAATCCTTTTTTCCTTTCAGCATTTCCCGATATTTACCTATTTTATGTAAGAAAATAGTTCATTGGCATGGAGAGGACAGTTTGCATGTCTATAATATGCAGCTGATCTGCTGGCTACCCCACTTATGGGATATGCTGTGATAGAATAGTAGAAGTATTAGTAGTAAAAAAATATCCGATTTTTCAAATTGCTACCTTTTTCATGCCAAATTTACAATTTGGTGGAGGAATTAGAGAAATAACTACTATCTACTACTACTATACCATCACGGCACATCCCACAAGTGGGGTAGCCAGCAGACCAGCTGCATATAAAACATGCAAGCTGTCTTCTCCGTGCCAATATAAAATTAAGACATTCAGGATGGGTGGCAAACCTCATCGCCGAATTTAAGATATAAAATGTCTTATTTTTTCGAATACCTGCCTTTTACAGGACACTCGAAAACTTATGGAGAAGAGTGGGAGACCAATTCTTTACCGGGTGCTCCACAATCTTAAATTTGTGGAATTTTAGCTTCCAACCCATCAGATTAATGTGGTATTCCCAACATACCATTTTTCTACTCGTGTTTACTCTGTTTGATGTATATAACACTGCACACGTGAGGTAACCACTGAAGCTTAGAAAAGAAGAAAGAGTGGTATATTATATTTTTAACGAAGCGCTTTTCTATCCGCCAAAACGAAGAACAAATAGGTAAATATTATGATTGCAGTCGCCAGTCGGAAGGGTCATACGAATACATATTTAATAGTTTGGCATCTGTGGGCCTAGTCAAAACACATTTTAGCGTTACGTTTTCGTTCGAATGAAGACGACGTTGCGAGAAAGTGTCAATTTTCGTAGCTAATTGTGTCGTCTATATTCGAACGAAAACGTAACGTTAGAATGTGTTTTGACTCACTGATATCATGATTATGTGACACGCAGAGTTTATCAGGGAGATTGAGAATATACCTATTGTAGAAGTTTGACATGTGCATATTTTTTTTAAGATTCTTTCTCGCATTGGTCGGGAGTAATTATTCCAGCAAAATTGCCTTGTTGTATATAATAGTTTGAAGTGTTGTATATAATTGAGTTCGTCGGTAGCCTGGAGGTAGAGTCTCGGCCTCTTGAACTAGGGGTCCGTGGTTCGATCCCAGGTGCCGGCAAACTCCCCTTTCACGACACAAGCTTTTAGCTTACTGTGGAAGGTGTATAAGGTTGTATTTGGGTTTATAACAAAACCCAGATATATCTTTTTTAAAAAAAAAAAAAAAAGTAGGAGTCCGTCAGGTAGAATTTCTATATGGTGGTAGTTGCGCAACTTCCTCACCTCCATGGATCCGTCTTTAGGTGAAATTATGTCCACAATAATTATATGCATTTCATTATATTATTGACCAACAATATACTTAATTACTATCATCTAAGCACACATCTTATCACAAAGGTATAAGTAAATAACAATTATAATTCAATGCATTATGTACTGAGAGTTCGTACTAATTATAAAGAAATAATTTAATGTGATGACGAAACCAATTTAAACAATGATAAGAGAAGGCAAATAATATTATTATATTAATTTAGTATAGGATTATATGCAGCTTAAAAGACGGAAATATGTAGGCTTTATGCATTAAAATGTTAAAAATAATATTTCTTCTGGAGGGTAGCCTGTGGGGTAGCCAGCAGACTAACTGTATGTAAAAAAACACCTAAATCATCCTCTTTGTGCCAACAAAAGCTCAAAACATTCGGTTTAGGTGGCATACTTTATCGCTGAATTGTAAATAAATGTTAAATGTCTTAATACTTGCTATTTTACCTATTTCTGCCTTTTACAGGACAATCAAAAACTTGCAGAAATGATTGGAAAACCTATTGGGGACTCCATGAGGCTATTAGTTAATTTGCCAGTGGTTAATTTACTGGCTATTTCACTTGTGGGATATGCCGTGATGGCATATAAATGTATAAATAATTAAATATATATACGTATCCAATTGATACAAGTATGAAAATCATCTTTTTTAAGTGTAGTTTTGTCTAGTGTAAGTTGGGTTCTGGATTCTATAAAGACTGAATTTGAGATATTCAGGCATCAGTAAATAGCACACCATGTACATTGATGTACATATGTATATTTTTAAAAAATCATCGCTTCAAATTTTTCAGCTATGTTAGAACATATCATATAGGCTCCAGTAGGGTCCCATACATCTTTCGCTTCCGTGACTGTCATACAATTCCTCATGCATGCTCTTCTGTTCAACGTGCTCAACACGTGACCGTCCTGTAGGATTTGATTTAAATGATCTTGCCATTTCATCCTAGGACGTCCACGTCTCCGAGCACCATTCCTCTCACCCCAATATAATATCTTCTTAGTCATTCTGTCCTCATTCATTCTTTCCACGTGCCCAAACCATCTTAACTTTTTTACATTCATCCTCGTTATTACACCAACTTTCATTCCACATTTCTTTCGTATTACTTATAATATAATCAAGATATAAATAATATGCATATAATTTCATTTCAATATTAATGGTAACTATTTGCATATTTCACATGTCGTTTAATCGCTGAATCTTGAACAAATAGTGGTCACATTAGTTCTTTACACATTAAATAATAATATCATATACTGACTCATTATATTGTATTTTTTTTTATAAATAAATGTAAATAAACCATGACAAACATTCTCCACAAATTCATTACACACGTACACAACGTGCTGTTGCTGATATATTCCCGTTTAGAACATTATGATGATAACAATAATACGTACCTACATACTGACTCTATATATACAAACCTGTTACAATAAGTTGGTAGCGAATAGCGATAAGGTTTCAGGTTTTACCTAATATTTGAATGTATGTATGAAACAGTGGCATGTTTTTCATGCATGCCAATTGAGTCATTTCTTTCCATGTCATTCCTATTGTTATGATGTCATTGTTATAGGAACGGTGTATTGTGAGAAAGGATCATAACTTTTTACAGGGAGAGGACAATCTGCATGTTTATTCTATGCATTTATTCCACTGGCTATGATACTTAAATATTGGAGATTCTGTAATGTTAAATATAAAGATGGATCGAAAAGTGTGATAAATGGTGCGTGATTGAGAAAAAGAATACCGAAAAATTACTCTTTATGGCATTTTCGCAAAAAATAACAAGATATTTTATTATCAACAAAATAATTGTATTAAGTAGGTATATCTATTTTATTATTCTTTCAAAAATAAACTCTTTTAAAATTGAACCCAATAAATCAAGGATTTAGAATGACATTGTTCCATTTGCTTGTGATTTTTCAAACAATTTTGAATATTCGTTATATACATTATTTAAGCATAATGCCATTTACAGTGCAAATAGAACTTGCCATTTTATATCTTGTGTTGATTTCTCTTAATTTATATATTTCTTTATATAAAAAAAAATATACATTTCTTAGAAATAACACTATTTTAGGTACCTACTGGAAAAATAACGCCGATTTTTTGAAAATAACACCACTGATCTAAAAAAATTAACACCGTTTTTCTACAAAATAGGTAATACCACTTTTCTACAAAATAAGGCCGATTTTCCAAAAAAAATAACACCGGGAAATTCGGGTCTCTATCAATGAGCTAAGTTATTGTTGACCAGCAACCTTTGGTTCTTATCTTGGGAAATGTGATCGGGGATTTGCTATTAGAAAGAAGAGATATTAGTTTTTGATTGCCGGATTTTTGTATTTTTTTCTAATTTTGATTTTTTGTGATAAAACAAGAGGTAAATTATGTGCTTTATAGAAGACAAATTCATTTGAAGATCTTCTAGCCCCTAATACCAGCTCTATGGTGCTGTCTGGGGCCAGCAGGGCTACTCTTGAAAAAACTAAACACGATCTTAATCTAGTCTTGATCTTGATCATACGACGCACGAAGTGACTATTGGCCAAAAAAACACGCAAACCTATCGCGCGTTAGCGGAAGCGCGGTGTTTTTGACCATAGTCCCTTCGTGCGTCGTATGATCAAGATCAAGACTAGATTAAGATCGTGTTTAGTTTTGTCAAGAGTAACCCTGCAGATTCTGTTATTTTTGTATATTTTCAAATAGGTATCATTTTTTATGTTTATAATTAAAAAAAATGTTTATAATTAAATTAAATAAAAAAAAAAAAATTAAATAAGTACCAAAAAAAAAACCACGTTAAAATTGGAGAGATAACTTACGTTATTCACCAGGAATATGTCAAGTTGAACAGAGCAAATTTATAGATTCGAATGGTTTATATAGATACAACCATAGACAATAAATAAATTGCGAATTAATTACATAGAAATTCTTAACGTGGAGCCCACGGTCATCTCCATGTGTTAACAGTTATTAAGTAAGAAATCAAGACCAATAAAAATAGTCCGATCCGCCACTGGAACGTACAAATGAAAACCTCATTACAGTGGGGCCAGTATACCAATGCACTTCAGGTATGATGGTCTCTTTCTTTCATAGGCAGGTATCAGCAACCAAAGGCATTGTTATAGAATATTTTATTTTCTATATTATTATCTAATCATTGTACCTGTATACCCAAATACGCATTATGCGCCTTATGGTGTACACCAAGGACCACACACTATTATAGCTTGTTGTTTCTGTCACATTAATATAAGAGTTCCTGTTTGGATATTTTGTGTCAAAAAAATATTACATATAAAAGTTTGCAAGTATGCGTATTAGTACAGTAGGTTAGTTAAAAAGGATATCAAATAATTGGAAATAGGCATTTACGAACAAAGAATAGTTATAATAGCTACATTATAACACTCTATTAGTCATCATTGGTTTGTACGCAGAACGTCGGATAATTAAAAAAAAACAACAGGGATTTACCTACTGAGTGAAACTGTAGGTAGTGATATTTTACAACAAAACTGCAGGTAGTGACATTTTATAATGAATATAAAAACGAACTAAAAGTGGATAGTACTATGTATAGGTATATAATATGTATATTTTTTATTTATCTGTTAAAGAAATTTTACATTTCAAAATGCAAAAAATTAACTGATTAACAATCTCTGATAAATGTATCCTTGGTGGTGAGACGTAAGGAAGTTGAGTAAAAGCATAGCGGGGGGTTCAGGTGCATTCATATACTGCCCCCACTGTAACTTCGTTAATACATAAATAAAAACATTGAGACTATCACCGTTATCTACAAATAATGGTTTGTCACTCGGCTATAAAAATTACTCGTTAAAAACCATTTAACATAAATAATAATATTACATACGATTACTTAATGATTGAGTAATGCATTATAGTACACATATATTATTATGTTATATGGCACGTTTTATGTCTCGACAAAGAATGAGTCATCCACACTTTTCTGTAAGTTTTTCAGTGTCATGAAAGAGTCAACAGGTATTCGTTCGTACTATAACATTAACATTACAAATAAGTTATTCAGCAATCATTTGATATATTTATTTATTTATTTTATTCTTCTTGCACATCATCACTCGTATAACAAAATCAACAGAGTAGTATACATAAGAAAAAAATGTAATGATGTGCAGTGGTGAGATTATCACTGTATAGTAGTAATGTAACTTATATACTACAAACGATTCATTAGTACGAATCTATAATATTAACTTTTCGCAAATAAGTCGTTGGTGAATTTACCAACGATTTGTTTGCGAAAAGTTAATACCTACTAATGAATCGTTTGTACTATCTCTGGTCCTAATCTGATAGTACGTACCAATGATTCGTTGTGAAATTTCGTTAGTATTTTTCTCAGTATAGCACAAACAAATAAGACGACTTGTGTGTATATTACATGCAGTTAATCTGCTGGCTGCCTCACTTTTGGGTAATACCTTGATGGTATAAACCAAAGGTTCCCAAACTTTTTTTCTCTCATAGACCACTGGCCATGTTTTTCGGTATTGGGTAGACCCCCTGCTACTCATTTTGAAAGATTTAAATTTCTAACTTTCCTGAATGTCTTGATTTTACACTGGCACGAAGAGGACAGTTTGTATGTTTCTTACATACAGCTGATCTGCTGGCTACCCCACTTGTGGGATATGCCGTGATGGTATAGTAGTAGTAGTAGTAGTAAATTTCTAACAGTAGTATATGGAGTGACATGGAACCCTTGCAGGTCCTCGTTGACCCCTTGGGATCGATATATACCACTTTGGGAATCACTGGTATTAACAGTATTATGTAAGTAGGTGTCTGATAAAAATAATCACCATAAACATGAATCAAGTTAAATTTCAAATTAAATTAAACTGAAGTTTTATCGAAGTAGGACTCTCATTATTATAGTAACGTCTATGTAGAGTCCGGATCACGTTTTCTTTGAATGTTCAATTCGTTCGGACCATGGTCGATTTGGTACAGCGAGAGTTGGCACAATGGCATCTACCTACCGCAAAAGGATTGATTCGAGGCGGTTTCCTTCCTAGTGCACAATAATTGTGTAAGCTCCCTTGTGCAAGTACCTTATTTACTACTTATCCAGCTGCATATAATAAACATGCAAGCTGTCCTCTCAATGCCAACAAAAAAATAAGACACTTTTTACACAACCAGAATTATTCTGAGTGTATAAAATGGTGTCTGCGGAGCATGCAGTTACTCCGCTGACTTCCCCACTAGGGAGAAATGTATTAAAATGGTATGAATGAATGAATAAACCATATACATAATATGTACATTATTTGGTCACCTTGTAACACAAAAAAACGCATTATCAGCAACAAAAAATAAATTAAATACTTGAACTAATACATACCTAGTTGTAATTTGAACTAATTAGAATAAGTGTGTAATAGGTACCTGTGTATTTTGATATTAGTATCCAGTGACGGAACAATATATTATATTTTGGTCATAATTTTGATGTGAATAATTTGGTAATTTTACAATTTGCTAGGAGAACTAGAGATATTTTAAGATTTCATCATTTAAATGTAGGTATATAATTTCATTCAAGATAAGAATTTTTTAACAATGTTCAATATATCTTACAAGATATGAGAGAAGATTAAAAATATGAGTAATTTTGTGCATCATTAGGTACAGGCATAAATGTGTGGTGTCTTGAGCTAGCTCACTCAAAAACGTCACCCACTCAGGAATCCCACGTAGTTCATTTTGATATTCAATATTCATTGAGACTTTAGTCTCAAAACTGCCGATAGATCCCAGTAGACACCATAAGGAAAGTCAACAGACAGCGGAGATCAGACAAGAGGAACCCAGTCACTTAAACAAAGCAATGATCACTTTCAAATTAAAATTTCAAATTTCTTTTTTCATAGAAACATTTATTGTTCATATTTGATATTAGTTTATTGTTTGGAAATTTCCAATATGTTGCTGTTGTTACTTGTTACCCCACATGGTACAATGCACTTGTATTGGGGTTAACAACAAAACAACAAAAACATAACAAATGTTCAAAAAATACATAAAAACTCACCAATTCAACTTTAATTATTATGAAGCCCAAAACTTATTATATTTTATTATTATTATTTTATGTTTATGTTTAGGGTTGACTGGAAGACGTTGGTCAGCAACAAGTCCGCCTTTTAGCCTAATTTTGGAATTTTCACTTTTGTTATGTTGAGTTTTATTGTTTAATATGTACTTGTGTAAAATTATGGCCCCTAAAGATTTATTTATAAATCTACACCAACAAAGAAAACATTTCACTACATTTGCCTCTGCCTTCATCTACCAAGAAATCCGTGACCAACCTATTAATTATTTCTATTGAATAAGTGCCCTTATTTCTCTAGGCAACAGGCATATAAATAATCACTAATAAATGCAATGCAAATATTTTATATGTATGAAAATCACCCCATTAGCATGAAGTGCATACGTGAGAAGCACGCCACTGCCGACATCATCCTGTCCAATAAATAGTAAATTATTGTTTCTATAATATAATAACATAGGATAGGGCTTATGATATTTTTATTATGATTTGATATTAGTTATGATTTGATTGGTAGAGTTCTTTGTAAGTTTACATGTAATAAGGATCATTAAAGTTGATATCGTTTTACATAATACTGGAAATAAACTATCATTATGTGTTTAAAGTGTATTATTTGACTATGTATTATTTGACTAATTCGGTTATAACGATCATTCGATGATAAACAAAAAATATGATTTTTGTAATTATTTATATCATTTTACGTCTAACAGCTAGTTCCATAAAATAGTTTTAAGTATAAAACTTGTAGTATAGTCACCATAGTCACTCTTGGCAACTTATAGAATTTTGACATCTCTGACTTAATCTTAAAGGGACTTTGTCTTTATGAAACCAACAGTTAGAGCCATTACTATATTAAACAAAATATGAATTGGTGTCTTAAAATATGTGGACCAATATAGAATCTACAAATCTACAGATTATGATATACTTATTGAAGGATACTAGATAATACAAGTTTAAAAAGAAAACGTGTTGCGAGTGAAAACAGTAACAAGCCATTAGATACCGTGACGGCGTAGTAGTAGTACTCGTAATAGTTTTGGGCAGTGGATATATTTAAGATATTTTTTATCAAAATGAAAAAATCGGAATTGCTTTGATCCAAAAAAATAAATAAAAATACTCAGGATTACCAAAAATTCACTGTTTTTGCTATTAAGTTATTGATCTGCTAGAGCCAACGGTTAATGATTATTGTGATAGTGCGAATAACGGAAACGGTAAATCTTGTCCATTTATATTGGAAGTCAAATTTTAAGTCAACATAAATCCAATTCGGACGCCTATCTCACTTCTTCCACCTCAATTTTGCACAATGTTTCATAGTGGATGATTCTTCAATTAAAATTATCAGATTGCTTTTATCATTTGTACACAGTATCCACACCTAGTAAAATAATAAAAAAGAGTATCTACATATTCTGAATAGCTGAACATTAATGATTGATCGTTGTAAGTAAAATATCTCATTAAACGAATACGTTACATACGAATGTTATGCTACGTTCTCACGGGACTGTATTATCACGTGTAGGCTTATACTTATAATACACATAATGTAGTTTAATTTAAATAGGTATATAGCGGATATACATTATTATTATTATTGTTATTAGGATATCATAAAAGTTGTTTGAAGTACATATCTATATTATTTGGTAATTTGCGTATATGATTAAATCGATAGTTAATAATGATAGCAAAAGTATGATTTTGATGAGTTCATAATATTTAATAGGTATTACATGCGAATTTATAAACATTTTATTCGTACCATTACGGCTTAGTACGTTTCTCTGGGATCGCATTGGTCGAAAACTGTAATGGTCCCAGTAGAATATGGTGTCATTTTAATAGGGAGTAGGCTCACATTAAGGGTTGCACCTCACACATGGATGTTGTAGGAATGTCAGTTCCAATGTTACCCATACTCTTCATGCAAATTCTTTCTAAGGAAGGGCTCAAGGTTCGCCTGAAGGGCTATCCCCGACAAAATCCTTCCCAAAATTAACCGATTAGGGATTAGGTTGTAGATTACTTCTACTACTACACCATCACGGCATATCTCACGAAAGGTGTAGCCAGCAGAACAGCTGCATGTAATAAACATCCAAGTCGTCTTTTCTGTGCCAAAAATTAAGATATTCAGGATGGGTGGCAAGATTAAACGTATTTCATTTTCTTTTTTTTGCGAGGCGAAGGAAGGGGGGGGGTGGTTCTTCTGTCAGCTCTGTTCATCTTTATGATCCGTTCCACTTGCAGATCGATAAATTAAGCAGGTATTATTAATCGAAGAAGGTTGATGTAGTAAACAAAAAATCTGTATTGCCTTGATGAGACATTGAATATCGACAATAAAACGTAGAGTTGAAACAGTGACCTATACGGTATAGATCAGGCGTCTATATATTATGACCCGCGTGCCAGTTCCGGCCCGCCAATGTCATCAATCCGGGCCACTAGAGCTAGTGACCAGTGTCATCAATCCGGTCCGCAACAAATAATGCCTCATTGTTGATGTGAAAAAAAAAATTGGATAGAAACACACAGAATGATAATGACTCGGATTTATTTACTAGTTAACCAAAACTTAATGACAAGCATAATTCGTAGAAAATTGAATTTAAGCACCAGAACTAAAAAATAATTTAAACGAATCTCACTAACATTTAAAAAAAATATATATCTGGGTTTTGTTATAACCCAAATACAACCTTATATACCTTTCACACTAAGCTAAAAGCTTGTGCCGTGAAAGGGGAGTTTTGCCGGCACCTGGGATTGAACCACGGACCCCTTGTTCTGAACGCCGAGACTCTACCTCCAGGCTACCGACGAACTTTATTTATTATCAATATAAACGGCTTACGCCTTTACAAACATGCTCAATATAAGAAAACACAATAAAAGCATAATACTCATACAAAACATAAAGGTATCTATTTAAATGATGCATAAGAAAAATATTTAAAAATTACAATATATGAATAAAATAATATTGTAAGAAAAAAACTATAAAATTATATTAACCAACAAACAATACTTTAAAAGCATGCAAATTAAATACATAGAACTACCTAGTTATAAAATAATAATCAAAAATGTACATTATATGGATGACCCTGCACAAATAAAATTAAATAAATAACAACCAACACAGATTAATGGAGTCATGTTGATCAAATGTATCGAATGAGTAATAAAATAATAATGGATGATATTGCAATGATTACAACATAATAAAAATTATAAAAAAATATACACTATATGGATGAACCTGTAATAAATAATTATTAACTATTTTACCATTTCGCTGTTTTAGATCCGGTAGTTTTGTTGGGGTATCGTTTTAAAATTTAAACGTTCTTGGCCCTGAGAACTTACTGGAGTAATCGCCCTGGAAAGTTAGTAATGCAGTTCTTATTTTCCCAGAAAACATCTTCCAAAACATGTTCTTTCATTCTATAACATTAAGGTGCCTACTTTTAGTTAAGTATTGCACATCCTATATACTTGACGAAGACACAAAAGGCCCATATAATTAGAAAAGGAACCAATCTATGTCCTTCAAGTCACGCTATTCGTGTTTGGGTCGCAAACTTTGTTTGGTCGCATTACCAAATTTTCCATTCGAGTTTCTAGTATGTACAACGTTACAGGTTGATGAATTTAAATAGTATTGCTGCGTTCAAAGGTCGTGACGGCAAGATAGACAATAATATATTATAATGAGAGAAATAAGTAACGACAATCGAGAAATTTACGAACCGATTTTAAAAAAAAAACCTCACGATGGCTTCAGCGGTACACCGCTCTCATGAAAATGAATAAGGTGAACGAATTATTAAAACCAATCAGACAACTTGATCGGATAACAATGTTTACACAATGTAACATTGTGCTAAATCTAATCGGAAAAAGTGAGACAGGCGTCACAACGCTTACGAATTGGCTTTAGGCTGGTTTGAGTGATCACTTTCGGTGTCCATGGAAATTTTCACTGTCACGATTAGATAAGTAGATGCCGTGATGGTATAGTACCTATAGAGAGAGTTTGTGATTGTTTATTTGACTTATATTTCTTTTGTCTTTATGGTAATGAATTCATGTATATTTTTTTGTATTTCATCATCCAACTAGTAAAAGAAATTTCCCTGCTGGCTACCTTACTGGAGATGTTGCGATGGTAAAGAAAAGATCATGGCATTTTCCACAAGTGGGGTAGCCAGCAGATCAGCCGCATGCAACAAACACCCAAGCTGTGCTCTCCGTGCTAAAAAAAAATTAAGACATCCAGGATGGATTGCAAACCTTATCACTGAATTTGAGATGTAAAATGTCGTTATTTTTTCGAACATCTGCCTTTTACAAGACACTCGAAAACTTAGGGAAAAAGTGGGAGACTAATTATTTATTAAACTGCATGTAAAAAAATATGCAAATTGTCCTCTGGATGGGTGGCATGGCTCATAGATCTAAATTGTCATATTTGGGATATTTTACAAACTCCTGCCTTTTACAGGACACTCGAAAACTTGCGGAAAAAATTGGTAGACCAATTACCACAGAATGGGCCACTTGCAGATTTTTTTTTATTACATAAAATTGTAAATTAGTATGAAAGAAACACAATCACAATTTATTTTAATTTTTCTTGCACTATTTTCTTAAATATTAGCTTTTAAAAATTGGATTTTGTCGGAATGATCAAAAACGATATGGCGGCGCTGTGACGTCACGGAGTCCCATGTGTGTGTATGAGATTATAATCTGTGGTTGCGAAAGTTACTATGATTCACGGGACTCCGTGACGTCATCAGCTGTTTAGAGTGTTTTGCCAAACGTCAAAAATTTTGGGTTTTATTTTTGGAAATTCTCCATAATTCAGATATTTAAAAATTTTTAACTGACATATTTGTGTTTTCCGACCTCAAATTTACTGAATTCGATCATTTTTATTAAAATCCCCCACGACTGCCCATTCCATACGAAACCTAGAACACTGACTCGTTTACAAAAGTGAGGCAAAAAATCTATGAACTTTTGACAGAACGGTTGGCGAAAGCGTGTCTTGTATCCTACATTTTATGAATTCTTTCTCGCATTTTTATAAAACTATATAATTTTAACATTTATATGTATAAACTTAATTGGACTTTTTTTGAAGTTCTTTTTAACGTTTTTAGTGATTTACCGCACTTCTTTTTGCCAACTGTTCTGTCAAAAGTGCCGAAAAATGGTACTATACTATACTATACTATACCATCACGGCATATCCCACAAGTGGGGTAGCCAGCAGATCAGCTGCATGTAAGAAACATGCAAACTGTCCTCTTCGTGCCAATATAAAATCAAGACATTCAGGATGGGTGGCAAACCTCATCGCTGAATTTAAGATGTAAAATGTCTTATTTTTTTCGAACACCTGCCTTTTACAGGGCACTCGAAAACTTACGCAGAAGAGTGGGAGACCAATTCTTTACCGGGTGCTCCACGGGATAAATGGTGCCTCACTTTATTGCAATGAAAATACATACGATACTCTATCTAGGTATTACAAATAAAAATCTGTGCCAATTACGAGTATTTACCGGGTGCAAGTAAAATATCGAATAAATCGATGATTTCCATCACTAATAATAATATTAGACGTAGTGGGCGTCGACCGACCTTGTCGATGAGTGTCGGCAACTTGTTAATGACGGAGATGTTGAGTAAAAATTAAAAAAAACGGAACAAAAAAATAGGACAAAAAAATAATGATGATATGAAACGGACATAAACAAACGTGAGAACGAATCACTAGTTCGTGACCGCCAAAGTTCGTGTTTTGGGAACGGGGTTTTTCGCTAGATTCATAATTATTATTTATTATTTTATAACACATATTATTTATTTATATAAATATTCCATCACAACAACATGGATATTAAATTTATTTATTTTATTTGACGAGGAACATTCACAGAATATTGATAAATTAAGACGGCATACAATAATATGGTCCCATGGATCAAATAAATAATAAATTATTAAATGGTTTTACACGTAATTTATTAAAGTGACTCGAGTTTCGACATCTATGTAATGTCTTTTTCAAACTTGAGTTTGAAAAGTGCCTTAATTGAGGCAAAGACACATTCTATGGTGATCTTTTGTTTGATTGTTTTAATTTTTTCTATTTTGTTGTTTTAAATATTGTAAATATTATATTACTATGTTTAAGTTCTATCTTTTTGCACACCGCATTGGCCAAAAACTGTTACGATGTGCAAAGTATAGATTTAAAGAGCATAATAATAATAATAATTTAAAGTACAGGAAAAAAGGGGAATCTTTCAAAGATCAGCAATTATCTAATACCATACGCCACAAAAAATTTAAAATATATGGGTACCTAGATATAGGTATGATGCTACTTGACTAGTACAATCTACTTACTAGAACTGAACTGCTTTATATCTAGTGATGTGAGAAGAGAAAATTCTCCAGAGAAATTTCTCGAGAACGAGAAATTTCTCCTCTGATGGAAGAGAAATTTCTCTCCATAATTCTTCTTACTGGTATTATTACCTTTCGCCCAGTATACTTCGCAGCCAACCTGATTGATTCAAAAATTTGTGGGGCTGATTAAGGCCCAAATCAGAGGTTATTAACACTTTTTTCCATGTAAGTACCTGCAATTTTATTTAAACTTAAATATGGGCATGTGGGGTGTCAACCATCAAGATTTTTATCAGTTGATAGCACTTTTTTCTATGTAGGTACTTAACATTTTTTTGTTTCCATAATTAATTGTGGCCATATTGGTGATAAATTGTCTCAACATTTGTAGATTGTTATTGATTGATTGAATAAAGTGTTTATTATTATTAAAATGTTAAATAAAAAAAATTCTCGGAAAATTCTCTACTTCTTGTTTTTGAAAATTCTCTAATAATTATTTCTTGAGAATTCCACAACACTATTTATATCAGAACAAGCGGTCCGCACCGGCTTCACACGTGTAAATAGGTATTTAAAAAAAATAGTTTTAGTAAGGATCCCTAATTTTTTTCAAAATATAATATAGCCTATGTCACCCGGGGATAGTGTAGCTTCCCAACATTGAAAGAATTTTTCAAATCGGTTCAGTAGTTTCGGAGCCTATTCGATGCAAACAATCAAAATTTGATTCTATACAACAATAATGACTATGGAAATAATATCATTCATAATATAACAATACCGAATGTTAATAATATTAGTTACATTGTTATTAGATTTTGATAACGCAAATATCCATAGAGCATTTATGCCACAGTTCCGCTTACACTGATAACATCACCCATGATAGCCAATGATCTCACTAAGGCTCAATAAGTCAATGTGCCCTTAGAGTGACTCTAATTCTATATTCTGACCTAGCACTTAATCTGGTTAAATTTGTTTTTTCGCGGACGGCAAGACCGAAGGCAGAAATGGTAGTGGCCGACCATGAACACCTATATGAATCAAGTGAAGAAGGATAATATGAATTGTGGCACATACGTAGAATAAAAGAGACTAGCTGAAAATAGGAAGGAGAAGAAAATTAAAACTCGTTGCAGACCAATCCAATGGATTGTAACTCACTATATATACAATATTGCAAGTTCCATAGAGTTCCGTAGATGACAAAATCAATCTGACATCTCGAGTGGAGAACCATGTTTACACAATGTAACATTTGTCAATATAACTTATTGAATTTTCTGTCAGTAGCCGTATCTGAGCATTATGAAAATCAAGAGCGCTCATTGTTTATATTGATATAATTTATGTCTATTTAGTACCTACTAGTGATGTAACGAATATTCGTATTCGCATTCGTATTCGCAAAAAAATATGCGAATGTTTTGCGAATGTTATTTCGGTAATAAAGTATCGGATATTCGGTAAAAGTACCGGATACTTACCCGGTACATTGTAGAAAAAGGTACTGCAAGAAAATATTCTTTAAGAAAACCGAGGAGTTTTGAAATATTTTAAATTCCTATACCATTTTGAAAATTTGGCGACGGGGGGGTAGAAATTTTAGTAATTGAGAATATTGTAGAAATCTAAGCAAGTCAATATTCGCTATTCGCATTCGCATATCCAAAATCACACATTCGTTACATCACTAGTACCTACATAATAATAAATAAATTTATTGCAAATCTTTATTGACGATATCAACTTGACATGGTTTTATTTAAATATCTACATACCAGCAAAATACTATATTTATGACTGTCCTCTGTCTAATCACTAATAATGTTCTATGTTTAGGTATATGACGGCTGGTTACACCATATTGTGCGAAATGTTTTGATAGTATAGATAAGTATAGGTGTTTTATTAATTTACTTTATTTTTTTGCACATCATCATTATATAACGGTGTTAAAAATCAATACAAAATTTACTGTCTTGCTAGACTTCATCGTCTATTTTGAGGCAGTATTTATACACATTTGTTGTTCCTTCGTTCAATATTCAGTTTCTGTAATATTCAATATGTAGTATACGAAAACAAAAACTTAAAAAAACTTGAATAGCTATTTTTAAAATCGCTTATTTTTGAAAATGTAACAAATTACGGTCGATCTTTTAAGTTGATTAAAGAGAGTTGAGAAAAACGTCTTCCGGTGCTTTTTCAAAATCATGTATATCCATGATTGTACCCTCTCTTCGCTGAGGACCGTTATCAAAAAAAAAGTTTAACTTAAAAGTTAACCACAATTTTAATGGAATTTATTTACACCCTTAATCCGCATGTCGCTAATGTCTAATCCGCATGTCGCTAATGTCTGATCATTGATTCAGTTTATTTTACATTGATTTAAACATTAAATACTCAATAAAAAACTGGTTAAAAACTGGTTGTACAAAAACAATAATAAAACTTTAATGTTTACCGAGTGATTTAAGTTTCAACAGCTTTTATTGGAAATACGGTCAACATGAGTGACTCACAATCACGTGAAGTTGATGCATATAGATGCAAAAGGTTGAGTGAACGTTAGGCGTCCTCAAGAAATAACAAGTTTTAATACTTTTTTTGTTCTGTGGAGTCTCCGGGTAAGAAAAGGCTTCCCAACTGTTTTCTGTAGATTTTTAATTATTTTGTAAAAGTTTGTAAAAATCACGAATAAGGCTTTTGACATATTATTTACATTATTGGTATACAAGTAGTAGAATTCAATAATTGGATAAATTGAAATAAGCGTTCATTGAATGAAGTCAATCAGATTGATAAAATGTATTAAGAAGTCGAAAGACGTCTCTCTTGCGTTGTTTAATGTATATTTAGTTCATTCAAGACTTTTAACATCTTTAATTCATCAATGAAGTACAGTGGAACCTCTCATAACGAGTTTAATTCGTTCCAGACTCTTACTCGTTATGCGAAACACTCGTTATGCGAAACATTTTTTTCCATAGAAATCAATGTAAAATGCAATAATGCGTTCCATGCAGAAAGAAAAAGTATTCTTGGAGTACTTAATGATTTTTTTTTATTAACGTTTATTCAACTAATTTTTTTTATATAAGAGTGTAACAACTTGTAATACAATTTAGATTAGGAAAAAAACGTACCTAAATAAAAATATGAATTTATGACAAATAATAAAATTTACCATTTTTAACCAGAAAACTAACCGTAAACGGAACCGTTTCGTAGACATTCTTGACACTCCCTTTGAAGCATCCATCTTCTTAATATTATCTTTGTTCTTGAGAATAGTGTAGATCGTTGATGTTGATCGATAGTATGTGCGCGCTAGATATGCCACGCTCACACCTTGTTCTCGCTTTTCAATGATTTATCGTTTCATTTCAACAGTTATTTTTATTCTCTTCTGGCTGACTTGTGTTTTTTTCTTCGGGGACAATTTTAAACGGATAATAATACTTTGCACATAAAAAATACTAATAATATCAATACAAATTTTGGAAGAATGGGTGATCACATGCGAAACCAAGGCGCTAACGGAGCGATTGCTAAACACAGACTGTGTACTGGCGCAGAAGTCCCGGCTCCCAAGATCACAAGTGAATGTCGTGAAAAAGGGACTTACCTACCCTTTCTATGTAACTCGTTATGCGAAATATCGCCCGCTATGGGAGCAACTTTTTCACATTTTTTTTGCTCGTTATGCGAATTACTCGTTATGAGAGGTGCTCGTTATAAGAGGTTCCACTGTATGCCACCCATACTAAAAGTCTTCAATAATAATTGGTGCAGAGAGGACAATTTGTGTGTTAAGAAGATGCTGTTAGTCTACTGGCTACGCTACTTTTGGGATCTTTATTATAACTCTTGGCTTTAGGAATTTTAAAGGCTATAGGAATTTGGCTAAATACCCAATTTTTATTCAGTGTCTATTATTAGGTTTGACTCTTAGAATCATTATAATTTTACGATACTTTTTAAATAATTTAGTACCTACTATATCTTTGCTTGCTTTGATACTTTTTTTAACTCCTAGGTACGCCCTCGTAATGTTACGACTCATTGAGGAAATAGAGTTTAAACTAGTAATAAAAATAAAATCATATGGAGCCCCGATAAAGAATAGTTATCCCAATATTATCTGTAAAATTTTGAGTTTCCTGTAAAAGGTAAGTGTTCATAAAACGACACAAATAAGACAATTTATATTTACGCGGCATACCATCCATCCAGTGGAAAATCTGCACATTTTTTTTGCATTAGTTAATCAGCTGGCAGCTCCACTTGTAGGGTATGCTTTGATGGTATAGTAGAATTATCTATATATATATAAAAATGAGTTGACCATGTATGTATGTTTCCCCATAACTTGAGAACGGCTCAACCGAATTGGCTGATTCTTTTTTGTTGTATTTTAATTATCAGGAGACGGTTTGCATAAAATAAATTTTTTGAAAAGTCCAACGGAAAAGTCGGAAATTTGGATTGTATTTTTGTATGAAAGGGACGTTTCTATGACAGTTCTGCTGCCACGTGTTGCCATAACGAAAAATTATATGAAATTTACCCTGGCGACGCCGGGTAGGAACATCTAGTTAGTAATAAACATAAAATATATTTGGGGGCTACATAAGACTATGTACGTAAAATAGGTATGTTATTTATTTTGTAAACCGACAATTGCGCATTTCGCAGTTTGTTTTGGCAATTAATAAGAACAATAACAATATTATAGCAAGGTAATAAAAAAAACATGTTTAAATATTATTTTTGGTACTGGCAGCGTTGTACTACGTCATGGTACTAATAATATTGAGAATTGACTACATAACGTAACTTTATCTATATAATTATTTACAGCGGTAGAGATTATCATCAAATATCATAAACATATCAGTTCAATATTATAATTATCGAATGAAAACTGTGAATATTTAGTTTATCCCAGAAAAATGTTAAATTAAATTTTCAATTTTTTTTTTCTAAATCAAATATTTTTACTTTTGGATAAATATACATTTTGCAATACAGTAAGAATAATTTATTTATAAATATATGTGCAGTAAAACGAAATTGATTCCCTCAAAGTTGAACAGAGCTCGTGCGTACAGAGTCAGATATTTTCTTCAATTCCTATAGAAAAATGAAGAAATCGGGCATATTGTCTAATTCCTAAATCAAATTTAAAATATTGGAACGAAAAAATGGTTCTAGATCTTGCATACTATTGGATACAACAACTACTACTATACCTATATAAAGTGAGTTAGGATTTTCTTCTCCATTCTAACTTATTTTCTGTAAGGTTCATGCCCTTCTTCACTTGATCCATATAGGCGTCTCTTGGTCGGTTTCTACCATTTCTGCCTCTGGTCTTGCCCTCCGCGATTGTGATGGTGCCTCGGCCTCGGTGCCTGATGTAATGGCCAATCCAGTTAGCTCGTTGTTGGCTGATTTTTTTAAGGAGTTGCCTATTTTCGCCTACCCTGATTAACACGTCTTCGTTTTCGACATTTTCCGACCAATAGATTTTCAGAATACGTCTTTAGCACCACATCTCAAAGACCGCCAACCGTCCGCTTTCACTCTTGCTTATGGTCTACGTCTCGCAACCATATGTATAGCAGAATACTCCATACAAAGGCTTTAGTAATTTTAATTAATGATTTACTAAATGTCTAATTTATAATTTTTGCGATTAATTACATATTATATCATAATATTTTACTATCGGGTTTGCACGATTTTCAAAATTCCTACCCCCATTTTCGATTTGGAATCTATAGGATTTTGAGTTATTTGAAAATCTCATCGTTTTAGTGTTACAATTTTAATACAAAGGCACATTTTTTCCAACTAAGCTCGACTTAGAAATCGAAATCAACATTCGCACGTTTTCGAAGCGAATTGGAGTAGGTATATTATAAAAACGTGCGAATATTCGGGGCATCACTAGTAAATATGACTATACGTCATATAATATCTAATCATATTAAAATGAAACAAAGGTTATTAATTGTACTTATTTATTATATGTATTATCCTCCTTGACTGTGCACTCGGCAGACAGTGGTGTTCTTCTCACATGACTTGAGAGTACAACATGATGATGAGATGAACACAGACCTGTTTTTCCTGTTCGTGATAACAGAGACTACACCACCTATATAAATTATTATGTATAGATACAATGCTGTGTTATAATACTAAGTTTGTTTTATTTCACTTCATTTATTTTTTGCGGTCCCTCAATATGTACCTTATATTATGTTCTTGTATCGGTATTAGAGTACAATCAAACTGCAGTTTAGCGATGATTGTCTTGAATAATTTACTCTTTAAATTTGCTTTGCACATCATTACAGTTTTTCGCCAATGCGATGTGCAAAGCCAACTTCTAAGCCAACAAATGAAACGAGACCATTTTCTTGTTTATTTGAAGGATACCAAATATTATACAAACATGCAAGAGTAGTCGCAGGCGGGCGGGGTTACACCTCCTTTAGACGTTCCAAAGTACTATGAAAACAGGTGAAAATATGAAAATGTATAGTCGCGAAACAAGCAGCAGTCGGAGCTCTTGCAAAAGTGAGTGGTTTAATAAATAAGTAAAAACTGAATTTTATCTTCAAGAACTTCACCTCGAGAGTATCCTTTCAGGTTTTGCTCAGTAAATCATTATCATCAAATTGAGAAAAAAATATCAATTTTTCCTGAAACATCTTTTACTACTACTACTACTATAATAAAAATAAGTCATTCAGGGATGGGTGGCTAAACATAAAATATCATTACTTTTTCAAAAGCCTGATGATGCACGAAAGTTTACGAAAATGAGTGGAAAATCAATTCTTTGTCGGAAACTTCGCGGAGGAAATGTATTTTTAAAAAAATGACAAGTATTTTTATATATTTTATTGAATTAATTAAAATAGTCTGAATGATAAATTTATCTGAGAATGTTTGCGAGATGTCTGCATGAGTTTAAATGCATGTATTTATTGATGTAGTGTGCATGGTTTGGATGTTTAGTTAACTGTGTGAATTTTACTTATTTACCTATGATTATATATTGTATCAAACACCTCTTTTGCATTTTAGGTACAATAAAAAAATGAAAAAGATGAGTTGATTAATTTTACGACAAAACACAACACAACTTTTAGACAACAATATACCCAGTTTAAGTGTACTGATTACACGCTAATTTCAATCATGCGCCACATGTACCTATCCGTTGTGTTTTTTGTCATTGTTTGAACATTTTTTTAGGAAACCATTTTCTCATGTATATAATAATTAAAAGTAAAACAATAGCAGTAGGTAGTTTTACACATCTTCTGTTTAAACTAATTCATCATCAAATATTTAACTATTAAAAATTAAGTTGTTTATGTCCTTGGCAACAGTGTCCGGTGATCTATGATCTATGACGCATAGAATCTATATTTTTTGACGTCTATGTATATATGTAAATATTAATATTGCTAATTGGTCCATAGTTTGAAGGCAATATTTCAGACTTTAAAGTCTACATACCATCACGCCGCTTCCCTCGCGGGGTAGGCAGAAAGGATCGAGCGTCACTCCCTTCTATCCTTGCATACATCTTTCGCTTCCGTCACTGTCATACAATTCCTCATGCATGCTCTCCTGTTCAATGTGCTCAACTCGTAACCGTCCTGTAGTCCCGTAACACGTGACTTTAAAGCCGATAGAAGAGAAACTGAAAAGAATTCTTTTTCGCGGATATTTCAGGAGTCCAAGGACTCCTATTTATCCGTTTGAATCCGTATGAATGTATGGTTTAAGTGAATGCCTTAGGATTTTTTATGCGATCAGAGAGCTTTATTTGTAGAATCGCTCTTTCGTGCTTCCCTTCTGCTACACAGAGTTTCTTGATGATCAACTTGGTTAAAGTCAAAGTTTCTGCCTCATACTGGCAGCACATATTGGTCTAAATTTTCAGCTTTAGGCATTGGGGAAGGTTACTAGTGAATGTTGTTGGGAGTTAAGGATATCGTCGAAAGATTGGCAAGGTCATGTTGCTGGACCCAAAGATCAGAGATGGACAAAAAGGGTAGAAGTGTCGAAATGTCGTGAAGAAAAAAGAAGTAGAAGAAGACCTCCCACACGATGGTTTGAAGACATTAGAAGAATCGCTAGTGATTGGTTTTATTTATTTATTTGTTCTACAGAGACACACACAGAGAGTTGACAAAACATTCATAAAAATAAGAAAAAAAATGACAATGATCTGGTCAGGCCAACCCCCAAATTAAGCGTGTCTACAGCATGAACGTTGAAAAGAAATTGTACAAAAATTGTAAACATAAGGGTAAAAACAAACCAATAGCGCCCGCCCAATTCAAGTCTAGTAAATCAGACTCACATTACCGCAAACAACAAATTGGTTGCAGATAACTCAGGACAAACAAGACAGAAATGTCTGGAAGCTTATGTTCAGTAGTGGACAGGAATAGCTGCATAAGAAGAAAAAGAAGACTAAGGTTTATTAAATTTTATCTTTTACTTAATAAAAATATGAATGATAAATTAATTCGGTGAGTTACACGGCTTTTCAATGTAATCATTTCTAATACACGCAATATCAAGGTCTTGGTCATTTTCATTACGATAGAAATTATCGATTCTAATACTTTTAATTAGACACGAAACCTATAATACCCATAAGTAATATTTTAATAATATTATAGAGTGCATCTATAATATCTTCTACAATGTTATTGAATTATCCAATTAAGAATATCCTGTTGAGTCTCTAGTAAAGAATAGTATGTCTCTGTGACGATGAAAAGACAAGATTATCAAGTTCTTCGGTAGCCTGGAGGTAGAGTCTCAGCCTCGTGAACAGGGGGTCCGTGGTTCGATCCCAGGTGTTGGCAACCTCCCCTTTCACTACACAAGCTTTTAGCTTACTGTGAAAGTTGAGTAAGGTTGTATTTGGGCACATAACAAAACCCAGATATAACTTTTAAAAAATTCAGGATGGGTGGCATGAATTAATTTTTTTGTAGGAATGTCTACTACTACTACTATACTATCACGGTATATTCCACAAGTGGGGTATCCAATAGACCAGCTGCATGTAATAAGCATGCAAGTTGTCTACTTCGTGCCAACAGAAAATATAGACATTCAACATGGGTGGCAAACCTCATCGCTGAATTTAAGATGTATAATGTCTTTATTTTCGAACACCTGCCTTTTACAGGACACTCGAAAGTTTACGGAAAAGAGTGGGAGACCAATTCTTTATCGGGTGCTCCACGGAATCCAATCTTAAGTAATTGTGATTATAAATAATTCATAGATACTTACTAAGTAATTATTGAGAAATACGCTTTATTCGTCATTATTAATTCGCTCTTTATGTCCATATGTGCAAACCATTGCGATTTATTTGCAATGATCCACACATATTTATGTAACCAATGTAGGGTAATGTACGTAGTCAGCCATCTCTCCACTGCTGGATATAGGCCTCTTCCAAACTCTTCCAAACGTCGCGGTCCTGTGCCCTCTGTATCCATTATTTCCTTTCCGCGATTGGAGTAATGTCGTCAGTCAATCTCTTTTATGGTCTGCCGATGCGTCTTTTGTTACGTTATGTCCGTTATGTATGTTATGTACGGTAATAGATAAAAAAATTAATTTGGACATTCTGTCGTGAATGCCCTAACTGAAGGATTAATTCAAGATAAACAAGATTTATAATGTAGGTAAGTGCTTAGGCAGTTAGTATGAAAACAAATTATGCACATGTGTGTATACGTAATTACATGGTCATTTCTTTATTATTTAACAGACTATGCCTACTAACAAAGTTTAAAGACAAGTATTGACAGATACAGGTTGATGGAAAATTAAAATATAGATCATATTTCCAAACTCAAATACATGACAGTGACTGATAAATATTAATGAACTCAGATATGAGGGGTTCACATGCAAAGGCACATCGACCCAATTATAACGAATATTTAATTTTTAAATTAATTAATTTAAAAAAAAACACTATTAGTTTGATTTTCACTATAAATTTTATTTGAGACAATAAAAACTCACAGTGAAAATCAAACAGTGTTTAAAAATTAATAGGTAACGAATTTTCACAGTATTAACACCAACAACACATTAGAATCACAAATATTTAACTTTGTGTTCAAAAATGTTCATTTTTTGCTAGTAACGCAATTGACACCATGAAAATCCACCTCCATTGAGTAAATCAATTTTAAAATAAACCGATTTTGTATTAAAAACCCTTCAACTTGAAATGGAAATGTGCTATTTTCTCAATTTCAGTGTTCTAGGATTGCTGTGTTTTTGTACGTGGATCCCTCAATATCTTGTTTTACAACAGCGAAGAACTTTGGTATGATAAAATAAAAAATAAAAGTTTTTTTCTTCTATAGTGATTTGAGTTGAGAGAGACGTCGTTCGTCTTTCAATTATCTGGAATTCTGGCAAATAAACTTGAGATACTTCAGTTTGTAATCAATGTACCTACAGTAAAGAATGAATAAATAAATAAAAAGAAAAAATATTTTATGAAATTGTGTACGGTGGGTATTATTTTCGCTATTTCCCATCTCTTTTGACTGTATTCTCCATTGTTTTATAAATGAACACCCTATATTATATTATTGAGACCTTATACATAGTAGGTATTATCAAAACTTGAATTTGAATCTTGGAGGCTGTACATATAATATGTAATGGTGCGTGCTGTTGACCTCTCCACTGTACCACGGCTCCATATTATAACAATGCCTACATTACCTACATAATTATGTATGTATTATCGTAGTGAACTTGACTCAGATAAACCAGTTCCATGAGTTCGGTTTCTTGTGGAAGTCACTTGTAAAATGTTAGGGTGTTATCGTCAAAAAGAAATATGAAAAAAAATGAAAATATTCTCAACCGACGGTACTTGATGGAAGTTCATACTGAATCAATAATAAATTTTCGAAATTTGCGAGAGAAACTTTGTGGAACGTCATTTTATAAAATAATAAAATTAATGTATTACAGAACACTGTTTTACTTCCACTTCACTTTATTCAAATGTCAGAACGTTTTCGAACATTAACTGTTCATTATCGATGACAATGCAATACTGAGCTCACTTTAATAAACTACCTACACTAAAAGTTTTAGAATTGGGGATGTCAGTGTGGGGATGTAGTGAATGTTCAGATACCAACACTGACATCCCCACTTCTAAAACTTTTAGTGTAGGTAGTTTATTAAAGTGAGCTCAGTATTGCATTGTCATCGATAATGAACAGTTAATGTTCGAAAACGTTCTGACATTTGAATAAAGTGAAGTGGAAGTAAAACAGTGTTCTGTAATACATTAATTTTATTATTTTATGAATCAATAATATTAATTATTTAGGGCAGACGGGGTTTGGAGCGTAAAAGAGCATCATGGCTCAAGAATCTGCGGCAGTGGTTTGGAATACTGGATGAAGAAACCGTCATCAGATTGGCCCAGGATTGTGACGAGTTAAAAGAGATAATCGCCAACCTCCATTAGGAGCGACACGAGAAGAAACACTTATATTTAGTACTTCCACAGTGTTTTTAGTAAACGTGAGTCAGCTTTCAAGAGTTTCCGCTCTCATCATCAGGAAACGTAAATTGTTATTATTTTTGTCTCATTTATAACGTGTATTTGAATATAATTTCTTCACTTTACGTTAGCCAGATGACGAGAGCGGAAGCTCTTGAAAGCCGGCTTGACATTAATAAATTCACTATTGCCGTTTTCAGGGTGTGATTTTATATACTAGGGTGTAATTTTATATACTACGCCACGTCATAAACTGCGATGCAAATGAAAAGTTAGATAAATGCATATTACTTAACTAACTACACGTTTAAAATTTAACTTAACTAAACGAAAAACCCCATTTATAAAACGATTTGTTAAGTGAATGAATGAATGAATGAATATTTATTTTCCAGGAAAAAATAACAATAAAATAATGAAGTACATACTACGTTATAAAATAAAGTATAAGTAATCTGTATGGATATTATTAATCAATTAAATACACAATATACCTATATACATTAGAAGAATAAAAAAATATATGAAAAAATTGATGTGAAGAAAAAAACTACATAAAATATTTAAACTGCAAAGGTAGATATTGTATAAGTTATAAGTATTACAATCAAAAAAGAAACAGGCCCATCAGACGCCCACCCTCCCAGCGAAGACACGCGGTTCTCAGCCGGGCCACATGTGGCCCGACCGAGCCCCGCATGTCCCCGACCCCCGAGCGTGCATCCTCTGAGTCTAAGTATAAATATTTTTATGGTACATCTACTCAATGTTATCTACTCAATCCGAAAATATACATTTGAAAAAATTAAACACGTTGAATAGAAATTATTTGAGATTGGAACAGTGTTAATTTCTATGAAATAGGGGTCACTTGTTCAAGTATAACCCACAATATTCGTGGTTAGATGGAAGAAATCACTTTATAGTGATAATCTCGCCTCTGCATATCGTCCTAGTTTTTTAAATTTTATATTTTTGATTGAGTTGCCGTTAATTTTGTAAAACTCCATTATATCAAATTTTTAATTGTTTTGTTGACACTGTTATATAATGATGATGTGCAAAAATAATAAATAAATATACATTCTTTGTTATTCTTATACTTTTCTTTTGGTTCCACATCTGTTCTGTGACAATCCCTCCTCTCACTGTATCGATCAATTTTATTAAAGTATAAGGTGTCTTTATAAAATATCATGCTCAATACATAATGTCAGTTTACCATAACAATAGCTCTGTCTGACTTTTAGCGACCCACACCACAACACAGTCAGAGCATAACCATAAATAATTTTATTCACATCGCCATAAATCGCGAAATGAGATACCTATAACTCAACATTTATAAGAGGCAACGGCCGTTTATTGTATCAATAAATAAAAAAATAAACATTAGAGATGTAATGTTAATATATTCCATCTTGATATCGGATAATGTGCTGATATTTCACAATTTTCAATTTTATTATTTTTTATTCATTCTCCTCTCAAAAATTTTCGCCGAAACGCCGTGATGGATGTATGTAACGTATGAATGAAATTTAAAAAAAAAAAAACATTCTATCACAGCATCTTCCACAAATGGGATAACTAGTAGACTATCAGCATTTTATTGGTGCAGGGATTGTTTTCTCTGTTTCATAACACATTCAGGTAGGTGCTATATTTTATAACAAGATGAAAAAATGACGAAAAGGATGTATTTATCTGAAAGAGGGGGTGTGGGGAAGCGCGGACGGCCAAGAACCACGTGGATCAAATCCTCAAGGTCGGTCGCGTGTTGAGTAAAAGAAATCGGCATGCATGTATGAGAAACTGGAGATGAATGTGGAGGAAGCGAAAGAAGTTTGTAAGGATAGATCTATATGGCGTTCCGTTCTCTCTGCCTACTCTTCCTGGGACATGACGTGAGGGTATAGATAGATAGATATATTTCATAGCATTAATATAAATACCTAGATAAAATGTTCAAATGAGTTTAATGTTTTAAAAATTACTACAGAAATTTTATTACCAATTTTTTTAAAGTTTAAACTAACAATATAATAGGTGAATTCTGAAAACTTCAGAAAGTTTTACGAAAAGTTGGAAATACGCAATAAGCGATAACTTGTACCGTGAATAGGTTGTTACGTGAGTTGGTAATGGAAGAAATTGAACCCGGGAATTCATGGATCTCTGAATGAAAATTCTAATAATTATAGTGCGTGTATAAGAAGTTGTTGAAATATGTAAGGATAGATCTATCGGCGTTCCGTTCTATCTGTCTACCCGACATGGGATACGGTGCGAGGGTATAGCATAAATATTATAGTTTTCGTATTTTTATTATTTTGTTTTAATTATGTCTAATAAGTTTAATAATAATAATATCTTGACCTTGCTCACGAAATCAAAGATATGTGGAGAACACCTACCACAATCATCGTGCCTATAGTGTTGTCTGTGAATGGTTTAATACCTAAGAGTCTGTCAAGCAATCTCAGAAAACTGGGAGTAGATGACAGGCTCAAATACAGCATGCAGAAGGCCGTACTTCTATCGTCCACCAGGATAGTAAGAAGGTTTTTGTCCATGTAGCTCTGTAAGTGATCTCCCATGATTGTACAATTTTCATGGGACATCATGGAAAAATCAACTCGAATAATAATTATTATTATTTATAAGATTACGGCAACCCGTCCCTTGTGGGACGATTTGTGCCAAGTACAATATTTTAGGAAGATGTCACGTAATATTAAGGCATTAATTTATAAGATAATAAAATTTCTTTTGGCGGATTTTAGAATCTTGAGATATACAGACAGGGCATCAGTGTGTAAGAGGCAAGACATATTGATTGGATACTGGTGTTGGGGTTCTATATTTCGAATATAAATTTATTTTAATATTTTACTGTTTCTATTATTTCATGTCATATTTAAATTTGATTGTTAATCTTATATTGTGTTCAAAATGTAGATTTTATTTTATTTTGTTAAATAAATGAGATATGAATAATAATATTAAACTTTATTGTACAAAATATTTGTATGAAAATAATAAGATTACAAGGTATAAACGAATAATTTTGCGACGGGACATCGTCCAACTAACTCAAAGTTTATTTATTTTTTAATTTATCATAAGATGTAGTAAGTGATTATACAAAAAAAAAAATGATAATCTTACCTTCGATACTGCGTCCAAGTTGATATTGCACTTCATCCAGTTATTTGAAACATCCGATAACATTAATTAACACACACATAATTTGTTTTACACTTTTTATGAAAAATAGTTTTATTTAAAATTGCATCTTACATCGTGGTTTCGTTGGTTAATAACTGAATTTATTTAAAACTTGAAAATTAGAAATAAATAAGATTATTTTAATCATAATAAAATAAACATAATGCCTTAAGCCGTACTCTTAATGAAAATGCACATTTAGCCTTGGATAACTAGTCTCGTATGAAGTTAACTCTGACTGAAAAACCTTACTTATTTTCAATTCTAATTAATATTTTTATTAAAATTTAAAAGTATTTTATATACCATCACAGCATTTACGACAAGCGGGGTAGCCAGTGGAATTGGTGCACGTTACAAAAAATATACAAATTGTCCTCCCCATGGCACCAAAAATAAAACATTCAGAACAGGTGTACTCTCGCAGGTAGTCGCAATCAATAGTGAATTGTAAACCGTGAGAGTATGATACGATACAATATTTAGATATTGAAGATAGATATAGGGTTGCCAGATTGTGTTGCCAAAATTACCTTACTTCGGTGAAAAAAATACCGTACAATTACCGTACACATCGGAAATAAAACAGTACCTTTTCAAAATGTTAATATTTTCTTACACAGTACCTTTTTTACAATGTAACGGGTATTTGTACCGATGATTGTTTATATATATATTGAGTTACAATCCATTGGATTGGTCTGCAACGAGTTTGGTTTTTCTTCTCCATTCCTCCCTATTCTCAGCCAGCTCTACGTATGAGCCACAGTTCATGTCCCTCTTCAGTTGGTCCATATATGCGTCTCTTGGTCGGCCTCTGCCATTTGTTCCCTCGGTCTTACCCTCCGCGATGGCGATGAGTAGTCCTGGGTGCCTGATGTTGTGGCCAATCCAGTTAGCTCGTTGTTGGCTGATTCTCTTAAGGAGTTGCCTTTTTTCGCCTACCCTGGTTAATACTTCTTCGTTTTCGACGTGCTCCGACCAATGGATCTTAAGCATGCGTCTGTAGCACCACATTTCAAAGACCGCCAACCGTCCGCTTTCACTCTTGCTGATGGTCCATGTCTCACAACCATAAAGCAGAATGCTCCATACAAAGGCTTTAGTAAGGTTCTTCCTTACGCTTAAGTCGATATTTGGGGATTCCAATATCTTCGATTTTTTGTTGAAGGCAATCCTTGCCTGGTTTATTCTGCTTACAATTGTTTTTTATGTCAATTGTTTATGTCAATATGTTAGTCGTACGGTAATTTGTTAAAATTATTACCGTACGGGGAATGAAATTACGTGAAATTACCGTACAAATACGGTAATTACCGTACGTCTGGCAACGTTGGATAGATCCAACACACACCTAGATATCTCAGGAGTCGTAGACCCCCATTTATCTGTTCATTCAAACCAAAACTGTCCTCACGGTTCTGAAGGGTTCAAATATTTAGATATATGAATGATTTATGATCGAGAGAGGATAAATTCGTTTTTTTTAAACTATGTATTCAGAAAATATCGCTGTGCTAGGATAACAA
Organism: Athripsodes cinereus; assembly: GCA_947579605.1. NCBI lineage: Eukaryota > Metazoa > Arthropoda > Insecta > Trichoptera > Leptoceridae > Athripsodes > Athripsodes cinereus. The sequence goes on from OX388327.1 coordinate 5,876,341, forward strand.
CATTGGCCATTTTGAGTTATTTTTATTGTTGGAATCGGCACGTCGCAAAGAATCCAGTGCAACAGAGAAACATTTAATATTGTAATTTATAATGGCATGATCCACGAAAAACTAAAAAGGACGATCTCAAAATTGATTACAAATCTAGAAAAACTTAATATATTTAGGTAAAGGAGTTATTGGTTTTATCGAAAAAAACATTTAGTCAATTGATTATGAATAAAATATAAATTATGAATAAAATTAAATAAGTATTGTCAAATGAATTTCACCAAAAAATTTATCCTTGATTTACTAAAAACATGATATTTGGAGATGTTATGTTATTAATTCTAGCACAGCGATATATTCTTTATTCTTTTCCATCATCCGTAGGCCACTATTTGGGCACTTGGAATCGTCAGTTTTTACAATGTTTTTTCTTTTCAACAAATTGAAAAAATCACTTTCAGTAACATCATACATATAGGAAACGACAAAAAAAATACAAAAAAGAATTATGTAGTATATCAAAGTTATTTCAAGTGTAAAGGGCTCAAAAATAACTTCACGTCAGTATATTCAAATCAATATAAACAAATGAGTCAAATTGAAAATAAATCGGTCAGTGCTAAATAGGGTGAACAGTCCCATTTAGCATTTCGTCAATGTTGTAAAAAGCTTTTCCAACAAGATACTTCTTCACCTCTCTCTGATACATTTTGTAATTGAGTGCCTTTATATTGTTATATTCCTCGTATTTAGTTCTATGTTATGCTATTAATTCTAGCACAGCGATATATTCCTCGTATTTAGTTCTATAAAACTGCATTCTCGAAAATAGCCAGTTCTTATGAAACTATTGTGAAAAATGGCGGAGAAAGAAATCAATGTTAGTATGGAAATAAGTCAAAATCTAATTACCTTATGGGCTCTACATATTGACACTTTACTATAAATTAATTTGTTCAGTTTCGGTAGGTACTTAACCACACATTTATTAAGAGCAAGGCCTTATTTATAATAATGACAATTTTGCCACTAGATACTAGTGGAGATTTATTCGGTTTCGTTCCGGGAAAAAAACTTCAAATTGAAAAATACACATTTACATAATAATTATAACCTTAAGCACTATCCTAACAAAAGACAGTAATGTGGGGAATTATTTAAAAACTGACAAAAGCCTACGACTCAGCGATGAGGCATGGCACCCATCTTATTTTTTATTGGCATGGGAGGACAGTTTGCATATTTCTTGCTTGCAATGTGTCCGCTGGCTACCGCACTTGTGGGATATGCCGTAATGGTGTAGTAGTAGTAATAGTACCTAATGACAACTCTCTGAGTTGCTGTAATGTTTTTAATTATACATACAAACATTTGGGTTTAGCATTTAATATCTTTTTAAAAACTTTATCTTCAGAAATTTTATATAATTCATGATAAAAAACCTCTATTAATATTTAAGTAAGGTAATAAAAAATAATAAAACAATGGACCACTTGCAGTCGTGGGGGATTTTAATAAAAATGATCGAATTCAGTAAATTTGAGGTCGAAAAACACAAATATGTCAGTTAAATATCTAAATTACGGAGAATTTCCAAAAATAAGCCCAAAATTTTTGACGTTTGTCAAAACAATCTAAACAGCTGATGACGTCACGGAGTCCCGTGAATCATAGTAACTTTCGCAACCACAGATTATAATCTCATACACACAAGGGACTCCGTGACGTCACAGCGCCGCCATATCGTTATTGATCATTCCGAGAAAATCCAATTTTTAAAAGCTTATAACTAAGAAAATAGTGCATGAAAAAATAAAATTAATTGTGGTTGTGTTTCTTTCATACTAATTTACAATTTTATGCAATAAAAAAAAACCTGCAAGTGGCCCATTCTAAATGTGCCCTTGCGGTGGTTCATATCACAAAACGGCGCTAAATAAATTGTCTACTTTATTACTTATTACTATTCAGTTCTACGATGTGATGATGTACCTACTGTCAACCATCCGGAATGCCTATTTTTTTGGCTGAGCAGTATATGTTTATTAGATACAGTTTGTCCACCAATATGTGAAATCTGTTATGGTATAGATATCCATTTAGCAATGACGTATTTTCCATACATATTAAATACTCAACAATTGCATATTTAATTAAATACAACCATTACATTTGTCTGACGATGAGAGCCGAAGCTATCGAAAGCCGGCTCGCAAAACTAATAAATTTACCAATTGAATCAATAATATACATTTTGTTACAAATTTTATTTCTAAATACAACCGTTAATACACAAAGACTGTAAAACTACAATATATATTTAAAATTAATTTTTATATATTTTTTAGGCTTACGCGATATGTCGTGATAGAATGAATGAATCAATCAATGGTTAATACTATAGATAATAGACCAGGAGTCGGCAACCTTTTGAGTCGGAAGAGTAAAAAATTACAATTATAAAGATTTAAAAGTGCCACAATTTTTTTCTTGCCAACAGTAAACAATAGTCGCGTGAATAAAGTTTTTTGATAAAAAAAAACAATCTTTTTTATTCAAAAGAAAAAATATCTATTTATTCATATATAAGTAGTGTTTTTCACAACAAATTAGATAATATATATGGCTTATTAGATAATTACTTATTATTTAAGTAAAAAATCAAAACAATTAACATTTACTTGCAACACTAACTTGTGCTTCAATAACAAACATAATATATGGAACTAAAGAGCCGCATCTTCACATCCAAAGAGCCGCATGTGGCTCGCGAGCAGCAGGTTGCCAACCCATGTTATAGAAATATTATTTTAAGGAGGTTTGCCGCTCACAATGAATGATTTGTAATAGTGATCTTAAGTGCGCAACGTTAGATATTTAGTGATTTGGTTTTGCGGCGAAGTACCTACTTATTAGTCTATTGTATAATGAGAATAATAATCACTTCAGACCGCAATGCCAGCCTCAATGCTGCAATATTTAGCAACCGTACTGAATACCAATCTATCTGTCTTTGGCATACATAATATTAAGATCCTGAGATCAATTTCGATTCTAAGAAATGTTTATTGCTAAATATTTTAAATAACATCAAATCAAGACTAAATAAGGCACAAAATGGCCAGGGGCACAAATTATGGAGCCTTTCATTTTGCAAAACACTTTGTTTTGTTTATATTATAATTATTTACCATTCTACGTGGTTATATATAGTGTAATTTAGACAGAATTTCATTCAATATAATGTATTTTAAATATGGTTAAATATGCTTAGGGTTAGCCGGTAGCCTAGAGGTAGAGTCTAGGCTCATGAACAAGAGGCGCGCGGTTCGATCCCAGGTGCCGGCAAAATCCCCTTTCACGACACAAGATTTTAGCTTACTGTGAAAGGTGTATGAGATTGTATTTGGGTTTATACAAAAAAAAACCCCAGATACATCTTTTAAAAAAAGTGGTTTGGATTGTAACACTATACTTATATTGATCGTTCAACTCAAAATTCCAATATTCCAAGATAAGGTGTGTTTAATTGTTGAAACAGTTTAATGGGCTACCAAAGCTTCCAAACAAATATGTAATGTAATAAAACATTTAATTTTCTTGTTTATGTAATTAAAAGAGTATAATTTTTCCTCCATACTCTTAATAAGCCGATAAAAATATGATCTGAAACACTCGAGCTGTTGGTTTATGAAATTGAAAATTACACCTCGCGAAATGATGGCTGCGGGTTCAAGTCCCGTCTGGGAAACTACCAAATAATTTGTCATTTCTTAAATGTTTATAGTCGTATTCACAAAAAAGAAACAGCCTCTATTCCAATTGTAAGGCCTAACTGAATTACACCTTAATCCCAAAACAGAATGTAACTGTTTCAACTGTATACACGACATAAAATATTTACATAAAGATTAAATTTTTTTATGTATTTTACTATTTTTCTCATTTGAAAAGTTGTGAAAATAAATAAATAAATTAAGATTTTGAATTTTTGATATAATAATGAGTAAAAGGCATCAGAGAAAAAAGTGTTTGGTGATTGAACTAAATTATATTGTAAAAAATAAGGTTTTTCATTTAATCAGGGTGGAATTAAAATATATATAGTTAAACAGGTTTAAATATGAATTTTCTTTGTAATTATGACAGAAAAATACACGCAAAATGTGTCAAATATTAATAACTTCATCAGTTTATTTTGACAGGGGCTGTGTTGATTTTTGACACAAATGAATTTATAGCACGCTTACTATGAATAAAATATTAAATATAAAAACAAAACACAATTGTTGTAATAGTAAATAAGTAAAAAAATGCAAAAAATAACACTTGTGAACAATAACTGACTAATATAAACAAAAGTTATACAACTGCAAAAACGCGAAGAACAACACACAAAAACAAAAGATAAAAAAAAACTATTAACTTAAGAAGTGTCGATATTGACATTTAATATGTTAGAAAAATCAATTAAAATGAATACTATTTATTGTTTTATTTGATAAACTTACAATAAAATATTATATTCGTTAATATTTCACTTATTATTCTTTTGTGTTCTCTCGAAAGTACACATATTTATACATTTTATTATTAAATTCGTTCAGCGTCAGTCAAAAACGTCTTATGTTGACTAACGAACGGACGACATGCGCGCGCGCACTCACCCAAGTTTACAAGAAAACTGATACTGATGTATTATTGTTTAGTTTAATTTGAACGTGCCGTAAACTTGAATAATAAATTTAAAGCCATTCTTAAATATTTAAATGTGCATACTGCCTACTATATTTATCAAAACAAATTCACTGTGTTCGCATTTAAATCAAACAAATAATATAAAATTTTACAGTTGTGACCGTAAACTTGTCAACCAGATGGAGATACCTATTTTTGTAGTTGACAGTTGTCACAGAAGACTGATAAATGAATTTGACATCAGTTTGAATTATAGATTCTATATTCTCTCCCACTCTTTTGTTTTGATTTGATTTTATAAGTATCTCATTGGTTAGTGATTTACTGGTGAATTTTGTTATTGTATATCTACCTAATATTGGCAGATATAGCAGTGTAACAAAATAACGCGTCTTCCACTGTTTATTGTAAGTTTTCGAGCATTTTGTAAAAGCTTTTAGAAATTTGAATATCTGGGTATTTTATTTAATTACTTTTACTACAATTCTACCATCACGGCTTATCCCACAAGTGGGGTAGCCACATGTAATAAACATGCGAGTTGTCCTCTCCATACCAAATAATTAAGACATTCAGGATGGGTGGCAAACCTCATCGCTGAATTTATGATGTGAAATGTCTTTATTTCTCAATCCTAAACTGAATTGAATTGTTGAACCTAAAAGTAAAAACCACTGCCCCCCGCCTAAAAATACATCCTAGGTACGAGTACGACAACGACTCTCGACCATCTTCAGGCGAATAGAAGAAAAGTTACTTTTCTTTTGACTTTTCTTCTAATAAGGAGGTATGTCCCTTTTGGGAGTGTTTAATGTTTTCACACTATTCGGCATTGGTGATTCTCGGGCTCGCGCCTTCTGAACGCCAAATAACAAGTTTCTGGACACCTCACTTCGGCTTTTTGTTACTCAGCAATTTTTATATATCATATTTACTCGATGTTATCTATCTTTTATTAATTGTACTATATTTTGTCCTGTTTTATGCTTTTTATATAATTTTGTATTTCTATATTCAATAAAATAAACAAACTTTCAAAAGGGGCATTGAAGAGAGTGTAGTTTAAAAGATTCCCACGACGGCGGTTTTAGCCGGTCGGCCCTTCAGACCTGCCTAATGGCCCGCCCCTGAGGACAATTTTGGTTTGAATGTGCGGATAAATAGGAGTCTATGACTCCTGAAATATCCGGGTGTGAGGTGGGTCTCTCTTCAATTTTCTTCAATTGCTGAAGATGGAGTCGAGAGTCTCCAATACTAGTTAACATAGATAATAAAATCACTTGGAAGTTAACTAAATAGTGTTTTTTTTTCAATTCACCTCTCAAGCTAATGCCTAGCATTTGCCTAGCATTTGTCTCTCCATGGTACTAAATTACTTTGTGAGTAAGGTTTATATTTTCGACCGACGGTTCTTGGTGGAAGTTCACGTTAAATTAATTATACCTAAATAAAACGCTTATTTAGTACTCCCACTGAGACTTTATTGGTCGCGAGCCGGCTTTCAAGAGCTTCCGCTCTCATCATCAGGCTAGCGAAGCTCTTGAAAGCCGGCTCGCGCCCATAAAGTCACAGTGTAAATTTGTGTTTTATTTATAATTAACTTTATGAGTAGTAACTTCTTATTTTCGTATTTTTCAACTGCTCCGAAAGATTGCAGATTTCAATGTGATAATGGTGATATAACGTTCTATTAATAATAATATTATTTGAATGGGAGTGTTTTGTTTTTTTTGCATTTCCTTATAATAGGCCAGGTACCGGTTTGTAATTGTAGTAAATCAGAAACGGGTATTTTGATCGTGTGAAATATGCAAACAATTAATAAATATATTGTCATTAATAATCAAATTAAATAATAATTAACCCTTTGAGGTCTAGAGGAACGATATTTTCCAAAGAATTAATCTCAATTATATTTAGTAAGGATATCTACCCCAACACTTAGTACATTAAAAATACTCTACAAAATGCAGAAAAATAACTAAATAATAATAAAGTAAACACAAAATAAAAACAATTTGTTTAATTAAAAAAAAACTATAATGTTAGTTTAACTAATGTTTATTGTCTTATGAGTCCTTTTATGGACCCAGGAAAATATTTTATTGACACATATTTTTAAAGCCATAATTTATTTATGTACCTATTTTTTTTTATCTTTACTCCAGACTTGAAGATGGGGTGTGTAGACCTTTCAAGCACATATCTATCCTAATATATACATACATACATCTTCTTTCCCTTGTCCTAGTTGGGTCGGGGGCCCATTGCACCAAGGTACCTCCTCCAGAGATTACTGTCTACCACTGTTTCCAGGATCTCTGACCACTCCAAACCAAGTCTTTCAATACACATGTTCGACATCTGCCCTTGCCAGCTTCTTCTAGGGCGATCCATCGGTCTTCTGCCCTCTCCCACAGCCTCCAAAGATCTAAGTGGTAGTCTGTCTTCTGGTATGCGGAGCACGTGACCCAGCCATCGCAACTGCGGCCTTTCTATATGCAGGAGTACTGGTACATATATACTGCGACCTCTCTTTATGCAAGAGTACTCGTAATACATGGATTGTAATACAAATTATAAAAAATGAATACATATAACAGTAAAAAAAGAAGAAAAAAGATGACAAAATGATACTAAATCTAAAAAAAAGAAAAAGAAGTTACTTCATTATATTTTTCAGTTATTATTCTTCAATTTTGACAGCAAAACAGAGACGGATATTTAAAATTACTTGTAAAAATCTTACGGTCTTGAAAGGGTTGATAATCTAACAAAATGTTAATTAATATTTTTGACATTAGTGAAATTCTTATATATTCACAATAGAACCATGTTATTTATTTTATTTTAAAAGTGAATCTGGTTTTGAAATAAACCCAATACACCCCTAAAATCCTCAAAGGTAAATAATGCATGTTACATGAAGGTGGAATAGATCGCCGGCGAATGGAATTGAACCCGGAACTTCCCGATTGAATGCTTAAGCTTACCAACTATCTCTTCAAACAAGTAAAAAGAGACGGAAAAAATTGCGGGGTATCTAAATTGTAAAGCGTGGCTCAGAGGTAATGCGAGTCCTATTTTTGATAAAATTAAGAATGTTTTATTTTTTTCAGATTGTCCTGGGCTCTGCTAGAGGGACATCGAAGGAGTGTAGTCAAAAGATTCCACACACGGGGTTGTTTTTGGCCGGCCAGCCCCTCAGGCTGCCCACTATGGCGCCTCCGGTGTGGACAAACTTTGTGCAGTGTAGAATTCGGATAAATGGAAGTCCCCAGACTTCTGCGCTATCCGGGTGGTCGGTGGGTCTCCTTCAATGTTCAATGTCCTGGGCTCTCTCGTCTAGAGAACATCGAAGAAGTGTAGTCAAAAGATTTTACACTCGGTGGACTAGTTTTCCAGACAAGCGAAGTCGGTGGGTCTCCATCAATGCAGCCCGGCACTAGATATCTCACAAATTGGCAGTGGTCGAGATAAGTTTAAAAACTCTGCTACAGTTGTTATATGCCTAGTTCAAACTTTAGTTTGATCGTTTACGGTTTGCGAATAATCGGGGTCTTACTGTATTATTAAACAAATTTATGGATCAATTATGTATTAAATCAATATATGATAGCATGTTTGATTTTGGGTTTTACCAAAAAAAGTTTAGTATTGTAAATATTATATATTGTTTAAATTTTCCTTAAATCTAAACCCATCCAATTATATTTTGTTGCGGTGATCACGGTTTTTTCAATTCGCCAACATAGTGTTACTCGTATTTGAAAATATTTGTGTTTTGGAAGACTTGCTTTGAAGTGATCCGATATCCTGGAAGTAGCACAAGACGAAGGGTTGCTTTCGCACTTTTTTCCGTAAGTTTTTGAGTGTCCTGTTAAACGGGAGTGTTTGAAAAAATAAAGATATTTTACGTCTCAAATTCAGCGGTTAGGTTACTGCTACCCGTCCTGAATGTCCTATTTTTGGTGACACGGAGAAGTAGAAGGCAGCTTGCGTGTTTATTACATGGAGCTGGTTTGTTGGGTACCTTACTTGTGGGATATGCCGTGAAGATATAGTAGTAGAAGTATCGCAAACGATCTGTACCATAACGGCATTTACCACAAATAGGGTGGCCAGTGAATTCACTGTATGTTGTGAACACACGGGTCGTCCTCACTATGGCATAAATATAATTAGACCTCCAGAACGGTGGTAAGCCTCACCACTGAACTGAAGATTTAAAATGTCTTACGCGTGATTTTTTTACGGACAACTGCCATTCACAGTCAGACACTCGAAAACTTACAGAAAAGAAAAAATGTATTTCTAATTATTATTAGATATAAAAACATCCCCTATTAAAATACTATTATGTTACATCCAACCCTGAGATTATATAATGTAGGTTAGTATTGTAAACCGTGCCTGTTTACAATATTGTAGGTTCTTTTAAATGATGAACACTGATGTTTATTTAATACAAAGATATGTATTCAATTAATTCCTATTTACAATTGTCGAACACAACTAGTCAAACACGCAGCGTACCAGCCAGTGCAACCCAAGGTCGTATCTATAATGAGCCCCGTTCTACATAGGAAGCTAACCTATATAGTCAATAGAGTATTGCTACTCAATCATTATCACCTGCTTAACTTGTAAACAAGTCCAAGGTTCAATTCACAGGTGCAGTGTACTAAGTCCATACACTACAGTTAGTATGTTCCATTCTTTAGTTGTAAGTAACTCTTGCCCTGAAGATACCGCAAGGCAAAAGCCCTCGGCAATTAAGTATTAGTATTGAATAATTGTCAATTGTTTAAATACTTAGTTATACGTGAAAATTAACAATGCTTTTAATACTACATTAAAAAAAAAAATATAGAAAAGAGTTGGAGATTTTTTCTTTTCCTGAGACTCCACAGAGTAATAATTAATCACGATTAATTTATTATAAAATGTAAATGAATGTATTTACTATAAAACAATATTGTCAAACAAGTTTTAATAATAAAACATAATACTTAGTAATTTGTGTATTAAATAACAATATTATATATTATAAATAAAATTGTTGTTTAATGTATAATATTAGGTTTATACTTTGAAGGCTGCACTAATAATATCTAGAGTTTGTTAACATCAAGTTACAGTGTAGATAACAAAATGGTACGAACTATGTTAGCAAATGGATGAATATTAACACAACTAGGTACAGTTTCCGGCCAGGGCAAAGTGAATAATGACCTTTTTCAAACTGTCCTGAGTCTGGGCACTTACTTTACTTTTTGTATGGCTTCGGCTTGCATTAATAATAGATATTCCATATCGAATTCTTGGTTCTAGTTCAGAAAGCCTCTGAGGTTGATTCACGGATGTCCATCCAGTCGTCCTCGTATCTTCTACCTGGAAACTCCGCCAACAGATGCTGAATCGTTTGGAACTGAGCTCCACAGTCGCATTCCAAATTTGGTAGTCTGGGTGTTACATGTATATGTGTTTAGTGCATTGTATATAGAATGTGTATCGTTGCGTTAGTACCCACAATACAATATTCATATCTTAGTTTGGGACTAGCTCGACCTGCGTGAATTGTCTATGTTATTTTATGTGTTGTTCAAGTTAAAATTAAAATTATATTACTGTACTTTAAACAATTGGGTAATATTTGGCGCAACTTCACTAAATTGCAGGATTTTCCGACGTGGCCATCATCTGGAATCCTATTTAATCAGAATTTCATTTAATCTTAGAAAAATTCAAATAAGATATACGTGTTCCAGAAGCTGAAGCTTTTGCGGTTAGCTTTTCATCAATTTAGAGTGTTTTCGCCAGGAAACAGTCTGAACTCTTCTTTCTTTCAATAGTAGCAGAGTGTATAGTCTAAAACTCAACATTGCTTAGACCTACATACATATATACCAGACCTACATACATATCTATAGAATTAAGATAATCATAATTTAATTTCATTCAGCTTCAAAAACTTGAATATAGGTCGAGCAGCTTGAATATAGGTCTGCTATTCAGGGCCAGAAGATATGGGACACTCACAGGTAGCTGAGCCCCCAATCCTAGGAGGTCCTTGAGAAAGTCTGGATACCGATCGTTGATTGGACACTGTAAAAAAACATGATCGTGGTCTTATTCCGCCCATTCACAGTCGCATAACGGACTCTCATCCACATTAATTTTCAAAAGGTGTGCTCTCAAGCAGACGTGCCCAATACGCATACAGCAAACGGACGAAGTCTCAAATTTGTTCGGCTTAATGCCGGAGAACCAAGGCTTTTTAAATATTTGGGACTGGAAATAAATACATAAAGAAAAATGTTTTCTCGTTTTACAGCAACTACATACGTATATCAATCATATTGCACAACCTTGTATCGTTTTGTTCTCTGCATTATTAGCTTGATAGACCTATATTGGTATGCAAATTCGGTAATATATTATTTTTACTCGTAAGTTTTCATTTGTTTCTTATGCGTATTATAATAAGTTTAAATAATAAATAGAATGTTATTTGTTGTGACTCACACAACACTATTAATTAGTTTGTTCATATGCAGCATGTCACTGTGAAAAATCACCGCATTATACAAATTCACCGTAGCATAATATTGAGACTACTTCGAATGAAAACATCACTTAACATGTTACATATTTATTTACTCGGCAGTTTTGTTCAGAGAAAAATATCAAATAAAACAAAACAGTTCAGATATCATGAGAACCTTTTCTGCATTATTTTTCCTGAGAAGTAAGTGGTTCTTATTTTAAAAAAAGACAACAGTGTGGAAATGTTGATGATGTTTTGTCTTTTCAGCGCCGGTTTTAGATGATAGTTATGTTTTTATGACAACGCAGATCGGCAGATATCAATGCCCAATGTTCTTTCAAACTGAGTGGTCGTGGTCTTGAGGGTAATTTGTAGCCTAACGTTTCGCTCACATCTGTGGTAGGCATCTTCAGGGTGTACATGTACAAGTTGTCTTCTACATTTATGATTGCAGAAGTAGACGCAACCGGCAGAGACCTGTAATCTCCGTAATACAGGAGAGACGATGGTCCTGGCTGGGACATGTTCTAAGAATACCCAATGATAGTTGGCTAAAAAGAGCACGTACTATTCTTCCGTCCGCAAGGGTTCCATCGGCCCGGGTGTCCCTTTTTCACAATACACCGTTCCTATGATAACGGCATCAGCCCCCCTAGACAGGCACTATTGTTGCGGTTATAGTCGTAAATTCATTTGTAGTCGATCGACAAGTGACGGTTTGTCTAGGGGGCAGAGCGCAGGGAATATCGTGGAAAGAGGTGACGCAATTGGCGCAGAGACGCTCTGAATGGAGGAGGCTGGTTTCTGCCCTGTGCTCCCGAGAGGAGCGTTGAGGGTTATAAATGAATTAATGAAGTATGACTGGTAACTCTGTGCGCCAGTGAGCGCAGGTTTTTGGGTTGGGTTACTAATGTTCTTGTAAGAAAGACTTAATTTCTGTAGAATACGTCATATATATTATTGTATTATTCTTGATTAAAATTTCTGACGACAGTTTTTCAACTGATATTAATTAATTACCTACCTAATTAACTACAGTAATGGACTTGAATATCGATCCTAGATGCAAGGAGGCCTTGACATTTTATTATCACAATATTGTTGGATTGTTATTATTAGGTATTAATTATTCTATCGTTTGTCTAATTATAAAGTGGCTATAAAGGACATATAAACAAGCAAACATAATTAAGTAAAGAGGATTTATTTAATTTATTCTTTAGTGAAGATACAACAGAATGTCAGTCATTTTACACAGCAATAGAAAATAGGTTTAGTATTTAATGTAGGGACATGTTTTACTTCATTTTGCAAACAAACAGTTATGACAAAATCAATATTAAACATCAATGTAAATACATCTAGAAAATTTTGCAAAACTTGAAAGTTTACAAAACTTTACGACTAACGCTTTGACATATTATCACTTAATGGTGCGTCTCTATGCTTCGCGGCAATACAAAGCCAAAGGCAATACACAGCGATGCCGGAGGCGAGCTCAATGACGTCATGATGGCTGACATTATAGGCGGAAACACACTATTAACTAGTGTTATGTAATGAATGTGTAGTTTTGGATATTCGCGAATGCGAATGCGAATATTTGTTGCCGACATTCGCGAATGCGAATATTGACTTGCTTAAATTTCTACAATTGTTCAAACATTAAAATTTCTACCCCCCCCCCCGTCGCCGAATTTTCAAAATGGTATAGGAATTTAAAATATTTCAAAACTCCTCGGTTTTATTAAAGAATATTTTCATGCAGTACCCTTTTCTACAATGTACCGGGTAAGTATCCGGTACTTTTACCGAATATCCGATACTTTATAACCAAAATAATATTCGCAAAACATTCGCATATTTTTTTGCGAATACGAATGCGAACACGAATATTCGTTACATCACTAGTAGGTACTCAATAGACATAAATTATATCAATATAAACAATGAGCGCTCTTGATTTTCATAATGCTCAGATACGGCTACTGACAGAAAATTCAATAAGTTGATGTCACAGCCCATTATTTCTATGCACTTTGCATTTATATGGGAGAGTTTCGGGGCGAAGCAGCGCTTTGTATGAAGTTGTACAATGACTATTTGTCGCTTACTTTGAAAACGCTTTTTTACAAATTCACAGTGCCTTCGGTTGTCGTGATTCTGTATTTGAAAATCGTAATTCCAGAAATAAATTACATCTTCATTTTTGTTATGTGTAATTGACGTCGAATATTTATTTGTCACGGTGCTTAAAGTAATCTGAAGAAGCATCAAATGAATTATGTAAAAATTATTCATAACAATAATAATCAAGAAAATCAGAGCACCAGAACACCGCGTCACCTATCTCCATAAAATGATTATTGTACGCAGTAGGTCTACGATCTATTGTTATCTCATCTTAGCACTCAGCTAGCAAATATACCCGGCATTGAATATTGCATCAGGTTACATCTCATCATCGGTTAAAATCAATCATGCGGATTCAGTGTATTTCGAGAGATTTGTGAAAAGTCAAAGGGATTTGTGAAATCTAATGAAATTTGAGAACATCCAATTGGTTTGTATAAATCCAATGGGTTTGTGAAAACTTGTTGCGAACCTAGAAATTAATTTGAGTTCGTCGGTAGCCTGGAGGTAGAGTCTCGGCCTCGTGAACATGGGGTCGGTGGTTCGATACCAGGTGCCGGCAAACTCCCCTTTCACGACACAAGCTTTTAGTAGCTTACTATGAAAGGTGTATAAGGTTGTATTTGGGTTTATAACAAACAAAACCCAGATATATCTTTTAAAAAAAAAAAGGAATGTGTGACAGTTTAAATAGAACTCTAGGATTTATGAGACAATGGGTTTGTAAAAACTCATTACAAACTGAAAATAGCCTGGAGGTAGGGTCTAGGCCTCATGCACAAGAGGTGTACAGTTCGATTCCAGGTGCCGGTAAAATCCCCTCTTACGACATATGCTTTTAGCTTACATGCTTATAACAAAAACTCAGATAAGATCATCTTTTTTGAAAAAAAAAACTATAAATAAAATGATTTCACCAACTACCCAAAGATCAAACTAACGAAATGAGTAAATAATTTCCAAATCAAAGTCACTGATGTTGCCGAAATATTAGCCACCCTAATTTTGAGCTTTTTAATATAATTATGTCACTAAGATTTACAAAAGAAAGTTCTAAAATGTCTAACGAGAGCAGGCAGAAGATCTCTGGATAGATGGCTGGAATATATTAAGGAAGGAAAGGAAGGAAATGAATGAAGTAAGCTCAGAACATAAGAAAACCCAACAAGAGTGGAAAATCATGGAAGAATCCAATCTCCAAAGATAGACCCCAATGGGTTGGAAAGGAAGAAAAATAAAACAAAAAATAAACGTAAATTATTACATACGAAGAACAAAGTAGGTATTTTTATATTTGATTATTTTCTATGCAAATAACACTACGTTATTACGAACCTACCTAGAGTGAGAAATTAGCATAAATAATTTAATGTTTTTATTACGGAGTACAAAACTACTTATTTGTTTTAATTTTTTACGCCTACATACGCAGCATTGTGAATTGGAATCACATAATTTATTTATTCAGAGCAAATAAGTACACGTTGCCAGCACTTTTGTATGATAGATATTTGTTATTCTTTAAACCGTGTAGCTTATTTTCAAAAATGCTAATTTGGCATATGACAGGGATGTCTGGAGATAGTATCTAAACCCAACTAAGACAAGGAAAATAAGTTATAATTTGTCATTTCTAAAATTTTTGAATTAAGATTTAAGATACTATGGGATGAAATTCTTCCCCATGGGGACTTATTAACACATGGTGGTGGGGTCTGCCTAACTTGTTTTTTTATGCCACTGTTTGGTTTTATCGAGTGCATCCTCGTGGTTCCCATTGCAGTTCCGTATGTCTTGTCTTACTACTTCACACCATTTGCGCTTTGGTCTTCTTTTTGGCCTCTTGCTAGTAACCTGTTACATTGAGATTTATTGCCTACATACTCAGGAGGTCTCCCAGCTACATGGCTGTGCCATCGCAATCTGCTCTCGTTTTATTTATCAGAGATATCCCTCACCCTAAATCACTTGCAAACGAGTGGATAGCCTTAATAAGAATAGAACAGAATATCCTTCACACCCAGACTCCCACAAATGTATGGATTTAGAATCTTTTCAAGCCTTGTGACCCCGCACATTTATCTTTACATCTTCATTTTAGTGGGCTGTTCAGCACGCACGTGTCTTAAAGAGGTCTTCCATGTCTCTGATCCATACGTTAGAACTGGAAGGATAATGTTTTCATACATCAGGCCTTCGAGTTTAACTGGCATTGTCTTATCGCAGATTACCCCGGTAAATTTTCTCTGTTTCATCCATTTATAAGATGAATCGGGATTAATAATAAATCCAAACCCATTGCCAAATACTCTCACAGAAAACAATAGGCTTTTATCATAACACATAACATAACATACCAAAACAATAGGCTCTGATTGGGTAGTGGCCTTGTACTCGGTCTGGAAAATTATGGTGATTGTTATTTTTTTTTACATATTGATGTTTTTAATTTGACGATGTTTTTCGTTAAGTTTGTTTTTTAGTTTTTTTTTTTAAATAGTGTGTTTGGGAATACTGTGAAGTATTTATACAGCATATTGTAAGTTCTTTTTTATTACTAAGATAGGTATATTATGGTAGTTGTTATTTTGGATTCTTATTTGTTCATGATTGTGATATGTTGTCCACTGTCCAGCAATTAGGTTTAACAACTGTCAAGCTGGCAGTGGTATATTTTATTAAAATAAAAAAAAATAAAAAAAAATTTCATCTCGACAGACTAACTGATTTTTTTTTAATTTCTCTTCTGTTCTAGTGTTTCCATATATTATGACAAAGGTCTTCCTGCTGTGTGTGTTTTTATTTGCATATATATGTTTGAATGTTGTATTTCTTTAATATTAATCCTATGTCTATGTGTGAATTGATATCTATGATTGTGAATCTTTTGATACGTTTTTTTTAATGTATAAAAACCTTATTAATAGCTGCTAACGAATGAATAAATAAATAAAGGCTAGTTCGGATTCAGGATCCCTAGACTGAAGAAGCTATGGCGTTCCTCTTTTTGTTTTGTTTTTATGATGATTGGATGTATGATTGAATATAATTGATTTGGTTATATGGTTTATGAATGTTTTTTTTTAATGAATTTATTGTATTTGTATTAAATTTTCATTTTTATTTTTTGACTTGAACTGAAGTATAGCTATGTTTTGTTTATTTTTATATTTTTGTACATGTGTTAAATGATTATGTGATATTTTAAAGTTGTTCTGTATATGTTCTTATTTATAAAGGCAATTGCCGTATATTGTGTTTAAAAAAAAACACATAAGATTTATAATATTTCAAATAAAACTCTAGCATCGAGCTAACGACCTCCCTACTGTAATCGATGCAATGTGCTATATTATTTTGTCCGTTTATTAATGATTATTTTTTTTTTGGGGAATTTCGTCGCCTTGATGATATGTAATACATATCGTCAATGTAATGAGAAATGCAAACACAAAGTGGTTTGTTTCAAGTTTCATGAGGAAGTCAAATTAAATCAAACACGCAAAAGTCATGTGTTCATTGTATGTATTAGTAGTTAATGTAATTTGTACTATTAGATATCATTAATTTTAATTGAAACATCTTATAGGACAATGGCCATCTGACTGGCTACAAATTCTTCTCAGTGTATAGATAAATTATGAGATACATAGAATGAGTGCCTACCTGATCATTGCTAAATTTAATAAAATGGAAGTTTTGAGAATATCCACTTTTTCATGGACCATTTGAAACTTATGAAAGACAGTGATTATGAAGAAAAAAAACTGGGAGTGTTTGCCTTTTCATGGACAATTCAATGCTTGTAAAACAAAGTGAGTGTGTAGAGAACAAATTTTTAAAGCACCTCTTTTAAAGTTGAAGGCATTTTTGACAACATTTGGATACGAAAATATGATTGTGAAGTTTTCCATGATGTAGTATGTGTCTCCTGGAGTCTTCGACGAAGAATAGGTCTTCTTCTTCTTCTCGTGCCGAGCAGGTCCCCCCGACGTTGGCAATCACTCTGGCAAAGGCTTCTCTATCTTGCGCGATCCGGAACAGCTCCCCCACATGTCTCATCCCGGTCTAGTCTTTTATGTTGCGCAGCCAAGACGTTTGCCTTCTACCAGGACCACGCTGCCCCTCAATCTTCTCCATCAGTATCAGTTGGAGCAAACTATACTTATCGCCCCGCAGAACGTGACCCAGATATGAAATCTTACGGACCTTAACGTCATGCAACAATTGGCTCAAAGAATAGGTCACCCAATTTTTTTTTGTAAGATTTTGAGTGTCCAATTGTAAAAGTCATTTCACATCTTAAATACATACCCATCCTGAATGTATTGTTTTTTTCGTTGGCATGGAGAAAACAACTCATACGTCTATTACATTACAGTCTTCTGGCTATCCCATTTGTGTAGTATGCCCTGATTGTCTGGGTAAACAATTAAATTTTGGGTATGCATTCCTATTAAATGCAGAATAGAAGCAGCTCGTGTAGCTTTTAATAGGATGAAGAATCTTCTCTGTAACGATAATAATACATTTGAAACTTAGACAAAGAATGATTAAATGTTAAGTGTGGTCAGTTCTACTTTATGCTGTCGAGGCATGGACTCAAGGTTAATACCGCTAACCGTTTAGAGGCGTTTGAAATGTGGATTCACCGAAGAATGTTAAGAATATCTTGGACTGACATGACAAGTAACGTTGAAGTATTACGTAGAGCAAATGCTCATAGAGAATTGTTCACAACAAAATAAAGCTCCGTAAAACTTCATATTTTGGTCACATAATGAGAGGAGAAAAATATGGCATCCTTAAACTAGTCATAGAAGGGAAGATTGAGGGTCGTAGAGGGGTTAGAAAAAGGCGGCTTTCCTGGCTCCAGAACATTCAGGAGTGGACCGGGATGAGAGGTATGGAGGAGCTGTTTCGTGCTGTCCAGAACAGGAAAGATTTCTCCCAGGTGGTCGTCAACGTCGGCGGGACCCGACATGACACGTAGAGAAGAAGAAGAAGAAGATTCCTATTTTATTAGTTTCTTCATATTATGCTTCTATAACCAAGTTTTTTCTTGCGTTTATATTTAAGGCGTCATAACTTATTAGGATTTAAATTATTTCAACTGTTTATCCCGACATCTCCCAGGAGTGGGGTATACCGTATACTGTATATTAGCTTTACGTAATTAACATGAAGATCGCTCTATTTGTGTCAACAAAAAAGTCATTCAAAATGTGTAGTACAGCTCATCGTTGAACGGAAGATGATGAATATCTTGTTTAGTTTGCAGCCATATTAAATATGTAATGGGTTTCATGAGAATTTCGTGTTATTTAATTTATTCAACTGAATCGTTTAAAAGAATGATTAGGTAGTAGGTACATATACTAATATTATAATCAAATTGATACAACATGGACTACTTCATGAGTAGGTATCTCCTTCAAGGGCGTATTGTTTTGACCAAATGATAATTGTTTATTTATTAATTCACAATGAGAATATTTATTTTATCATTAAGTTAAGGACAATTAAGTCCTAGGGTAAAATAATTTTTAGAAAACCTTGAATATGAAGGTTTTATTTAAAAGATTACATTCAAATTAATATTAAGATGACCCGGAGGGTAGGGGTGACTAGACGTAAAAGCAACCAGCAGAAGTGGGCCTTTCTGGAAAGAGAGAACACAAGCTGCAACTGAGGGGAGACGCAGAGTTATTCTTGCTTATTTTTGACCGGAGCGGCAAAATAATATCTAGACCGGGTACTGTTTAGGAGCGGTTTTTGAAAAAATATAAAATGATTTAAAAATAATCTTATCTAGAGACGACATCCAAAACTAGCAACATTTTTTTTACTAGTGTTTTATTATCTTTCATAGTGACAGATGTAGGATACAAAACATTAAATACTTTCTACTATTTGTTATTACTGTAACAATATTGTTTATAGAACACTGCACTATCTTTCTTATCATAATAAAACAGGACTTTGATAATGTTTAAATGAAATCATTATCACAATCTACTATAACTTTTTTTTTGTTCTTTCTTCTGCAACCAACAAGTGCAGGGTTACTCTCGACAAAACTAAACACGATCTTAATCTAGTCTTGATCTTGATCATACGACGCAAGAAGGGACTATGGTCAAAAACACCGCGCTACCGCTAACGCGCGATCGGTTTGTGTGTATTTTTGGCCAATAGTCACTTCGTGCGTCGTATGATCAAGATCAAGACTAGATTAAGATCGTGTTTAGTTTTTTCAAGAGTAGCCCTGCTGATCATATTTATGTAGATGTATCTAAATTTCTTTGTCTTCTTAACCTCACTGCATTTCTTGTAGGACAGACATCTGGACGGCAGTCCTTAAAGTTTAGTGTGGCTTTTGATCCATGTTGCGAAGCTGGACACTCTACTGAAACCGTTGGGAGTAGCTGACTTACAACCATCAGCGCTGGCAAAACTGACGGCACCAATTTGCGTCATGACACCTTTAATCTTGAGGATCAATGGACCACCGCTGTCACCCTGCAATTCGGTAGAGAATCCATTAAAGACGTCTTGTTTAATGCCGTTTTTGATATGAACCATTATTATCTACTAAAATCTTTAAGTTTTTGTTGCACTCAAATTGTTAATTTAAAATTACTGTCACAAATTTGACTCAACATTTTATTTCACTAATCAAGTAATAATATAATTTATTTGAGTTTATTATATTCGTTGGCCCGATTCCGAGAGCTTCCGCTGTCATTGTCGGGAAAAATATGCAAATGTTAAACAAATTTTTCCCATTTAACTGGATTTTCACACATGAAAGAGTGAAAAAATTAAGAATATTACTTAACAAATAATCAGAGATGTGCAAAATACTTTCAAAAAAGTATTTAAATACAAAATACAAATACTTTTGAATTTTTGTATTTCAAATACAAAATACTTTTTAAAAATGGCATTTAAGTACAAAATACAAAACACGTATTTTCCAAATACTTTTGTAAAAATACTTTTTACAAATAGTCGAGCAAGGGGTATTCAATATTTCCAGCACTCTATACAGCGAGCCATTGATGAATTGATAGAAGAAATGAAGGACTGGACAAGAGCATAGATAAATGGAGAAAGGGTTGACATGATTCGATATAGCATCGCTTGCAGATAATGAAGATGAGTTGAATAAAGCCTTAGGAAGAACTGTCAAAATACAACATAAGTAAAAATAAATAAAGGCAAAACAAAATGTATAGTTGTTCGAAGAGATGAGGCGACTGCGAAAATTGTCATAAATGGAGTGAGTATCAAGCAGGTTAGAGAATTTCTGAACTTGGGCTGCACAATAAATCAGGATGGATACTCCGAATCTGAAATCGTATGGACTACTGTAACACCATATTATATACAGGACTGCTCCAGACCCTTCTTGATCGTCTTCACATGGTTTTTAATGTTGCCTCCGATTATTTACAGAGAGAATCAGAGCTGCCACATCACTTCACTACTAATAAGTCTACACTAGCTGAGAGTCTCAGAGAGAGTGGTATTTATAAACTGTGTCTCACTGTCCACAAGGTAGCACACCACCAACTGAGCTGTTCCGCTGACAAAAAATTGAGGCGAAGACTGTGCTCAGCTTCTATTCTATTCTTCTCAAGGCCATCCACTCATTTGCGAGTGAATGCCGTGAACAAACTCGTAGAATTCAATATTGCAAATACCTCTAAATTTGCAGAAAGGAGAACCAGAGTCGCAGCGCCAACTGTCTGGAACAGATTGCCTGCAGACAAAGTTGAAAACGCCACAGTTCAGAAGAAATCACAGCGCCCTTGGAATGGTCATGGATCATTAAACGGCGTCATGTATAATTAGTTCAATCATCATTATTATGTGTGTGTATATCTCAAATATGGAGTACTCTCATGGAAACGTTGTATTCGTAATTCTACAAATTGTCAAAAAAAAACTTGCATACGCGCAGCGCATATCAATTAATGGCAGAATTTTGTTTCCAACAAAATAATAAAAAGGTATTTTGTAAAAGTATTTTGTGAAAAATACAAAATACTCAAATAAAATACAAAATACTTTTTACGAAAAGGTATTTGAAATACAAAATGAAAATACGTATTTTGTATTTCGTACTTGTATTTTAAGTACTTTTATTTCAAATACGTCACATCTCTGCAAATAATTCATCCACGCAATCAATAGATTGTGCATACTCTCTTATATATGAAGCAGGAAACGTGTTCCGATGCTTACGAATCGGCTTAGGTGGATATGTACAGTAGTGGCCATACGTATGGAAACGCTTAACAAAATGTATGAAAATGATCAAATTCAGGTATTTTTTTCTTTTTGTGAGGGCAACAAAAGAATAAATAAATATTAAAATGTTAAAATAATTACTTCAATATTAAAAAACCAAACCAAAAAAAGAGAATTTCAATCGTTAAGGGGCATCTCATAAATGGCTGTTAAAACTCATGAAAGTTGGTGGTTGAAATAAAACCGCCATTAAATGGTAAAAAACCGATGACTCATCCAAAAAATATTAGAATTATAAAAAGAATAGTGCTTGTGACACATTTCAACCATAAAAATATAATATTTTTATGAATAAGTGCATTAAAAACTTAACTTTTCTAGGAATTTAAACAAAATTCTAATCGTTTCCATTCTTATGGCCACTACTGTAGATTTCAAGATCGTGGAGACTCTAAAAACTTACAGAAAATGTGGAATACCGTATTAATTATATTTTTTCCGTACTGGGGAGTATAAAATGTAAGTATGTAACTTGTATTATACTGACATGACAAGCTCCTTGCGCTGCATTGTCTTTTCCAACAATACAAAGAGTTGACGAGGAGATGTAATTTTCTGGAAATGATCTTGCACATACTGCGTTAGAGATGACTCGAACAACCGCAAACTTCAAAGTTGGATTAAGGGAATCCACTGCAAAAAACAATACAGATTGCAATTTTTTAATGTAATCCCGTCGTGAAATCGGAGTAGGACGATAGTGATGGAAGAAGAGCAAATTCAAATTCTAGAAAGAAGAGAATTAATTGAGAGCCACATGGTTATTGTTTAAAATTACATAATATCAGTCAAATTGAGTGTCAGATTTTTCAGATTGAAATCTATAAGTGTTGTGATTAATTGTAAAGTTAGTCACCATACTGCCATCTGTGTGGTGATTTTTGAAGCACCTACTCTTATGCAGGCCAGAGGCAGAAATGATATTTCTATGATTTATTTTAAAATCATAGATTGTATCTAGTTGCCTGTATACATATAATATGAGCACACGTTTCATTCAGTCTCTTCCTCAATTATTAGTGTTCCAAGAAATATCTCGGCATCTATACTGTTCACTTACTTTAAAGTCATTTGTTTCGAGTTCATTTTAAAGATAATTAAAAACAGTGTTTTTCGTTTTGCAATAAATATCCATCTATTCATCAACTACACAACTCAACAATAAGAGATTATGGTTTCTACGACAATTGTGATATAATTATAAGGAAAAAGATAGAATCTCATTGACTTTGGCTAAACACGAGATCATTTGCATAATATTTTGTATTCGTTTGTTTTTTTTTTTAAATAAAAATAAAACAGTTTCATAATTTACTATGAGGTCTATTTTGTTGCATTGCAGTAGAAGGGTTGGTAACAGACCCAAGATTGGTGACTCTAGATAGCCTAGAATCTAGATGGTCAAAAAAGGTTTTACAATAAAAAATAGTGTAGGAAAGATAAGTATTAGCAGATTGGTCCATGGTCGGTTTAAATAAACTATCTATCCTTTACTGTCGATTAAAATTTATTGTATAAAATATATTACACAATAGATTTCAATCGGCAGTAGTGGATAGATAGATTATTGAAACTGGCTATTAATGGTTTATAGTGGGTGATTGAATGCAGTGTGCCTAGAATAGAAAGCTATAGATAGTTAAGAAGGAGGCTTAGGTTCAACAATTAACGAAAAAGGGTTGATAAATATTATTGAAAAAATATTCTTACGACTCTCAGTTGTTCCAAATCCACTTACGATTGCATCCATGTTGGCAAATGTTTCTTTCGGATCTTTTGCTAATGAGATCGGTTGAATGTTACCTGAAATTAAAAGCATTTGTGATATGATCTGTTTTAGACTGTATTTTTTATTTATTATGTTTTTTTTATCACCAATACCTTCATAATCAATATCAACAAATTTAATGTTGGTGCTAAATAAAACATTTTGTATAATACTTCCACGTTGACTTTATTCGTCGCATGTAATTGTCGCATTCCCGAAAATCCCGGGATTTGTTAAATTTAATCCCGAAAAATTCGGGATTAAAATACGACCGGGATCCCGGGATTCGGGATCCCGGGATTGAATCCCCTAGTCGCATGCCGATTTCCAGAAGCACTAGTAATTATTTTTATTTATTTTATTTTATTTTCCTTGGCTTTTTCCTCCTATATTTTTTCCTCCTCCTTGGCTTCCTCCTATATTTTTATTGGCACGGAGAAGACAGCTTGCATGTTTTATATGCAGCTGTTCTGCTGGCTACCCCACTTGTGGGATGTGCCGTGATGGTATAATAAAAAATAAAAAATAAAATATTTTATTTTCTTTCACTAACAAACAGTTATAACATAAATAATAATACACAGACAAATCAATTACAATTAGTTATCCAGCAAAGTTTACAAACATTGTTTGGTATAGTATAATGCAACAATGTATAATGAAAAAAAACAAACATTAAAAAAAAGAAAGCTTCAAGCCCATGTAATCAATCATCTCCAATCAAGAAGGGAATAAAGAAATGGGACAGGAAATTGGAGCAGAAAGGAAAGCATCAAATGATTAATCACCATGAGACGCAATTATGCTTGTATGAAGCAAAATAAAGGCTAATTTTAACTTGGCCTACCATGCAGCATCAGCGGAAGCAGTGTATGTAAGAAGCAAGAGCATGAAGTCTAACAAATGTGAAGTCAAGAGCATACTCACTTGTATATGTTACTGGTCTCTCAAGCTCAATGAGCGCAATGTCATTATTGTAATTTACTGAATTATAGTTTGGATGAGGGATCATTCTTTTGGATCTGATCATAACAGGTGATGCAGTACGGTTTACATCTCCGAGAAAGATTTCCGCTGAAACACTTAAATCAAAACCAAAGAATTAAAGAATGGTGTTTTTGAAAAATCATGAGCTCCTTGAAATAAATCCGTGTCCTCGAAAGCACCGAGAAACACGTTTTGGACTCAAACCCTATGAAAGGAAAATCCAGATTTATCGCCTTCTTGTGGTGATAGGGTGATGGTGATAGAGACAGGGATCGAATTGTCGACCAGACTCTCAATTACATATTTAATCTTTTCAAGCAGTGTTAGGCAAGTCACTCTCTTGTTCTGGAGATTAAATGCTCTCTTTTGTTTTCGAACAGCTATTAAAGATTCGAACTTTGCTGCAAACCAATCCACGGTATTGAAATCAGATAGAGGTAATAAAATAAATTATTTTTTACCCCGTGGTACAATGTGCAGCTGTCAGTACCCATTTGCTGTTGATTAATGATCCACCACATGCTGATCTACTTCCACCGGAAGACATTGTAATGATCAACGCATGGTGGGGAAACTGACCATTTACAGCTGGTGAACCATCAATGATGCGCCCATCTAGAAACAAGTCAAAATAGTAAAAGTTATATTTAAGATTATTAAAATCTAAAAATATCGACGGCAAGTATCCAAAAATATATTTAAAGAGCAGAAGATTGTGACGTATGAAAAATAAGCATATATTTAGAAGAGGAGAGATGGCTGACTAGTGAGTCAATGAGTCAATAAGGTTGCACAGCTAGTAGAGAGGCGTAAAATATATTTTCGTGGACATTGTAACAATAAGAGTTGCTCAGCTCAGCTCAGTAGTCACACATACTAGGCTCCTTCTGCAGGAAACCCTATCACATTTTATTTTCTCTACAGTTTCTTACTTCGCGGCTAAGGCGGCTATTTAACAATTGTGAAGTTGTTTAACAGCAAAGAAATTTTCTTAAATTTTCGATAACTGAGACCTTTCCCAGAGGAGAGAACTTCCATAACTTTAAAACGTTGTCACATAACAGTTTTTTTAATTTAATGAAATACTTACATCCTCTAAGTTTCTCGATAGTGGTAGCTCCATGACTTACAGACTCCTGAAAAAAAAATACTAATATTTGAATCGTTGGACATTCTTCACAGGTCAGTCTATTTATCTATACCATCATGAATCATCCCACAAGTGGCGTAGCCAGCTGACCAACTGAAGGTATGCTAAGTATGTAAGGTGTCCTGTCCGTGGAAATATAATATTAAGACATTTTTTATTCATCCTCATTGCCGAATTGAAGATAATAAATATCTTAGGCTTTTGTATAGAAACCTCGACACTTTCTCATGAAATTTTATTTTATAATATCGATATTTATTGTTAAATTATAACACGTAAATATAAAAACAAAGTTTATAAGAATATTTATCCATATGGAATAAACCCTGAACCCTACTTCAAGGAAAATAATTGTTTCATTGAGTTTTGATGGTTTCACTCTTAAAACAGTTTCATCAAACTTAGTTTCACTCTTTAAACAGCCAGAAAAAAATATATGGGAAACACCAAATGAGGAAAATATTATCCTTTCGTTAGAAAGTAAGCAAAAAATAAGTGATCTAATGTATTTTATTCATTGTTTCGCAGTACTAATTTAGTCTGAAAACATTTTAATACACAAAATTAATAGCAATATTTTGCTGTTTTACTCCATAACATTAAGATGCTTATGGCCCCTTTCCTCCTTATACCTACCTAATTATTGCATATCCTTTATATCTGACAAAGCCATAAAATAACTTTTCGATAATAAAATTAATATCGTTCAAACCTAGATACACCACATGTGTTTGGTCAAAAAATTTGTTAGGTTGCTTTAACAATATTTTTCCTTTGAATTTCTAGTTTATACAATATAGGTTGATGATTTTTTAAATAAAAAACTTTTACAAAATTTATTTATTTTTATATCGTCTATTCTATAATTTTATATTTTATTGTTTTCAGTGCCGATAAAAAAAAGACATTGAGAATGGGTGGCACGTCTTATTGAATATGTTAATTGTCTTATACATCAGGTTGTACGAATACATGTCTTTTACAAGACAAACGAAAACTTACAGATAAAAGCGGGAAATATATCTGTACCTGATAGCCATTAGGACTTAAGTGCATTTTTGACAAAATGCCAAAGTCACAAAAAAGCGAAAATAACACATAAGTCGTGAGTCTTAAGTACAGAAATGCTTAGAATCTATACTATTGGGTCTATGTAATAAGCTGCATATATACTATATACATCTTATTAGTAGTAAAATGTCGAGATTTTATCAATTAAAAAGTTGAATTTGAAAATGGCATTTTAGTACTTAAGACTAAATGGCTCTCAGGTACAGATATTGTTTACCAAGGACTCCATGGTAAAAATAAGTTTCCTAGATCGGAAAATATGAAACGAATGAATCTGTTGTCCTTAATGGATCGAATGGTTTGGAGATCCATGATTTCGGAAACTTAGGTTCTTAGAAGGAATATGTTCTATCATCGGAGAAAGTAAGTCAATAAATAAATAAATACTTAATAATAATTTAAAAAAAATATTAACAGACCTTTTGATAATGTTTGGAGTAGATGGCCGGACAGAACAAGAAAAATAAAAAAATATAATTCGAAATAGACTTTAAGATAAACATTGTACTGTTAGATGCGATAAACTATACTGACATCAGAGGGCATTTTACAACTTCTTACAGTCTCAGTAGTAATATAATTTATTTTGCAATATAATAACTGCATCACGCAATATCCGAACACTCATTATAATAATTTACTTGGTTTTGAAACAACTGATGACATTGTGAAGACAATAATTGATTTATCCATCATCCTTTACAGTATTTCCTACAAGTGAGGTAGCCAGTGGACTATCCGCATGTAAAAAGTGGAAATCGTTTATTTCGTGCTAATCCATGTTACAGAGATTCAGGATGAGTGGAATACTGCTCATTACTGAATTGCCGAATTGAAGATGTGAAATGTTTTTATTTGACGCCATTTAAAGGAGCATCCATTTCAAGAACGCGGGTGTTTTACAAATACTTGCCTTTAACAGGACACTTTAAAAAAAACTGGGTTTTGTTTGTTATAAACCCAAATACAACCTAACACACCTTTCACAGTAAGCTACTAAAAGCTTGTGTCGTGAAAGGGGAGTTTGCCGGCACCTGGTATCGAACCACGGACCCCTTGTTCACGAGGCTGAGACTCTACCTCCAGGCTACCGACGAACTCACTCTTACAAAAAGGTTGAGAGACTTATTTTTTCGAAGACTCAACGATTCATTTTATTGTAAATCATTTCTCAGATGTCAGCATATCTGGCGGACTTATCACTGTTGTAATTTCTTCCAGAAAAGCAGTGCTGTTTCAATATTTCTGGGACGGTCACTGTGCATCCTGCAACCACAATGGACACCTTAACAAAACTATAATATAATATCTATGCTTACCATCACTGCATATCCTACAAATGAGGTAGCCAGCAGACTAACAGCATGCCATAAACATAAGTTGTCCTCTTCGTGCCAATAACATAATAAAACATTCAGAACGGGTGGTATACGTAATGGCTTGATTGAATATCTAAAATGTTCTGTAAACGTGGACCATGAGCAGAGGACGGTTGGTGGTGAGTCCTATTCTTTACCGAAGACTTCGGGGAGCAAGGTTTTAAGTTAGTTTATAACAAAATTACATTATAAAAAGCGAAAATAAATTAAAAGGAAAAATATAGAAAATAAGCATATAAGTAAGTAAGATAATGCTTCCTAGAAATTCCTATCATTGAAAGATATTTCATAACAAAATCTCTAATAGCTGCAGCTGTCATTTTGTATCGTTCAAAGTATAACTTAAACGCCGTACAAATATTTGAATCTGTACATTTGTATGTTTGTTTGCTTATATCTATCGCTTGGAAATGATGAAAATGAAGATTTGATTAAATCTCTAAGGGAGATGATCAATTTACGGAATATGTCAAAATAACAACTCTGTGATATGATTTCTCAAAAGAAAGTGAGTGATCTAATCAAATTTTAGTAAAAAGATTACATTAATTACATATTAAAAGTATGTATTTAATAAAAGGTGTATGAGGTTATATTTGATTAAGCCCAGATATATATTTAAAAATATAGATTACTAAATATAGTAAGTTATATGACAATAGTCATTTAAACATAAATTATTTATTCGAAACTAATCAACAGAAGAAACTGAAATGCAGATATTTTTAAAAACAAAAAGAATAGTTTTAGCAAAATTTCAAATAAGTATATTCAATTGAACTAAAAAATAAATGTAACAATATTTATTTATTTTACTGAAACTCGTTGTTGAATCACCCCACAGAGATAATATTTTGACATAAGCCGTGAATTGATCATCTCTTGTAAGGGTTTAACTTTCGCCGTACTAAAATGTGTAGCCAGTACACATGCTTCTGTTTATAATTAATATTTCAATAAGTACAATAAATAGAAGGTCAAGATTCTAGGTAATCCTCAGTCATATATTTACGCATCGAACTAAAAAATTATATTGACAATAATTGGAACTTATTGACTATTTCAAAGTCATTTTTTGGAGAATGGAAATAAAATTACAAACACAAACAAAATATCTTACTAATACAATCAAATGCGCGATGTATTAATACTGTATCTCACGTGTCTTCGACTGCTCGTACTCGGCTGTTGTCGTTAGATAGTGAATACTCCTTAAGAGAATCAGCCAACAACGAGCTAACTGGATTGGCCACAACATCAGGCATCCAGGACTACTCATCGCCATCGCAGAGGGTAAGACCGAGGGGACAAATGGCAGAGGCCGACCAAGAGACGCATATATGGACCAACTGAAGAGAGACATGAACTGTGGCTCATACGTAGGGCTAAAAAGACTGGCTGAGAATAGAGACGAATGGAGAAGAAAAACCAAACTCGTTGCAGACCAATCCAGTGGATTGTAACTCATTATATAACTCATTATATATAGTGAATACTATTTACGTCTCGCTCTCGCGAACTGTGCTGTGGAATGACTATGCGAAATAGCACTCAATTGTGTTTTATCAATAGAGATATATTATTTTACTTCCGAAGTTGACCAGAGGTTTCAAAGTGATTTATTATTTCCGTTCCATAATAATTTCAATAATTATAACTAGGTAGGTATTCATTTTACATTATTCTAAATACCAACTTTTCATCATATTATTGTATCACAAGAGGGAAAGGTGTATATCATATAACGTTACTTTTCAGTTCATTTCTTTGTGAGGGCACTTCATTTATGGATTTATTAGCGATTTATTTATAAATATTATTATATAAACATTTAAAATAAATATTATTATGTAGGTAAACATTTCAAATAAATATTATTATCTACAATTAAAATAAACATAAACGTAATAATATTATTTTTTACGCGGCGGCGGAATGGCCAACCACACTTCTCAGTATTATACAACCAGATAAGTCTCCATATTATCAGTATCAGTCATGATCATACAAAAACTTAACAGTCTAATGCCGCGAAAAATTCACCAATCCAGATATACAGGATATCAAAGTATTAGGCTCAAAACACAGGTTCAAATACCAGCATCGTGCCTGAAATATCTGCGTTCAAATTTTTTTTACAATATTCCATGTATTTAATATTATAATAGATTTTTGAATTTTAATATATAAAATCCCGTGGAGAACCCGGTAAAGAATTGGTCTCCCACTCTTCTCCATAAGTTTTCGAGTGTCCTGTAAAAGGCAGGTGTTCGAAAAAATAAGACATTTTACATCTTAAATTCAGCGATGAGGTTTGCCACCCATCCTGAATGTCTTGATTTTATATTGGCACGGAGAAGACAGCTTGCATATTTTATATGCAGCTGGTCTGCTGGCTACCCCACTTGTGGGATATGCCGTGATGGTATAGAAGATATAAATTTACCGGTAAGTCTAATTTTTGAGTTAAATTATATCCAGAATCATTAATTGTGAAATAAAAAAAATATTTAAGAGTTAATAAAAGTGCGGATTCTTCGAGAGACATTTGGAACTAAGTTATAAAATTATTCATCTTATTGTATCTATTACTGCTTATAACTTTTACGGTTTAAATGATTTTTAATTTTATCTATTTTCTGTAAATCATTTTTTTATCTGTAAGTTTGTAAGTTGCCTGTTCTTTTTTTTGAACTGTTGTATGGACTATTATATGTGCTGGTTATACTTTAATTTTTCATTTACTTTGATTATAATCTTGATATGAGTACATACATATATTTTGTCTTAGCTAAATCCTAGAACAGGTCGGATAATCCATTTTCTATGCATTGATTGTCTTTATAATTGTGTAACAATAAATAAATTAATTAAATAACATATTAAATAGTTTGCAACCACTGCAGTTTACGCAAATGTATGTCGGACCATCGGCCGATGATTGCCGATGAATGCCGATTGCACAATGCGTCGCTATGCGTGCGGTCAGCCGTCAGTTGTAGTATTGGTAAATCCAGTTCTTTTTCAGTAATCGGTACTTGAGACATCGTTCTTCAAAACAATTCGTTCTTAGTATTCGTTCTCGTTCGTGGAATTTGTCACGCGATTTTCACCTTAGTCTCTTTGAAAATAAAGTATTTTAAAGGCCTTTTTCCCAAAAGACGACACGAAGATTTAAATCCTTAAATCTCGTTTGTGATATATGTCACGCGATTTTAAACCTTAGTCTCTTTGTAAATAGAGTATTCTAATGGTATTTTTACCAAAACAACTTCACAAAGATTTAAATCTTTGAATCATGTTTGTTACATTTGACACGCGATATAAAACCTTAATTCCTTTGAAAATAGAATACTCCAATGGCGTTTTTTCCAAAATAATAACACGTAGATTTAAATCCAAGAATCTCGTTCTCAACGTTTGACACGCAATATGAAACCTTAGTATCTTTGAAAATAGAGTATCTTAAGGTTTTTTTTCCAAAAAAAAAACACACACGAAGATTTAAATCTCGTTCGTGACTTTATTTGCCACGCGATGTTAAACCTTAGTTTCTTTGAAAATATAGTACTTTAATGTAATTTTTCCCAAAAGAACGAAAAAGACCGAACAGATTTGGCATTGAGGATTTAGTTCTTCGAGTTAAGTTGAAGAACGAATACATAAAAACGAATACTCAGATTCTGAACAATACTAGTCAGTTGGCCTTCGCTATTCATAATGAGTTGTCTTCTCGCTAGGTTCATGAGCGCTAGACAATGTTATTTTTTCACGTTTTCAGCAATAATTTATATATTTTTTATGATTTCCTATACAATACACATGTACAATACTTTACTTATAACTGTCCGAATGGTTTGGCTATGATTATTCCTATTTTTTCTATCTTAAACAGCTTATTTGAAAATGTGTAGTCACTACACATGTTAGGAGCGCGCGTAGGTTTTTTATTTCAGTAAGGCGAAGGTTAATTTCATCCCTATTTTCATCATGTCGCTGTGACATAATAAATATTATGTAACTTTTCTCCATCATCTTGAAATCGGTCCATTATTGCCGAGTATTGTGACTGTCGCGAACATAATGGGGAACGTTCACAAAAAAAAAATTGCTCCAAAAATAGTACAGAAATTGAGAAAAATTATGGTGCTTTTAATATTTTTAAAAGTGCATTTTTACGGTTTTTATTACCATTTGAAAGTGCAATTTTCGCACTTCGCTGCTGAAAAGGTCCACATGTGGAGGAGCACTGCGCGACGTCATCAGCCGTAACAAACAGTACCTACTAAGAGTGAAATGTGTGCATTCAATACAACATAGATACAATAACAGAAAATATGGATTTTTAAAATGAAAAGTTTTATTTTATCGTTTCTCATTAGGATATTCGTGATCAGCGTATTTTTATTAATATGAATTGATTACATTTATTCATATTCCTCACACATGCATGTTCCCCATTATGTAGTTGCATTTCACTGTACCATTGCTCCTTTTGCAGCCACTATGGACACCTTAACAAATTTATACATCTATACAATTATGACATCTCTCATCAACAGCGAAGTTGCCAGTAGACTATCTGCACGTAGTAAATAATTTGTTAGTTATTTTCTCTGCGCCATCAAAAACAAATCATTCAGGATGGGTGGCACATTCGCCCAATTTTTATTTATTCTAATTTATTGATGACGAATATTTTTTTTGTCGATTTAATATTTATACTACAAGCTAAGCCGGGTTATATTACTCGTACTAATTAATATTAGTAAAGATACGATTGGATTATTTAGTAGTTTTATGCAATGTATTAATTATCAACCTCTAGACAATAATTATTCTTGATTGATTGATAAAACATATTGTAATCATCGATAAATAATTGGCTTTACATACAGTAAGTGATAATAATGAGGTGAGTTAATAACTAAATGATAAATAAATAAATCCTGATAATTTGAAAATAATCTGAGAGATAATTATATAATATATTATTATCAATTAAATTATTATGCTCAAATAGAAACAAACAATTGGGGTTTTTACCAATTTGTTGTTTTGGATCAAATGAAATTTAACTAATTACCTCAGGGTAAAATGGCAAAATGATGGTGCCCAATATGATTGTGGATGAACAAGGATGAATGTGTAATAAACGCCTTGGAGATATTGTGTTCGTTGAGAAGAATGGTTGGTTATACGTTTCGAGATGGAGTGAGGAATGAGGATTTTAGGAGAATGAGTGGATACGAGAGGAGTTGCAATGGTTTGGACATGTGGAATGAATGGATGATAAAAGAATAACGATTAAAGTATATTTATCTAAAAGAGGAGATTAAGATCAGGTTAATCAAATTTTCCAGAATATTTGTTGAGTAAATCAGCGTCCAGATATTCCATAAATGTAGAAAAGTGAAGAGAGTAAGTAGATCAATATGGCGTTCCGTTTTCTTTTCTAACCCACGATTTATGGATATGGATTATATATTATGCAACCATCCTTTTTTAGACATGGTTCTCCAATCGAGGTTTCTGATTGGAGTTTATATGTTATAACGTATATATCCAACGGATTAATTATAAATTTGGTCGAAAAGGGTGTATTTAATAAGGTTTCGTTCGAATAAATCTCTGAGCTGAGAAATTTCGTGGTGCATTGTAATATGAAAGTTACGTAGTAGGTAATAGAAAAAGAATACAGGTATTGAAGCAGTTGCGAAGGGAAAAAATTGATCAATTTTACGTAAATATCGGCTTACGTGATCTAAGCCTCTGAAAAAACCTATTTCCAGTGCTATCACCAGCTTAAACAGCATAAAACGAGATCTCAGGTTTTCCCCCCTATCACCGAAAATCTGCTGGTAATTCTTGTTTATTTTGTGACATCTTCTCATATTTAATTCCCATACATACAAATTTAGACTTTTCACTGTGTCGGTGTTTAGGTAGTAGAATTCCAAAATAAAATCTAGTCATTGTCAACATTGACAATGCCCTTATAAGACGAAAGACGTATCTCTCAATAAAAAAAAAACAAATGATGTAAAAAACATTTGTTTTTTTAATTTCACAAATTTAGACCTATTTTGTTGCATATTATAATGTGATGTCTTCTTTTTAAGTCATTGTTTAAAATGCCTTAGGGGGAATTTGGGGAAAAGGTCGGAATTAGTTAACTAATTAAAATTAGAAACTCATTTTGTTATACAAGTAAAAATTTATTTGTGTTTATTAGTTTGATATAATGTTATATTTCTATCCAAATACAATACTTTTTTTTATATAAAATTGCATGCGCAACTTAAAGTTATGCTTGTTCATCTTGATGTATTTATTACATGTTTATATTACAGTCCAGTGTGGCTGTTGATCCAGGATGTATAGTGCGATGGCCTGTAAAATCCATTTGGATCACTTGAGGTGCATCCTTTAGAGCTCACAAAACTGACGACTCCAATTTGAGTTCTTACTCCGTTTATGTTTGTTACCAATGGGCCACCGCTATCACCCTAAAATAAGTAAAAAAACGAATTAGGTGTGGATGAGTTGAATGTAATGAACGATGATATTGACAAGATCTTCTTTTGTTTTTTATTTTCAACAAAGTAACAATGTATAATACAGAATATATGTTTACTTAACAATTCAACTTAAACACTAAAATGAAAATAATTTTACTTGGATATATTGCCTCACTAGACCTAAGCCTATTCTGAGGCAATACTTAAGTTAGGCTTAGATCTAGTGAGGCAATATATGTATCTATTAATCTATCTATGCTATTATGGCATTTCCAAAAGTGGAGTAGACAGTAAACCAACGGCTTGCAATAAATACACAAGTGAGCCTCATTGACGAGATTATTGAGAAAATGTGAGTAACCTAAAGGACTATGAATGAAAACATCTTTAGAAACAGAGTGCAAAATTAATCATTTAACAAAAAGACAATTGATCTGATGTGACGTGTACTAAAAATGGCAATGGATAAAGAATATTAATAGATATAATGGAGATTGAGAAATTAAATTCGAAACATGAGAAGATCTACATAACGATAGAAGGATGATCTGTTGGGATCGTTGATGTGAATTGTACTCGTATATGGACGGTTTGGAATCAAGGATATAGATCATTTTGGAATAATTGAATTCTATACTTACAAAGCAAATTCCTTGAGCGGAGTTAGTCCCTCCTAGACAACATATAACGGATGAAATGACTGTATTGGATCCATAGACTGAAGCACATTCTGCATTGGTGATGATTTTCACACCGACATAGTTCAAAGTTGGCGAGACTGATCCAGCTGATTTGAAAGAAACAAGAAACTATAGGAAACCATTTTATAAATTTGATTAAAACATTGCAATTTAATGATAAACAAAACTTACTATTTGCTGTGTATCCAAATCCACTCACTATAGCGTTGACACCGGCAAATGTGACACTAGGATCTCTAGCATATGGAACAGTTTGAATATAGGCTGAAAACAAAATGATATTTTAATGCCACGCCGACGAATATGACACAAGGATCTCTAGCATATGGAACAGTTTGAACATTGGCTAAAAACATAATATTATTTTAACACCATTATTTTGTTTAACACATACAATGGCATGTAAAATTGGGAATTATTCTGATATATAAAAATATCGAATGCTCCTCGCTCATAGATAAAATTTTGGACTTCCAATGGAACAAATGCAGAATTTTTAATGAGATGGGAAAGTATAATGGCTGGGTAGGTATAATATGGAATCGAATCCATAGATTCAGATCTAAACGAGAAGACTGTAAACGGATGATATTATTTTATCTTGTTTTAATTGAGGGGTATAAAAGCAAAATCACTAATGTTCAAACAAACCCATATTGGACATTAGTGATTCTGCTATTAACCCCCTCAATTTTGATCGTCAAAAGTTTAAGTTATGAGTACAGTAATATTGTATAAAAAAATATCTTACTTGTCAGAGTTACTGGTGAGTTCATCCTTATGAGTCCAATATCATGATTGAGGTTATTGCTATTGTAGTTGGGATGAACTATCAAATGGTTTGTAGAAACGATCACAGGAGAGGATGCGTAAGCAACATTTCCAAGATGGACTCTAGACGTGACTCTGTAACAACGCAAACACAATTTAGTCTAGCTGATTGAGTGTACTTAAAAATATACTAATAAACATGACAAGAAACGTTGAAGTATAACGTAGATCAAATGCTCATAGAGAATTGTTCACAACAATTAAGCTCCGTGAAACTTCATATTTTGGCCACATTATGAGAGGAGAAAAATATGCCATCCTAAAACTGTTCATAGAAAGGAAGATTGATGGCCGTAGAGGGGTTAGAAGAAGGCGGCTTTCCTGGCTCCAGAACATTCAGGAGTGGACCGGAATGAGAGATGTGAAGTTGCTGTTTCGACACGTAGAGAAAAAGAAGAATAAACACTTGACAGTTAGAAATTGTCACAAAATGTTGTCAATTTTTTCAGGATCCGTAGTAATGACTTTTTGCCCGTTGAAGAAACCCGATATGATTCAGAATTTTCAGATGTCGGGAACTTATCAATCCTTAAGCCTGCGACTACAATCTAAACATAAATATTTTTTTACATTGGCAGGTTTTGGTAGTCTTCTTTAAGGACTGGCCGGCATAAACTTCTTCATTAGAGTTTTTCTAAAATATACTAGGTACTTCAGGCGATGGAAACAAAATAAACGCAGAAACAAAAAGTATTAATTACACAATTTAATGAATATGATGGTATGTGTGATGCCCAGTGTTTTAAGTGTTCAAAAAGCAGATTAAAAAAACTGTAAATGTATGGTAAATATTATTACCTTCCCTGAATACAATGAGCTGCAGTCATTAACCAAGTGGTGCTGATCAAAGAAGCTCCGCAGCCTGCACTTTGGCCGCCAGAAGAAGAAGACAGAAGAAAAGCCTGGTATGGGAAAAGTCCATTTATAGCTGGTGTACCTTGTATGATGCGTTCAGCTATAAAGGATATCAATAAGGAATTATGGTATCCGATTTATTTTCAATCTCAAGAGGTCTGATCATATCTCCCAGTATCGAGTCAATCTTAAGTGGCTAACTGTGCATCAAAGACGTGAACTTCATATTCTATCACTTGTTTACAAAATACTCTATTCCACGTCTTCTCCCTATTATTTAAAAGAAAATTTCGAGTATTTAGCGAGCCATGGCCTACCATTGCGATCCAATAACGAGCGTCTTCTGGCAATTCCTACACACAGTACCAATTATTTCTCGAAATCATTCTCAGTTTATGGTGCTCGTTGTTGGAATAATCTTCCTTCTTCGCATAGAGTTTCACAATCGTTCAATGTCTTTAAATCTTATGTTAAGGAAAAAATGCTATCTTCTAACTCAGTATCCGTTCCCTAGCCCCCCCCCCCTCCTCTGATCCATAATCCCTACCACATGCTGGGTGTGTGTCAAATATATTATTTTAAATTTTGTTTTTTTTCTTTTGTTGTGTTTTGATATTTTGTATGTTTTTTTTGTAAGTAAATTTGTTTTTACTAGTTTCATGTCAATGTGTCGTGGTTAGATGGAAGAAATCACTTTATAGTGATAATCTCGCCACTGCACATCGTCCTAGTTTCTAAAATTTTATATTATTTTGTTAACACTGTTATGTAATGATGATGTGCAAAAAGAATAAATAAATAAAAAAATAAATATCATTAAAATATTTCTAAAACTTATACACCATAAGTAACGACGGGGTTTCAATTAGTTAATGTATACCTACTCTTTTTTTCACATTTATGCCTTATAAAAATAATACATCTTGGGGATTATTTTATATATGAACGAAAATAGAACATTTTATCTACATATAGAAAATTGTTGAATAAAAATAAACAAATATAAGAGTCCACGACTCCTAAGATATTCGAGTGTGTAGAGGTTCTTTCAACATATTATCAATCGGATGGTTTTGTTTTCTCACTGACTTGTGTGTTATTCCAATATTTAACTAATTTATTAATGACCATTGTTTTTATTTCCACAATTTATTTTTATCTCTTATAATTTTTTTTTTGTTTTATAATGTATGACAACCTTATGGGCTATTGAATAATATCAATTAATTATTTTTTATACACTTCTAAATTGGGCAACGCGTTGTTTTCTTGTGTTTTGTTGTTGTTATTTTTTGTATTTATTTGTATGTGTTGTCTGAAGTGTGTAACTGGCTATGAATAAATAAATAAACTAAACCCAGATATATCTTTTACAAAAAATAAATAAATCAAGAATTGGTAAAAATACTTACATGTAATAGCTCTGACATCTTCGATGAACGCAACGCTTTTGTAGCCCTGCAAAAAATGTTAACGTTTTTACTTGATATTTAAATGGGTGTTCTGAAGTTGTTTTCAGTTTGGACGCATAATCGTATTAATTTCTTTTTGGGTAAACCTTTTTCATTAAATTAGAAGGCGTAACGGATCCATAATACCTACCCATGTTTTTTTATATATGTTTGTAATATTGATTTATTAATTTTGTGTTTGGTAGGTACCTATGTTTTGTTTTGTTATGATATTGTACCTATGTAAAAAAAAATATTGTGTAAAAGGCTAATTAGCCGTAAATAAATAATCAAAGTGGGATGGGGCGATTAAGAGCGCTCTCTACCAAAAACGGATAAATATTTATTTTCAACAAATTTGGTAGAAAAATTCTCAAAACTTGTTGACCCTTGCGAACATTTTGATTTGATAAAAAAAAAATCTTATATTTATTACCAATATTAGTATTTTACATAAAAAAAAAACTTAATAGCCGACTGACGACATTTATTTAGGTACTCTTTTTATATCAAAATAAAAATTATTTGTGTGTTAAAATGTTTGTATTTTGTGCATAAAGATTTTTATTATTATTATACATAATTTTTATTCATCCTATCAAGCATATAAATGCTATGGATTTAAGCAAACCTTTTTTATTAAACAAAAAATCGAGT
Source organism: Athripsodes cinereus (assembly GCA_947579605.1). NCBI lineage: Eukaryota > Metazoa > Arthropoda > Insecta > Trichoptera > Leptoceridae > Athripsodes > Athripsodes cinereus. Next base: position 5,915,403 of record OX388327.1, read on the forward strand.
TCCTGTGGTGATTTTTGGTTTCAAAGTATGAGAATTTTGATCAAAAAAAATATCCATAATAAATAACAAAAAATTACAATTTCTCTAGCTAATATTTTTAAAAAGTATCAAACTTTTCGAACTATTAAAATAAAAACATATGAAAAATCGTAAGATTCTCGTGCATTGTCTGCCAAACACACCTTCGATTTATTGAAATTTGGTTTTATTAAACGAATACATTGAAGCTATAATAAAGCTTTTTTTGAAGTAAAAAACTAATGTTGATAAAAAACATTTGTTTTCATATTTTAACACACCAAAATGTTCGCAGCGTCAATAACTTTTGAGAGTTTTTCTGCCGAACTTGTTGGAAATTGAATATTTTACCGTTTTTGCTAGAGCGCGCCCTTAAGATGTGTGTAAATCTCCTTTAATAGCAGCCCCCCTAGATAAGCACGCACTTTTCGATCGACTACAAACGAATTTACGACAATCTACCTACATGTACCGTGTAATTATGCGTTATTGTTGCGGTTATAATCGTAAATTCGTTTGTAGTCGATCGACAAGACGTGACGGTTTGTCTAGGGGGGCTGCGCTACACATGTGCCGTCTGAACAGATTTGTGAATGAAATTTGAAGTATGAAAGAGTGGTAAATATCAAATATTTACCAAATTTTTGTAGGTATGTTAAAAAGCAATGTTATTTTTTATAATTATGTCAAAAAATAGTTCCTATTTAAATGTTGTTAACCAGAGTTGCTACCCGAAAAACAATAAGAACATAGTCCAATTTGTGGGGATATAAGTTCAATCTTTCCAATAAAATAATTTGAAATAATAACTGGGTCCACACTAGGGTGGAACACTTTTGTATGAAAAAAATTTTTTTTTCGAATGTCGAATTGGAATACCAGGCAAAAGTTGCCTTATGTGATTGTAAATAACACCCATTAATTTTGAAGTTCTAGCTCAACAGTAAGAGGTCCCGCCATAGACTTAAAATTTCATTTTTTAAGTTTTTACAGACGCTTTTTTTAGTACACCCTATTAACAAATATTAGATAAATACAATATGTTTTGCATATAAATGGTAAGATAAAAGTATATTTTAGTAAATAGAATCATTTATTTCAAAAATAAACACAGTTTCAGAAAGTTGTGTCGGTATGAATAACGTCATTTTTTGACAATAATCCTTTTTCGTCTCAAACTTTGGCATGAGCTTTCGAGATGCTAATTTAGACTTTACGAATCCCTCTCTTCTTGTGTTATCGCATACACTAAGAGCTGCTTCTATCACATCTTTAACTGATATTTCCACAGCCCGGGTGTGGCAAGGCAGTCTCATTATCTCCAAAACTGTATCTCCTCCATTTTCAATTAGATGTTGTAACTGCTTATCGAAAATACTCATCAGTATTGAGGTTTCGTATATATTATTTTGTTGCCAGTTATCAAGTCTATGTAAGAACATGCATTTAATCTCTTTTTGGCACCTCAAACATGCGCGAAACAGATTTTTTTCACTTGAAGAGCTTTTAAAATGCGTCTTGCAGCTAGTTCTCTAATCTGCTTACGTGTATCTGTTATCGTACTCATGAGCAAAGTAACTGTTCCGAATTTAAACAGTGTCCAAAATCGCTAATAATTCGTTCGACAAATATCCAGTGCTGTTAATAAGCTTCCATAAATGTTTTGAACCATCTTTAATGCTTTACCAATTTGACCTGCAAATGATTTGGATCCTGCAGTAGGGCCATCCAAATAGGAAAACAAACGCCTCAATAGCAACTCATTGGCGTGTAAGTGTAAGCGCGTGTAAGAGGCAAATTATCCAATGCAATGGTCGAGATAGTCTATTTTCCAAAAGACCAATCACGCCTCCCAATTTTCCTGTGTTTGTGGTTGTTCCATCACATCCAACAGCCATTATACTCTCTGGTGATATATTTTCAGTAATCAAAAAGCCGTGGATAGCTCTATTAATATTTCTTGCACTGCCCGCTGTTGAAAACACATTCCCAACATAAACAGAACCTGGTTCTTTAATAATCGAAACTTGTTCCTCTGGTACAATCACTCTAAATCTTTTCGATCCTCTTAAAACATTTTTAGCGGTCTGGTTTTTCCTTCCATCGAAATATAAGGCATGAATTTCTGTTACTCTTTCTTATGTTAAAATTTTCTCGTAAACTTTCTGTCTTATTTTTCTGAGTTTCATACTGCCCACTACGTTAGCCGACTTAGCCTCAGAGTCGGCGTCAGAAGTAGAATAATAGCAAATCTTTACTCTGGATAAAATCCGTTCTTCCTAAAACCATTAGTCTGTTAGTGCGTTGGTCCTCTAAAAATATTTGTTACTCTTTTGGTACTTTTTTCTCTCTCAAACAATTACAGTTTACAAATTCTTTACATTCACATGCAGTTATGTCAAAAAGTTTTTTACTTTGTGCCCTGAATTCTTCTACCTTTCATCCCTTAAGTTTATTCAAAGACTTTTCAAACTATAGCATTTTGAGTGATATTTTTTAAGTAACTGTAAAACTCGTTTGTGTGTAACACTAACAATTGAAATAGAATATTTTATCCACAATTCTTCAATTTTTGTTCCAACTGTTTCGGCAATTTCCAAAAATGTAGGTTCTTTTGTTGTGTTATTCTTTATTTTTAAGTCTTGTCGAACCCATTCAAAGAATTTCATCACATTCTCATACGTAGGTAAGATATTCTCCTTCAACTCTGCACTTTCACCAAATATCAGACATTTTAACTTTTGTCTCGTAGAAGTCATATTTATACCTACACTTAAAAAACGTACATCAACTAGTACCTACTGGTGAAAATAATTGACGACCTTCCACCTTGAGACAATATTATCGACACTAGTTGAAACAAAACACTGCAAATTCGTAGATCTGAGCGTGCTGCCCCCCGCTTTGTCCCGCATTTTGCTCAACTGTTGCAGTGCCAAAGTATATTAAAATGATGAAATATTTGATTGCAACAGCTAGTTTACTATATTTGAATATGTTTTTGAATAAAATAAACCCATTTTAATAAGTTCTGTATTGTGTTGTAGGCCGCGCAAATAGCCCCTAAATTGTCCTTTTTGTAAATATTCGATGTCTTGGCGGGGGCTCTTACCGTTGTCTGATAATATTTATATTTTTAATGCAGGCAATTGATGGTAAAAGGCAACTAAATACAACTATTCCAAATTAAAATTCGAGAAAAAAAAATTTCGTTCCACCCTAGTCCACACATATTCAAAATTTCTTGGCTTTAATTATAAAAAAAAAGTAATATTTAAAAATGAACCCCTATACTGAAATAGTTTTAAGCGTTTTACCAAGGCAGTATAAAGAAAATAATGGCATAACTTATGCAAATAATGCTTACCAAAGTCAGGGCCAAAATGCAAGCGACAAACAATAGAACAAAAGCAGTCTTCATTGTCACAAAAAAAGACTAACTAATTTTCTATGCATTTTATGAACCTTTTATATTACTCTTAATGAATCTTATCTTAGACTTCAGTCGCGCCAATTTATCTCGTGGCTTAAATTTTTCCTTAATATCATGAAATCGAATCTTTTGATAACACTCTTGTTTGTGTTGTCTATTACTTTTACCGGTTGTTATGTGAACTTTTTTTGTTAATATTTTTGTCATATCTTTGATAAAATCAAATCTTATTGTTTTAATATCATTATTTAAAAGATAGGTAGGTACTATTCATATTGTATGCCTATAACTTCCAAAACAATGGATTTCTCAGCCTTTCTAAGTTGAGCTCCTTATTGCAAGCCGGATCTTCTCTGGATATAAGCAGGTAAATTTGGTGAACCTCTTGATTAGAAATTTTAAGAGACTTTGTCCTTTTTTTTAAAATCTAATGAGATACTTACACGATATCTACAATCCTCAAATGAGATATTGAAACGGAATCATCGCCCCTCTGGATATCGCAGAAATCTAGTGGCTTCCATTTATACGAATCCACACTTCACAGCCAACACCGGAGGTGCCATAATGAGCAATATGAAGGGCTGGTCGGCTAAAGAATCTTTTGACTACATTTTTGCAATGTCTCTCTAGCGGAAAAAAGCAAACACAATAATTAACAAACCAAACAAACAAAATAGTTTTTTTAACTAGGATTATACATTTAAACAAGTAATGACCGATCTACTCTAACTTTTGAATGCATACAGGCTCTGAATCGCCTGGGCGAGAAAAATGCGGTAAGGCTGGTTTGGGTACCGGGGCATTGTGGAGTCATGGGCAATGAAGTTGCTGATGAACTTGCTAGAACTGGCGCTGAGGAACCACCAATAGGTCCTGAGCCCATATGCGGATTACCGCTTAGCACTATCAAGCTTAGTCTAAGAAACTGGGCCATGGACCAGAGCCACAAAATTTGGTCCAATTGTATAGGGTTGAAACACGCGAAGGAACTAGGGTACTAGTGGAAGTTCACCACAGAAGTTCTAAAACTTAATAAACAACAATTAACGATTCTAACCAGCACCTTGACGGGACACTGTAGACTACGGAAACACATGACAAAAATAGGACTGTCAGATACCCCAGTCTGCAGATTTTGTTCAGAGGATAATGAGACACCTATCCACATCCTCTGCAATTGTGATGCACTCGCTCGCAATCCAAGTCACATCCTCGGAGGACCACTGCTGGACTCGGAGAAAGTGAGGCTTCTCACACCAAGACAAATCGTGAGCTACATGACCCATGTAGGTCTTGAGAGTGAGATATGACACAGAAGGATGTCACAATAGATCTACTATGGTCGCGGTGACACAAGGGATATAAGGTCCCTTGACCTTTATTGGAAAAAAAAAATGACCAGTTTCAATAACTTATCTATCCGTGACTGTCGATAGTATAAAATATATTATACAATAGATTATTGAAACCTCGGGGCAGCATTTCTCGCTTTAATGCGACATAAAATCCTGTTTGTGTATGTGTGTGTCGTTATGGAGATACATATCTCTAGGTACGGTACGACGTATGTGGCGGACGCTGCCTTTAAAAAAAAGAAGAGTATGGAAACCGGTCATCAGACAATTGAACAAAGTGCTGGCTAAGAAAGCTTACGAAAATTAAGAAATACAAAGCTAAATATTTGTTAAAAATAGGTACCTATACATGTAGTAACTAATAATGTAACTCAATAATCTTTTTGATTTTTGAAACACTTATGTTTTATTTCTGATATATTATGTTCGATGAATGCAACATATTTGTAAGCCTGTAAAAACATTAACGATCGGACAATGCCAGGTGTTTTTACTATCAATATTTTTTATCAAAATATAGTAGAAAATAATAATTTTTATCAAACAAATTATCAGATTTTTAATCTGAATTTTCATTACGCAAGTTTGATAAATCCCATCAAATTCAAAAGGTCCCTTTTTCCTGTCTTCAAAACTAAGTGAATTTTTTTCCTTATCTGATATTGAAGAGAGACTCACCTCACATCTGGATATCTAATTATCTGCACATTCAAACCAAAATTAATCTCACGGGCGGGCCATTGGGGAAGTCTGAACGACTGACCGGCTAATACCGCCGTCGTGGGAATCTTTTAAACTACACACTCTCATCTTTAATGCCCATTTTGAAAGCATGTTTATTTTATTGAATGCAAAGTAATGACAAATTTATGTAAAATACACAAAATTGTTCAAAAATTTATGTAAAATACACAAAAATGTTCACCAGGGATCAGCCCTTAGCCCGTACCTCTTTAGCATCGTGATGGATGCGGTAACAGAAGCGGCACAGCAGGAGGCTCAGTGGACTTTTATCTACGCTGATGACGTGGCAATATGCGCTGAAAGTAAAACTCATTTGGAAAGGGCACTACAAGCTTGGAGAGGTCAGCTTGAGAGCGGTGGGCTGAAACTAAGCATCTCCAAAACCAAGTATATGATCATAAACGACTCTGGAACAGACACGGCGCCGATCAACATCAATGGCCAACAAATAGAAAAATGCCAAGAGTACAAATACTTGGGTACCATGATTCATACAACTGGAGATCTGGACACCAATATTCAGCACCGAATTGCTGCAGCCTGGATGAAGTGGCGGGAAGTCACGGGAGTTACATGCGATAATAGAATGCCTGTCAAGCTAAAGGGTCTTATATACAAAAGCGTTATCCGGCCTGTACTTACTTACGGATCAGAAACCTGGAATACCTCTTTGAGACATGTCCGTGCTGTCCAAACAGCTGAAATGAAAATGTTGAGATGGATGTGCGGCGTCACCAGGCTAGACAGAATCCGTAATACGTACATACGTGGAAGTCTAGGTGTACGTGACGTATCCGACAAAATTCAGGAAAGCAGATTACGGTGGTACGGGCATGTGAGTAGAAGACCTCCCGAATACATAGGTAACAGGGCACAGTCATTGGTTGCCCCTGGTAGTAGATCCCGAGGAAGACCCAAGCGGAGGTGGCGCGAGGTTGTGAAGCAAGACATGAGAGACTGCGGAGCTTCCCCGGAGGACGCACAGAATAGAGCCGAGTGGCGGCGAAAGACAAAAATGGCAGACCCCACCATGTGGGATTAATAATTGCCCAGGGAGAGAGAGAGAGAGACACAAAATAGGACAAGAATAGCACAAGTCATGAAAGATGGGCTTTCGGAGAGCCCGTGGTGTGTTTGTGGGATGGGAAAGCAGTATGCGGTCCACATCCTTTAGGTGTATTCGGTGATGACGGGTGCTAGGGATCTGATGTTCGAGGAAATGAGTAAAAGGACTCCCAGACTTATTTGGTTTGGTGAGGTTCTGTTGTGTCTTCAGAATTTTAGAGTCTTCAGAAAGTTTGTAGATACCTGGGTATCTAGGTGGAACCTGCTGCGTTTGCCGGGTTTAACTCCGGCTGACGCAGGCGAATCTGTGAGTTGATTTGGTTTGGAGTGCCATCCTTCGTGTGGCGAACTCGTTATTCGTTCTTGTGCGTCCTGTCTTGGAGAGTAACATTGGTTAGGATGTCTCCTTCGGGAGAGAGAATAGTTTTCACATTACTCTGGTACCGGTGACCCCTGCGCTCTCTATCTTGGATCCTTAAAAGTTTCTGGACATCATGTGTCTTATTTTTGTACCAAATTTTGATTATGGGTATAATTATTATTATTATTTTTCCTATGTGTGTAATTCGTATTCATCTATTATTTTAATAAAAATATAAATATTGGTGTTTCTCTACCTTCAGGGGATATTGAAAGTTTTAAAGTAGTTTAAAAGATTCCCACGAGGCGAATCTGGCCGGTCGGCCGTTCAGGCTGCCCATGCGGCTCGCCTGTGAGGACAATTTTGTTTGTTTGCAAGTGCGGATAAATAGGAGTCTTCGACTCCTGACTTTTTGAGCTAGCATTGATCGATAATCCATGGTGCACATGTGGGACAGGAGGTCAATATGCGGAACATATCCTTTGGGAATGTCCTTTGATGATGGATGCAAGAGAGGAAATGATTCTGGGTATGACTGTTGACACTCCTCAACCCATTTGGTTTGGGGAAGTGTTTCTAAATGCCACAAACGCTTCATGCTTTAAGACATTCGTGGATGTGTGGTTCTCAAGATGGGATCTGCTACGTCAACCGGGCCCCCCGCCCACTGACGTGGTAGGATCGGAGATGCCAACACTAGCATAGTGGTAAAGTAGAGAGAATTAATAAATCCTCACCTAAACGGATAAATAGGAGTCCTTGGACTCCTGCAATATCCGAGAAATAAAGTTATTTCAACATATTGTTTTTCCTGAGATATCCGGGTGTGCGGTGGGTCCTTTCAATATAAGTAATAAAAGATAGAGAGCGCGAGACCGAGATTTACCAGAGCCGAATGGTGTGAAAACATTAAACGCTCCTAAAAGGGACATATCACCCAAACCTACTCTCCACCAAGGGAGACATGATGACACAACGAAAAAACGAGTCCACTATCGCCCCAACGGGCAAAATTAACCCTAAGGCTCTCCCACACCAGACAGGGGTGAGCCTGGCTGACGCAGAGGCTCCTTATCTGATATGTAAAAATAAAGGATATATTATTACATGATTACATATCGGATGATTACATATCATGGAGACGCATATATGGACCAACTGAAGAGAGACATGAACTGTGGCTCATACGTAGGGCTAAAAAGACTGGCTGAGAATAGAGACGAATGGAGAAGAAAAACCAAACTCGTTGCAGACCAATCCAGTGGATTGTAACTCATTATATATATAGATTACATGTATCTGCATGTAACAAATTAATCTTTCCTGTGTACCAACGCGTTCAGGACGATTGTCCAAATCACGATACGTTATGAAATAATGTTCTAAACATAGCTGGCTAAAAAGAGCATTGTACGATAATTTATAGATTATATAATTTATAAATAATCAAAACACTGTTATATTTTCACTATATTTATTTAAACTCTAAAGTTTTCGCCCACTTCAATGGGCATTCTCAAGAGTGCTCTTGAGAATGCCCATTGAAGTGGGCGAAAACGTTAGAAACGGTTTAAATATTTTTATTAATAAAGAAAATTTAATCGGTGGTTTAAACGCTTACAGGCGGATCACGGAATCAGTGGTTGAACCATGGTTTAGCGGATTTTTATTTATAAGACTGACAATGTTTTATGGCAGTTGAATCTAATTTACTAAATTGATACATATCTATATAATATCTTCAGGAGGAATATTTTTCTAGGATTTAGCACTCCATAAGACAAATATAATGGTTCTGATGGGTGTCTATATCCACAGAAATGTATCACTCTCAATATCGCTTTATGTGCCACCATTACAGGATAAATATAAGCACAAGTAATTATATCAAAACAAAAAATCTAAACATTTCATTCATGTGTACCGGGTATGATTCATACCCCATACCCCATACCTAACCCATGATTCATACCTTAGGAACTAGTCCAGTCTGTGTGAATTATCCACGTTTGTACGCTACTATCACATCGTGTGATATAGGAATAAATATGTTATTGTCACATAAATATATCTCGTTCACATAACGTATAATCCATTGGATTTTTGAACAAAGGAAACGTTCACTTCAGATAATCTCCTAATTACGATAAGGTTTAGGTGCCACAAATTTTCAGTTACATTATAACAACATACATTGTAAATAGGGTTGCCATCCGTACTTTATAATGAAGTATTGTACGTTATTTCAGGTAATTGTACTTTATACTTGATGACAAAAATAAAGTACACGAAAATACTTTATTTCGGATGATTTCATTTCTTTGGAATTCTAAAAAGTTTGGTCGTAAGTATTTTTTCATTTAACGAAATTTATCGATTGGTGCTGAATCGATGTCGGCACTTGCCAGCGACACATCACTTAAAAAAGCACTTGTTTTTAACAGTTTCTGAACACAGCCTAACATCAAATGTCAACAATGTCAGTGTCATTGTTACAATTTCTTGTTTGTTTTGTGTGCATAAGCGGTTTGAGTGCATTAAGAATACGATTTAAAGTTTTATAGATTTATGCTATAGTAAATCGTGGACAAGAATACTCCACATACACATACAAAAGGTAATTTCAATAGTGAAACGAATCAAATAGATAATGAATGTGTTACCTACACCGAAAAATGTTTAGAAAAATTAATTACTTATTTACTTTAATTTAAATATAGACTGCAAATATGTTTAGTAGAGATACGATATAATTTGATACAAACTGAAAAAAGCAATAAAAAATATGTTTTTAAATATAATAATAATGAAAAATAAATTGTACTTTATTTTGATACAACGTACTTTTTTTCTTACCTTACTTTTTCTTATCTTACCAATGTACTTTAACTGCAAACAAAAAAGGTGGCAACCCTAATTGTAAACTATACTTTACTTTTCGTGTGGCTTGGTGAAAATGTAAATCTTCATGCGTGTAGGCTGCGTCGTATCCTATACAGTTTTAACTCCAGCCCTGACAGCCATTCTCGGACTCCGGTCTTGCCTTATAGATGTTTTGCAGGTCCCCACTGAATTTTTAGAGATGGCAGTGAATTAAGTTTTTCATGTTTATTTATTGATTGTATCGGGATTTACTTTGTAACACTTCATTTTAAATTATCAAATAAAATAAAATAAATATTTATTATTATTGTTTTATAGTATAGATCAGCACCTGATGATGCGAACTCGGAGTCCGCGAAACTGGTCGTGCGTTAGTCTTACTCAACAGTAACGTAAAACAATAACAATAAAAATATTTATTATATTTTTTGTTTATATAGTTTATTTTATTTATTTATTTTTATTTCATCATAATATAAATACATTTCCTATTTCCATAATCCATAAAATAAAATATTTCCTTTTACATCAATGGCATTTATTTATTTTATTACTTTTTGCACATCATAATAGTGTTAACAAAGCAATACCAAATTTAAAATACTAGAACGATATGCAGTGGCGAGATTATCACTTTACTCATTTACTGTGACGCGTGTTGTTAGTATATCAATAAATCATATCAGTATTTCCAAAACTTGCCTTAATATATTTTATCTGTATTGTTTTCTTCACCGCCTAGCGCATTGTCAGGACGGTAGCTCTGCGCAAGTCTCCCTATCATAGGCTAGTCGAAAAATTTACTCTACATGCCCTACTCCAGTTCAGTCTTTTTTATTAGACAGTCATGAGGGTTGTCTTCTGTCAGGACCACGTCATCCTTCAACGTTTTCCATTAATATAGCTTGAAATTGCACATAAAGTGTTTTTGTTATTCAAGTTAGATGGAAGATTATTCTAGCAACGAGCACCCTGAACTGCTAAAGAGTTCGATTCGAAAGTTGTACCATGAGCCAGAATTGAAAGGATGCGCTGATTATCAGACCTCAGAGGTAAACCATGACGTGTATTTTTGGAAGAAATGTTGAATTAATAACCTTTTTTCTTGGATATTTCAGGAGTCCAAGGACTCCTAGTTATCCGATTGGGTGATAATTCCTTTTTTCTTTTTAACTGACAAAGAAAGAAAAGGATTTTATTATGAAGCTGTAAGGATTTTTAATGATTTACCGGAAGTGCTGAAGAATGTAAATAGTTATTATACCTTCAAGAGGCAATTAAAGAAACTTACATTACAAAGAAATGATCCGTGGAGCACCCGGTAAAGAATTGGTCTCCCACTCTTCTCTGTAAGTTTTCGAGTGTCCTGTAAAAGGCAGGTGTTCGAAAAAATTAAGACATTTTACATCTTAAATTCAGCGATGAGGTTTGCCACCCATCCTGAATGTCTTGTTTTTATATTGGCACGGAGAGGACAGCTTGCATGTTTTATATGCAGCTGGTCTGCTGGCTACCCCACTTGTGGGATATGCCGTGATGGTATAGTAGTAGTAGTAGTAGTAGTACATAAGAAAGAAGAGATATTAGTTTTTGATTGCCAGATTCTTGTTTTTTTTTCTAATTTTAATGTTTTGTGTTAAAACAAGAGGTAATTTATGTGCTTTATAGAAGACAAATTCATTTGAAGATCTTCTTGCCCCTAATACCAGCTCTCTGGTGCTGTCTGGGGCCAGATTTTGCTATTTTTGTATATTTTCAAATATCATTTTTATGTTTTATAATTGAATTGTTGTCTTATATATATACATATAAATAAATAAATAACTCTCTCCAGCCCATCAGTACCACTAAGCCAGTATTGTCATCTTCCACTCTACCACGTCAGTAGGTAGTGGACCTGGCTGACGTAGCAAATCCACATTGAGACCCACATATCCACGAATACCTTAAAGTTTGCAACGTTTGTGACATTTAAAATAAACACTTTTCCAAACCAGATGGGCCGAGAAGTGTCGACAGTCATATACAGAATCATTTCCTCTTTTGCATCCATCATCAAAGGACATTCCCAAAGGATATGTTCCGCATATTGACCTCCTGTCCCACATGTGCACCAATGATTATCAGTTAAAGTTAATTCAAAAAGTTTACCTCTTAACTTGACATGTCCAGTGATAAGCTGCACAGAAAAATGATCAAGGGACAAGAAGCTCATTCTCTGTCTTTCTAGGACATCCGGAAAGAACTTGTAGACAAGTCTATCTGTTCTTCCAGCACTTCATCTGTCTTTGGAAGAGCTATGATAGACGTTAGAGGGTTACTCCCGGGAATTCCCGGGAAAACCCTCTAATTTTTATTTCCCGTTTCCCGGGAAAAAAACGAATCCTTTCCCGGGAAAAAATACAAATTATTAGTCATGCAGATTGCCATACCGATACCGAAATCTTTGTTTAGTTAACTGTAATAGTCGTGATAAACTTGTAGAAGCTGACGAATATTTTGATATGAAAATATGAAAAATAATATTAATTACCAATATAAGTGTTATACTTAAAAAAAAAACTTAATTATAGTTTCAATGTATTCGTTTGAAAGAAGCGTAATTATTCTAAATATAATTCGAAATCGGAGGTGTGTTTGGCCGACAATGTATAAGAATCCTACAATTTTTCATGTTTTTTTTTACATATTTCGAAAAGTTAGATAGTTCTTAAAAATATTAGTGCAGCCAACTGTCATTTTTTTTTGTTTTATTCATGGATATTAACCGATATAAAAAATCTTTTTTTGTCGAAATTTCTCATTTTTTAAAGTCAAAAATCTTTAAAAAGCTTTGCTAAAATCCATAACATTTTTTTGCTTGATAGGATGATCAAAAATTAAAAGTTTATATATTTTGTAAACAATTTTTATTTTGATATAACATAGAGTACCTAAATAAATTTCGTCAGTCAGCTATTTAGTTTTTTTTTAAGCAAATTACTTATCTCTTCCTAGCCTACTCCCGTCCACTCCTGGACGAAGGCCTCCTCCATCGCCTTCCACGCCGCTCTATCTTGGGAAAATGCGGCATCTTGGTTGTTGTTTTGGAGGGTTTGTTGGCGTTACCTCACCACGCTTGCCATGCGGGTTGGTGAGTCGCAGTATCCTGGAGGTTCGGGTGTTTTGTGAACTTTTCCGGATTTTAATTGATGCAGCTGCTGCCCTACATCATGGAACCATATCACATCATATTTGGTACGGTGGTACGGGGATTTTCGAGGTTGCCTTCCTGGGGGAAAAGCTGACACAGGTATTTCCTCCTGTGTAGATGTTACAGTTATACCGCTGCTACTCGGTCGCCAGAGCCTCGTTAGTTGTCTAGCAGGGAATACCACGTGCAGGTGAGGTTGACATTTGGGTTAGCTAGGTGTTATTTGCCATCACCCCATTATCCCCCTACTTATATTGGTAACAAAAATTTGATTTTTTTTATCAAATCAAAATGTTTGCAAGGGTCAACAAGTTATGAGAGTTTTTATACCAAATTTGTTGAAAATTGAATATTTATAAATATAATAATGAACAAATTTCCCGGGAACAAAAATAATCCGGGAAAAGATACCCTCTAATAGACGTCATAACTACGACGTCAATCATGGTTTTACCAAATTTAATCTATGGTTATATAAAAAAAACAACGGTCAATAAAACTATTAATAGATCTAATAATCTATGAAAACAATCACATTATCACTAGAATTGATTTTAAATCCTAGCACTTAGCCGATAACACATTAATTTCGATTAATATAAAAGACCTTCAAGGAGTAAAACATATTAATTTGTCTTTTTTGGTGACAATGAAGACTGCTTGTGTTCTGTTTTTGGTAGCTAGCATTTTGGCCCAAGTTTTGGTAAGTGTCTAATCTTTTTCATATTTTGAAATACAGTGTATGTTAGTGACCATCAAAATTTGGGAAAACTATTAATCAACATGCCTTTAGGATTTATTTTCAAAGGTATGGCATGGAATTATAGAAATTTGATAATATCCAAATACAAAATCATTAAACAAATTGTCAATTTCGTAATCAACTTGAAAGGATTTTTGAAGTTATTACTCGGCATCTTCTACAAGTGGGTTGGTGGAGGGTCCCAGTGGACTAACTGCATCCAATTCATGGAAATATTTTGTCTTTTCCGTGCCTTTAAAAATAAGAAAATGTAGACGTGTGGCATTTGTTATTAATTTTTGAAATTTATTCGCATTAATTAAATTTTTAGGGTTTCCAAAATGTTGCTTTCATCGAGGATATCAGAATTAAAACAAGTAAGTGCTATTCACTTATTAATAATACATAGTTTTTTTTTTAAAAGTTATTGATTTTGAATGTTTTAAACGAGTATTTTACAATGCACTTTTTTGGCTTGATTGTACGTAGATCGCGATCAGTTTCAGCAAACCGTTGCCATTATATTACCATAATGAAATAATACTATTTCGCTCGTCAATAGCAATGTTCACATAGCTGGATGAAAACGTCAATCATCATTCTTCAATCATTTGGTGACAATTCGGAGCATTATCCGAAGAAATATTCGAATGAATGCCTTCGTTACCCGTCCCAAGGGGGGTGACGAAGGCATTCATTCGAATATTTCTTCGGATAATGCTCTGAATTATCATAGAATGATTGAAGATTGACGTTTTCATCCAGCTGCGTGGAAGCTGCTAATGGCAACTGTTTGCTGAAATCGATCGCGATCTATATACAATCAAGTAACAAAAGTGCATTGTAGAATACTCGTTTAAGAACATTCAAAATGTCTCGAAATTGTTACATAGTTAATCCTTCAGAAATAGAAGATAAAAGTGATTGAATTAACAGAATTAGTGAAGAGAACAATAAAATTGAAGGATTTTATGAATTTAAGGCGAAAAATGTATTTGGTAAAAATATAAGTGTATCTTTTATTTTATTTCATAAAGATTTATTTCGAAGAGAAGACAACGTGCAAATAACTTGAGGATATGCTAGATTGAAACAAATCTCTTGATTCAAAAATGAAGAAACTTATGTTGTTGGTATTTTTTTAGCTGGGCGCATCATTCAAGGATCACCAGCTGTTAATGGACAGTTCCCTCATCAGGCTTTCCTTGTTTCATCCACTTCCAGTGGTCAGGGCGCGGCCTGTGGTGGCTCGTTGATCAGTACCACCTGGATCATGACAGCCGCACATTGTATTCAGGGAAGGTAATAGATTATTTTTTTTATTTGCACAAATCTTAATTTAAGTTCGTTCTACGGGAATCACAAGATTATGTGATGTCTTTTTTATTTCATATATCTAGATGAAACTATCATTATTAATATAATATATTTGTGTCTGTACTTTTAAGTCACTGTGATTTAATGTAAAAAAACCCACAAAACTTTACCGGATTCTTATTCTCCAGGTAAAATACTACATATCTACGTAAAAATAACTCAAAATAATCGGCCTTTCGATACGTTCACATAATTTGGAAAAAAAATCCTTGATTTGTGTTTGTGTTTTTATAGAGTTTCATCTCGAGTTCATCTTGGAAATGTCGCCCATGGATCCTCTCCTATGGTCCAAACCAGCAACAACTTGATCGTTCATCCCAACTACAACACTAATAACCTCAATAATGACATTGGTCTTATCAGATTGCCTACAGCAGTTGGTCTAACATGTAAGTCGCTCAAAATATTTTGTATTAATAACATGATCCTTGAGCCGGCCTTTTACACAATACATAAAAAAACAAATCAAAATTGTAATTCACAACACAGTTGGAGCAAGACAATAACAAAAATTGGAGAAGATTAAAACACAAATGGGAATAAAATTATAGCATTTAAAAATTGGTCAAATCAAATCATTCTATTATGGAAAACAAATGAAAGTATTGGAGTATCAGTAAAGAATATCGATGAAATGTTTAGTAATATGTCAAGAATTAAGATTTTAATTATGGTAATGAGATGTCAAGTGGACGAAAGAATTTTTTTTTATCATTAGTTAAAAAGTTTTCATCTTCCCTTCTATGTCCAGTTTTAGGATGCCATATTTTTTAGATTAGATTTTTTTAAGAGTAACCCTGCTGTATAGAATATCAATGAAATGTTTACTAATATGTCAAGAATTAAAATTGTAATTATAGTAACGAGATGTCAAGTGGATGGATGAAAAAATAAAATGTTATCATTTGTTAAAAAGTTTTCATCTTCCCTTCTATGATCAGTTTTAGGATGCCATATTTTTCTCCTCTCATTATGTGACCAAAATATGAAGTTTTACGGAGCTTGATTATTTTGAACAATAATTCTCTATGAGCATTTGCTCCACGAAATACTTCAACGATGTTTGTCATGTCAGTTCAAGATATTCTTAACATTCTTCGATGGATCCACATTTCAAGTGGTTAATGGTATTAACCTTGAGAGTCTATGCCTCGACACCATAAAGTAGAACTATAAGTAGTAACACTAGTATTCCAAATTTATAAGTAAAACTGTATAAGCATACTAAGTTTCTATTGTTGGATTAAAGGCATTGCCATTTGATATTTACATAGTTACTTATTAAAAACATATTTTTTCAGCCAATATTCAAATTATTCGATACGCCAGAGATCCTAGTGTCACATTCGCTGGTATCAGCGCCACAGTCAGTGGATTTGGTTTAACTGCCAACAGTAAGTATACAACTACATTACTTTACAACTCTTACAAACTGCATTCAATATCTTAACAATGTCATAGCCTCTTGGTCATATTTAATTCTTTCCGTTCATCTAAGTCTAAAAACATGTTTGAAAAGATAAAATTCAACTTGAGACCACAAAATTACATATCATAAACTTTGAACTAAACTATTTTTGCCTAAAAAAATATGGCAGAGATCAACAGTCACATATTGACCTTTGGTTAAATTTAATGTCCCAAAAAGTCCCAAGTATGAATCCATTCACTTTACAACACAAGCATTATTTATTTAACAGTATTTAAGAAAAAATATGTTTTAAAATTAGCAGACTGGAACCTGGATTAAGAATATCAATATAATGGAAATTTGTTATTTGGAACCTTCTTGTGAGTTTTTTCTTGAGTAGCACGTTGCATCAAACATTAACAACATTCTAAATATTGATTGTGTATTTTAAATCAGCTGGTCAAGTTTCTCCAACTCTGAACTTCGTTGGTGTGAAAGTCATCACAAATAGTGAATGCGCAGCAACCTTTGGCACTTCTGTAATCATACCATCTGTTATCTGTACACTTGGAGGAAGTACTCCAGCTCAAGGAGTTTGCTTCGTAAGTTTTCCGTATATCTAAAATGTAGTATCGTAGAATCTATCACAAGTGCTCAGTTTAAGTTTTCAGGTATTATCCATCATTAATTTTATGAAATTTTGAAGATTATTTGCACATGCATCAATTTGAAAACAGATTGATTTACTAATCTTTATAAGCAAAGCATGGCATCTTCCATAACTGGAATAGCCAGTGGACTCAATGTTCGTATATAATGAAAATGCAATGAATCCTCTTTGTGTCATAATTATGTAAAATAAGATCTAAATTCTAAACGATTTTTAAATCCTTGGCATAATTATCCCTCATCGCTCCATCAAAGATGTTACTTTTAACAATAAATCTGTGTTGTCGTCTTAAACAAGATATTTTAAGAATGCCTGCCTTTTATAGGACACTTGATAACTTATATATAAAACAGTGGAAGACCCATTCATTATCAGATACTTCACCGAACATGTATCTGAGGACTCCACAGACACTCAATAATATAACATTTTCTCCCATCTAACTTATTATTACAATATTGAAACACGTTCAACTTTGAGTACATGGAATATTTGATATAATATAGTTATTCCACTGTTGACTTTATTAATTTTGCGAGCCGGTTTTCATGAGCTTCCGGTCTCATCATCAGGCAAAGTAAAGCTCGCTCCTAATTTTAAATCGTATTTAATTTTTTCAGGGTGATAGCGGTGGCCCATTGATCACCAGTGTCAACGGAATAACAACTCAAATTGGTATTGTCAGTTTTGTGAGCTCTGCTGGATGCACAACCAGTGCTCCAAATGGATTCGTCAGGCCAAGTCACTTTGTATCTTGGATCAACAGCCACACCGGATTGTAATTTTCTATCATCACACCAAGTTTATCAGCAAACAATATAATGAAACATTTTTTTTTAATTAACAAGAGATTTAAGTTGTTTTGCAAAATACAAACACACTTGTTGCTTTGTCTATTAACTAAATTTCATGGTAAATAGTTGCACTGTACCTACCTATATATTTTTTTTATGTTGAAGTTTACAAATAAAATTTTACCTACAGGATAGATTGGCTTTGATTTCTATCTATACCAACACGACATATTTCAAAAGTAGTCAGAAGACTAACTGCATGTAATAAACAGGTTGAAGTTTGTCCTCACCGTGCTAATAAAAAAATAAGTCATTCAGGATGGGAGGCATACCACATCACTGATTTGAAGTTAAATGGAGCAAATTTTACAGATATTATTCAGTTTTTAGTATGTTTATATTTTAATTAGGTTTTAATGTTATTATTAAAGTAGGATTTGTTAATATTTTTTTTATTTATCAGCCAAGCAAAACATACAGTCATTATTGGTACATATCACAAATTAATACATTAAATCAATATTTGACCAGTGAAGTTTGCGGATATTACAAATCCATAAAAAGTAAAAAAAAACATTAAATGAGTTAATCATATTCACTTTACATAACATTCTAAATAAAAAAAAAACACGAACATGTAGTGGGCCATTGGCGAAAACAAAAATATAATAGCGCTCTAAAACGGGGGAATGGAGGATAAGAGGAATTAAGAAAATCGCAGACGCAAACCCAACGGTGCAGAAACCAGCTATTGTGAGCTTCACAAAACACCCGCTGTGGCGTTTTTAAATTTTGATGCATAGCTGAAATTAGTGATGTGAGAAGAGAAAATTCTCCAAAGAAATTTCTCGAGAACGAGAATTTTCTCCGAGAATTTCTACTCTGATGGAAGAGAAATTTCTCTCCATAATTTTTCTTAGTGGTATTATGACCTTTCGCCCAGTACACTTCGCAGCCAACCAGATTGATCCAAAAATTTATGGGGCTGATTAAGGCCCAAATCAGAGGTTATTGACACTTTTTTCCACGTAGGTGCAATTTTTTTTAACTTAAATTTGGGCATGTGGGGTGTCAAACATCAAGATTTTTCATCAGTTATTAGTACTTTTTTTCTATGTAGGTACCTTACATTTTTTGTTAATTAAATATGGGCATATGAGGTGTCAAATTTCGAGTTTTTTCATTGGGAAGAGGTTTTTATTACTTTTATTTACGTAAGCGCTAACTCCATTTTTTTAATAACTCATGAATTTGCTGTTATCTGTTTATTTAAACCCAAGCAATGCCGGGTAAAAAAAACTAGTTACTAATAAGTGAACAATGAACCTTATGTAAAATTGAAAAACATCAAAAAAGTCAATTTTCCTATGTTATATTTGTTCCTTTTAAAAATTATTCTTCTAAGTATATTCTTTTTACACATCACCATTTTTTATTGATATTGATTATATTTTTTTTGAACATTGTAAAAATGATCAATAAAAAATATATAAGCCTCAAAATACACCATAATTAATTGTAGCCATATTGATGATAAATTGTCTCAACAGTTGTACATTGTTATTGATTGATTGAATAAAGTATTTATTATTATTATATCTACTGTTAAATAAAAAATAAAAAAAATCTCCGAAAATTTTCTACTTCGAGAAATTTACCGAGAAATTTCTCGGTAAATTTCTCGAAATATTATTTTTTGAGAATTCCACAACACCAATTGAAATATATCAATATTTTTGAAAAAAAAGTTATAATTGTTACATGCTCTTTGTATGAAGGAATTTTGAACGTAGTCCTACATCCAGAAAGTCTAAATCTCAATGAATTCCTTGTAGTTCGCAAGGGACAACCAAGAGAAATTTGTCCAATGAGATAATCAGAATCAATAGTACCATGTATAATCTTATGTAAGTATGTCATATGTTCATATCATTAATAGTGCGTCCATTTTCTAAGGTAGTGATTCTGTGATGAAGGGCTGACTATTTTCTATTATCAAAAGCCAAACGACATCTATAATCTAGGTGCTTTAAGAATTTGTGTTATCATAATGTTAAGCACATGCTTTGCATGCAGTTTTTCCTATACATTATATTTTCCCATACTTTTGAATAATATTACATACATTATACTACTACTACTACTACTACTACTATACCATCACGGCATATCCCACAAGTGGGGTAGCCAGCATTATACATTATATTATCCCATAAATTTGAATAATAAACAAAAGAAATTGCCGATTTAATAAGGTGGGCAAGTAGTAGTTGAGCATGTGATGTGAATAATGGTAATCGTATTTTATATGAAGATGCATCAATCATTGCAACCACAAAGGCTTATAATACTAGATATTTTACGATGATAATAAAAAATGAAATTTATTTTTAAATATATATTTAATTATAGACAAATGTTTTTTCTTTCGAACACTATATTCCAGTGACACAATCCTGATATAAAATAACAGTTCGTTAAAGTTTTCTGTTATTGACCGTTTAAGTTTTAAAGTACAAAATTACAGTCCAGTAACGCTGTTGATCCAGGACACGAAGTGAGACGGTCTCACAAGTCCTTTGGGTGCACCAGATAGGCATCCGGCTGTACTTCCAAAGCTGACAATACCAATCATAGTTGCAACTCCGTTAATGTTGAAGACCAATGCACCTCCGCTGTCACCCTGAAATTAAAAATAAACTGAAAAACATACTGAAAACAGTGACATGTGTAAAGACACAACCCCTTAAAGACATCTGCCAACAGTAAACAAACACTGTAAAACAGATCAATATATAAAATGATTAGATAACACCAATTGGGATATAAAAGAGATACACCCTAAAGATGACTGATATTATACTGTATTGCGGAAGATCAAAAGGTTAAAAGATCGACTGTTTCGCAAACTATGACTCTACAATAGGTTGTTTGATCATCAAAAGTAAGTAAGTAACAAAATCAGGCAACCAGACATGTTAATTATTAGCGTCGACGATGCCATGACTGATGGCAGAATTTGCAATGGTCGACAAGGAAACAATTACATGGATCAAGTGTCGGAGGACATGCGCTGTAAAATGTACGAAGATCTGAAAGAGCTGACAGGGGAGAGGAAGGTGTAACGACAATCCAATAAATTGTAAGTCATAAATGAATGGCAATCTGAAATTCTGAAGTAAAGGCGGGCTACTTCCGCCGCTGTCTTAGTCTGAAATTTGTGGAACATCAAATTAATTGATATCGCGAGAATATCATCATCATCGCCCTCAACGCTCCTCTCGGAAGCACAGGGCAGAAACAAGCCTCCTCTTTATTTTTTGAATGAGAAATTTTAAGACCCATTCAGAGCGACTCTGTACCAATTACGTCACCTCTTCCCACGACATTCCCTGCGCTCTGATGTCGTTGTCATAGGAACGGTATATCGTGAAAGAGGGACGTTCGGGCCGACGGAACCCTTGCGGACGGAAGAACAGTGTTTTTAACCAACTATCATTAGGCATTCTCAGAAAATGACCCAGCCAAGACCATCGTGAGAATATAGACTACATACGTTATTTAATATTTTCTTTTCCCATACAAAGTTCATTAAGTATATGGTGTCAAATAGATCCTTTTGACAGTAGACATCTGTCAAAATATTAATATCACAACTGGCTACTGCTGAATTTCTACTCAAAAAATATTTTTATTTGTAGTAAATCAATTGAAAAACTACGTCAACAATTGATTATTGATAGGGAGATCTCAAAACTTACACAATGTGTGCAAAATCCATTCAGAAGTAGTGAGAAAAGGGTTCCAATACCTACTAACTTAACGCTTATTTGCAGCTTAATTAGCTCTGGGCTGACTTAAGTGATCACTTTCGGACATGGATAACTTTAGCAATTCCACCATTCTCACTATCAATATACTTAGGATTACCAAATATTTATTGATAAAGAAATGTTTCATATTACTGAAATATTTAGTTGGTAAAAGTTGAATTGTTGGAAAGAGACATATAGGTATTTTTGACGTAGACATCGTTGCATATATTATTTTAAAAATATGTATATTTATGTAAAAAATGAGAAAAATGTCTGGGTTCTAGAAAATAATAAAAACTCGAAGTTGTATGTAAAAACAGGAATTTATTTATGAAAAACAAAAAGTACAATTATTATGGCATTTTTAGTATGATAAGTATAAAAAGTATATCAATATTTGAATAAATACTTAGTAACAAATTTAATTCTCTTGTGTAAAGTAAATAATAGTCTGCCTAAGGTTTTGGGTTTAAAACATCAGTTCGCTGTAATATTTTTGGTATAAAATTACAGTCCAGTGACGCTGTTGATCCAGGACACGAAGTGGGATGGCCTGACGAATCCATTGGGTGCACTTGATGTACATCCGGCAGAGCTTCCGAAACTGACAACGCCAATCATTGTTGCAACTCCATTAATGTTGGTGATCAATGGGCCACCGCTATCACCCTGCAATTAAAAAAACAGATTGACTCATAATTGTACAGTCTATAAATCGATAAGAAATTGTACAGACACTCCAACTGATGGTCTTTCAAATCGTGAAACTACTCACTTTTTATAATATTTGCATATCTTGAGGTTAAAATAACTATACTATATAAGCTGTCGTCTACGTGTCAACAAAAATGAAGACGTTCAGAACGGGTGGCGGCCCTCATCGCTTATTTTAAGATGTAAAATGTCTTTATTTCATCGAACAACTGTCTATTACAGGACACTGGAAAGAGAGTGAGACACCACTTTTTTGCCGGGTGCTCCACAGAGTTAAACAACCTTTTCTCAAAAATGTGTCATTTGAGTTTACAACATAGTAACACATCAGCGTGTAGTCAAAAACAAAGTTTTGAAGGATAGATATAAATATGCAGTATTGGGTTTTTACATCATTTTCACCGTTTTCGGTTGTACTTACATTGCATGTTCCTTGGGCAGTAGTGGATCCTCCAACAACGCAGATGGTTGATGAGACGATGACAGATGTACCATAGGTTTGGGCACATACGGCGTTTGTGATGACTCGAACACCGACGAAGTTCAATGTTGGGGAGACTGATCCGCCTAAAGTGGACAATAATTTATGAGTTAAACAAAATGACAACATTAATTACTTCAGAATTGCAACCATTGATAATTTAACTATATATGAATATAAACTAAAATCAAAAACTTCAATAAAATGTAAAAATACTTAGATAACTAAATGGATTCATACCATTAGATGTTAATCCAAATCCGCTGACTGTGGCATTAATACCAGCGAAGGTCACACTGGCGTCTCTAGCGAAGGGAATAGGTCTGATGTTAGCTGAAAATCAATAGCAAAACATTAACAATTTATTAAATAAAAATCATGTGGTATTCACAAAAAATCCAGATAACAGTCCAAAAAGTTTGAAAAAGGGTACAATATTGGTACTATGCAAAGGCATGTTTAG
The DNA here is from genome assembly GCA_947579605.1 of Athripsodes cinereus. Classification (NCBI taxonomy): domain Eukaryota; kingdom Metazoa; phylum Arthropoda; class Insecta; order Trichoptera; family Leptoceridae; genus Athripsodes; species Athripsodes cinereus. Next base: position 5,938,925 of record OX388327.1, read on the forward strand.
ATATTTTTGATCAGTCATGAAACAGCGTTCCGCGCTGCGAATCCTGTGATATGGAGCAGACTTTCTGCTGATCTGTGGCACCAGAGAAACATCACATATTTTAGAAGGAAAATGAAAGCCGCTTTCTTCAAAAACTTTGTTCTTGAACACAATCAATTACCTGTAATGTTGACTGCTGTTGGTAATCCAATAAGAGAGATATCATTGTTGAGGTTTGAGGGGTTGTAGCTGGGGTGTCCCACCAGGTTACGTGATACAATCTTGACAGGAGATGTGGCATAGATAACACTTCCAAGATGAACTTCAGCAGAAACCCTGGAAGCAAAATAAAATGAGATTATAGACAATTAACGAGAATTGGATGCTAGTCATGGAAATATATTTAAGAGAGTCATTCCCAGTGCGGATCTTATCTAGAATCTTAGATCTTTGAAATTTTATATTAATTTTTGATGTTTTTGTTTGTACAATTGTATGAATTTACACATTATGTATATTTATTTAGGCATAGCACATCTCGTGAAAAGGATTGATCGCGGGTTTGAGTCTCACCTGAGGTTCTACGAAATAAGGTGACGTTGTCTTACTAAGCCTTACATGACAGTTTCATGTGTTAAATTTAAATTGTTTCATCAAGCCGTTTCCCACAAACAGGGTAGTCAGCGGATCAACTAAAAATGCAAGTACAGGCAAGTCGTTCTCTTCAAATTAATATTTTTACCCGAAAAAAAACTGCGGTTTCACATAGTTGGATACAGACAGGTATTCTCAAAACATGACAAACTGAGAAATAAAAAGTATATTTTTCAGAACATCAAATCAACCTATCTTAAATACTAGGTAAATCATATACTAATGGTATCGGGGAAATTATCATAATCCCAACGCAACTCTGCTTGAATATCAGTTTTATAGAAAATATATGGGAAATATTATTTTTATTCCTTTTACCTTCCAAGTGTGCAATGAGCGGCAGTTGATACCCATGTTGTGCTAAGCAAAGCGCCTCCACAAACACTGCGGCTTCCAGCGGAGTTAGAGACGAGAAGGAAGGCCTGGTGAGGGAACTGACCGTTTACAGCGGGTGAGCCTTGGATGATGCGGCCATCTGAAAAGAGACATTAAATATAATAATTACATTGGTACTTTTGCTATCGCGTTAGCCCCTAACCAAACATCGACGACCATTTTAAGAAGATATTCCAATTTTGGTCGACTGTCAATTTAAATAGATTGGTTCTTTGGTTACTGGACATTTAATTGGGTAAAGATATATTTGCAAGTCTTCTACACGTTTTCTTATACAATGGCCATCCCCCTTAAATTGAAAACTCGTTAAATTAGGTATAAATCGATATCGATTTATTTTATTTAAATGAGTATGTAGGTTGGTGGTGGGATCAAGAGAGATAAAATATATGAAAAAATAGTTAAGTATTTTTTTCTCACCTGGACGAGATCTCAGATCTTCGATGAAAGCGATTCCATCGAGGGCCTGCAATATTCATAATTTTGTTAGTGAAAACAGTTGGTATATTTTAGATTCCGCGTGGAACTCCAAACCCGAATTGACTGGTATTGTTTTTTGGTCATTACGAAATAAATATTGTGACTTAACGTTATGTGTCTAAAAGATTACAAAAAATCTGCAATTTGTTTCTTCTGTGCCAATAAAAAGTTATATATTGAGGACGGGTGATGGTGAATTTGTTAAATGTCTAATTCTTGATGTTTTACAAATAACTCCTTTTTTGCAAGAAACTTAAAATATAAATTATTTTATATTAGAATGAAATACATCATAGAGGGTAAATTATTGTTTTTAAATTGCAAACAAACTGTTACCTGAGCACAGGCGATAGCGACGAGCAGAAAAGCGAGTACAGTCTTCATCGTTGTCAGAAAGGGAAACTGAATACATTGCTAGGAGAAAATGTTCTCTATTTATACCAAAAATCATATCTTATTTGTTGCACCGATTATTAGACAGAATTATCAGATAATCGATTTATTTTATTAAACAAAGATTAAATTTAATTAATACTATTGTAGGATACTAGTTTTAATCATTTTTGTAAGAATAGACTCACAATTATCTTGTTTGTTGATCTTATCATCATTATTAATCTTTAGTTGTTGAGTTTACTTGATTACTTACTTATTCATACAACTATTATTGTCCACTTTTGAACATAAGCCACCCCCGTATGTCCAGGTATTCTGCAGTCTGCAATCCTGAGTTCTCTGCAAGCAGCCACCAGCGATTCTTGTATGTAATGTCATCAGATCATCGTGTAGGAGGTTTTCTCTACTTTTTTTACCTTCACGAGGTCTCCACAGTCCACTCCAATTCTTTTTTTTTGTCTATCTCTGATCTTTAAGTTTAGCAAGATGACCCGCCAATGACCACTTCATCTTTGATATTCTTTCAACGATGTCATAGCTCCCGATCTTCTGCGTATCTCAGTGTTTCTAATGCAATCGAAGAGTTTTATTTGTACAAATTTGTAATCAGAATATTTATTAATTTTATTAAATAAAAAAATATAAGAATATATTATTGAGCACTCCACTTTGTTAGATTTGATACCGAACGTTTTCGCCTATACTTGTATGGCTGACCATTGTATCGAATATGACCATACATTTGACATAAACGGTATTGCATTCTGTGTGTGGGGAGGGAAGAATAAACGCCTTGGAAACCTTGGAAATTTATAGGAATAAGAATAACATTGTAAATATACAAATCCCACCCTCATCTCCTTTGTTAGTATATCCTACTCCTACCAACCACCCCGCCTCCATATCTACAATTATCCCTCCCACTACCTTTACCCTTCTCAACATATGAACGATAGTTCTCACAATTTTTCATATTTCAGTTACCTTGAAGATGTCTACTTTCGGTATCTAACCTAACAAAGTGGAGATTAAACAGTGCTCAATAAGCTGTTGAGCACTGTTGATTAAACTGTTTAGGTAGTAGAATTCCATATCGAAATATATAAAACAAGTGTTTTATTCTACTATTGTTTTATTTTAGTCTTTCGTCTTATAAGGACATTGTCTGATTGACAATGTTCTTATAAGACGAAAGACGTCTCTCTCACTGAATAAAACAATAGTAGAATAAAACAAGTGTTTTATTTTAGTCTTTCGTCTTATAAGGACATTGTCAATCTCATTGACGTCTTTCGTCTTATAAGACGAAAGACGTCTCTCTCACTGAATAAAACAATAGTAGAATAAAACACTTGTTTTATTTATTTTATTTAATAAAATTAAAAATGGATTTCTACAGTGTAAACACAAAAACTCTTGAATCAGAATATTTATTTTTGAAGTAAGATGTGTATTGTTATTTGATTATTTATAATAGATAAAATGTCCAAATTGTGATTCTCCAACTAAGATCCAACATAACGTTCAAGTAAAGCGTGTAACTACTTATCTTAGTTTTCGAAACATTCTTATGACTGTATCTGTCAAATTCATTAACATCAAAATATGACATCTGGCTTCTGCTGTATTTTTATTCATGGATTATTTTTGTTTGTAGTAAATTGATTGAACAAGTACGTCAATAGTTGATTATTGATAGAAAATACCATCAGACATCTCAATAGGAGAATCACGCTTACACAATATGTGCAAAATTCAATCAGAAGTAAATTGTTGAAATAACTTTATTTGTCGAATATTTCAGGAGTCCAAGGACTCCTATTTATCCATTTAGGTGACAATTTATTTATATTTAAACTCTCTCTAGTCTAGTACCACTATGCCAGTGTTGGCATCTCTGACCCTACCACGTCAGTGGGCGGGGGACCCGGCTGACGTAGCAGATCCCATCTTGAGACCCACACATCCACGAATGTCTTAAAGTGTGAAGCGTTTGTGGCATTTTAAAACACTTCCCCAAACCAGATGGGTCGAGGAGTGTCAACAGTCATACCCAGAATCACCTCCTCTCTTGCATCCATCATCAAAGGACATTCTCAAAGGATATGTTCCGTATATTAAGCTCCTGTCCCACATGTGCATCATGGATTATCGGTCAATGCTAGCTCAAAAAGCTTACCTCTTAATTGGCCATGCCCAGTGATAAGCTGTACAGAAAAATTATCAAAGAACAAGAAGCTCATTCTCAGTCTTTCACGGACATCTGGAAAGAACTCAATCGCGTTGGAACGCGAAAAGCGTTCCAAGGTTGACTTAGCTCTAGGTTGACTTAAGTGATCACTTTCGGATATGGATAGCAATGCCGCCATTCTCACTGTCAATATACTTAGAATTACCAAAAAAAATATTGATAGAGAAATGTTTCGTATCACTTTAGTTGGCAAAAGTCGAAAAGAGACGTATAGATATTTTAAACGTCGACAAAGTTGCATATTTTAAACCCTCAGCTGGAATCGATAATTTTGGTAACGTAATCGAAACGGGGGTCAGAAATGACCCCAACAGAGTTGTTAGTTCATACCATCAATATGTTTTTAATATTTCGTTTAATTTATTATTAAACAATTTATTCACTAAACACAGGTCTATAATGAAAAAAATGTTTATTTTTTTTAGTGATTCTTATGTGTTCTGTTGCGTAGATTACTGGAAAAATAGTGAAAAGTTCAATCACCCTCAGTTTACTCACAAATCACAAATTGAATTTTTACTTTTAAGGTCTTTTAGCATTCCTGCGTACTAAATCCAAACTAATAATTTTATATTACAATTTTTAGTCAAATAAGTTAACTTACTAAAATGTAGTTAGTCTAAATTTAGATTTGTAACATGAAATAGCCTTTATTATTAAAAAGAATCTGTACAGTAGCACGGAAAAATCCGGTTCATTCTAGATTTACCGTCATTCACTCTTCCTCTCAGTATGGATGAAACCTCTCTGGACAGTTTCTTCGTTAAAGTGAAATTTAGTTTTGCTTTTAGAAATAGCTTCTAGAGGTTGTATGAACTCCCCTAATTAATTCTGTTATATAAGTGGGATTTATACTGTCAAAAAACAACAGAGAAACATTTCCGATTTTGTTAAAAAGGTATTTTTAACAATGATTACTTTCCGTACTTTGGTGTGAAACTGGCGGATCAAGACAAAACGTGGGCTCCTCGAAAAGTGTGTTCTGTGTGTTTAGAAGAACTAAAATAATGGTTTCATAGTAAGAAAAAATCATTTCGTTTTGCAATACCTATTTTTTGGAGATAACTTAAAAATCACAGTGACGACTGTTATTTTTGCTCTTGCTGTGTGCAAGGTTTTAATTTAAAAAATAAAATGGAGATTTTGTATTCGAACATTTCTTCAGCTATGCGTCCTGTTCCTCGTGGGCTTGATTTACCTGTACCTTGTCCACCAACCATTCCTGGCATGTGACAAAAATCACAGTGACGACTGTTATTTTTGTTCTTGCTGTGTGCAAGGTTTTAATTAAAAAAAAGGCGATTTTGTATCCGAACTTTCCTTCAGCTATGCGCCTTGTTCCTCGTGGGCTTGATTTACCTGTACCTTGTCCTCCAACCACTCATGGCGATAATGGCGACCAATATGCATCTGTACCAGTAGAACATTCAGTTCATTTGAAAGAATGTTATGAAAACCTTGAATTGGTCCATAACAAGATTAATTACCAGATCATAAGTCAACCATTTGTGGGATCTGAAAGTGATATATACTAGGCCAACAGAATGGCTTCACAATGTTCCCCTGCTTTCTCTGTGAATGGGGTAGCCGTGATCTTAAACAAGATTATGTTAAGAAAGAATGGCCAGTAAGAAGAAATTTGGTTCCTGGGTTTAAGAATGCTGAGAAGGAGAGTTTAGTGGATCCTAAAAAGATTTTACTTCCACCACTACACATCAAGTTGGAACTGATGAAACAATTCGTCAAAGCATTGCCTAAAGAAGGAGAATGTTTTTGGTACTATGTATTGTCAGCAGTTTCCCGGCCTCTCTGAGGCGAAACTTAAAAGAAGGGATATTTGATAAGGAAACTTTTGAAGGATGAAACCTTCGAGTTGAAAACGGTAAGCCGCGAAAAAAAACATGAAAGTCTTTTAAAAAAGTGGTTATTATTATCGTATGCAAGCTACCCCTGTGCATAGAGTTAAGAGCACTAGCTCTGCGTCTAATTTACTAATATATTCAATTGCCCGTGGTGACACCCAATGAATCTCCTCTATACCACCGGCAAACCTACTCAGGGAACAATCCTCTACAATATGGTTCATCGTTTTAATTTGACCACATGCGCATATGGGCGTTCTCTCTTGCCCCATAAGTGGAGAAGATGTCCGCATCTACCATGGCCAGTTCGAAAAAAGTGGTAACTGGCTTTCAAGGAAATAAAAAGGATCCGAACTATAAGAATATTGTTTTCGACATGTTAAATAACTAGAAATTATTGGCTGCAATATGAGTGTTATAGTCCATTTCCTTCATTCTCATCTGGACTTTTTCCAGAAAATTTTGAAGCAGTTAGTGAAGAACAAGGACAATGATTCCTTTAAGATATGAAAGAAATGACACGCAGATATCAAGGACACTGGAACGTCAACATGATGACTGACTACTGTTGGATGTTAACAAGAGAAAATTCTCAACTCTACAGCAGGAAAACTACAAAAAGAAGTTTTGAAGGAAAAAGAAAACGTTACCACATAGACTTGCAAATGTGTTTTAATAAAGCATTGACAACTTTTCTTCATCTTTTTTTATGGTAAACCTATTTTTAAAGTGTTTTAACAACACTGTATATAAATAATACTGATATAATTTTTTTATGACTTTTCCTTACGTGATGGATAAAACCAATATTATTTCTGAAATCAGCACCAAAAACTACATAAAAATCAGTTATAAAAACTATGAAAAAAATTCAAAAATGTTATTTTGTAAGCCTGTGTTATTAATAAATTATTATTACACATTTTATCATAAGCTATATAGTTTTTAATGAAATCAACTTGAAATAAAACATTTACTTGTATCGTTTTCTTATATGAACGTATAACAAAAAACTAGGAACTTCTTTTGAAATCAACTCAAACGAAAAAATGATAACCTAAACAAAACTCCTCTAAGAATTGTAACAACTTTAACTTACAAGTCTAACATTTGGTTTACTCGTGTATGATATTTTTGGCACTATACTATATTACCGTGTCCCAAGTGGGGTAGGCAGAGAGAACGGAACGCCAAACAGATCTATCTTTACACACTTCCTTCGCTTCCTCCACATTCATACAGTTTCTCACACACGCACGTCGGTTTGCACTATGTTCTTTACATTTAAAAAGTAAGCACTTGCTACACTTTAGGAAACCTTTCAGGTCCTTTTTACGATGGCATAAGTTACACCTTCTTCTCTTACAGCTGTTTGTTTGAGTAGCATTAGTAGCTACGTATTATTACAGTTGGTGTGCTTTCAAAAAAATTACCATTCTTCTTTTTAGATGTAACGAAAAATTTGAATTTTTCTTTATTCTGTTTTGTATGGCATGACTAATTCAATTCAAATATTTTTAAATACTTATTTCTCTTTAGGCGCTTTTTTGGCTTTGCAGCCGTCCACAAAACGTAACAATAATACAACCATTTACGGAGTTGGGGGTTATTTATGACTCCACGTGTGTAGATACCTTCACTTCTATAAATATTAGAGCGAAGCACATCACCCGCTGCACCCCGCGATGTAATGAGATCGCGTAAGCGTGCAGGATTGCAGGGCCTAAGACCTCTAAGTTATTAATAGAATAGTGTCGTTGGGGTCATTTTTGACCCCCGTTTTCAGCTAAGGGTTAAAATATGAATATTCATGTAAAAACAGAGAAAAATGTCTGGGTTCTAGAAAATAATGAAAGCTCAAAGTAGTAAGTAAAAACAAGAATTTATTAATGAAAAACAAAAAAGTACAATTATTATGACATTTTCAGTAAATTATTATTTGTAAAAACTGCATCAATTTGTGAATAAATATTTGGTAACAAATTAGATTTTTCTGTGTTGAAATAAAATATTTGCACTAGGTATTGTGTATAAAACATCAGTCCGCTGTAATATTTTTGGTATAAAATTACAGTCCAGTGACGCTGTTGATCCAGGACACGAAGTGGGATGGCCTGACGAATCCATTGGGTGCACTTGATGTACATCCGGCAGAGCTTCCAAAACTGACAACGCCAATCATTGTGTTAACTCCATTAATGCTGGTCATCAATGGGCCACCGCTATCACCCTGCAATTAAAAAACAGATTGATTCATAATTATACAAACGATAAATCGATACAAAATCATACCAAACACTCCAACTGATGGTTTTTCAAATCGTTAAACTCTTCACTCTTCATGATATTTAGATATCTTGAGGTTAAAATAACTACACTATACGATACCATCACGGCATATTCCAATAGTGGGACAGCTTGAATATAATAAACATGCAACTTGTTTTTTCTGTACTAACAAAAATTTAGACGTTAAGGATAGGTGGCAAACTTCATCGCTTAATTAAGGATTTAAATGTCTTTATTTTTTCGAATATCTGCTTATTACAGGACACAGAAAAGAGTGGGATACCATTTTTCTGCCGGGTGCTCCACGGAATTAAATAACCTTTTCTCAAAAATGTGCCATTTGAGTTTACAACATGGTAATACGTCTGTGTGTAGTCAAAAAAAGTTTCGAAGGAATTAATGTTGACATAGATATGCAGTATTGCGTTTTTACTGTTTTCGGTTGTACTTACATTGCATGTTCCTTGGGCAGCAGTGGTTCCTCCAACAACGCAGATGGTGGATGAGATGATGACAGATGTACCATAGGTCTGGGCACATACGGCATTTGTGATAACTCTAACACCGACGAAGTTCAATGTTGGAGAGACTGATCCGCCTGAAATGGGTAATAATTTATGAGTTAGACGAAATGCTTTCATTAATAATTTTAGAACCTAACATGGATGATCATTTAACTATGTAAAAAAAATCTAAAAACACAAATTTCAAAATATCTAAATTAATTCATACCATTAGATGTTAGTCCAAACCCACTGGCTGTGGCATTAACACCAGCGAAGGTTACACTGGCATCTCTAGCGAAGGGAATAGGCCTGATGTTAGCTGAAAATCAATAGCAAAACATTATTATTTTATTTAAAAAATATAGAACCATGAAGAAAACGTCATTTGGTATTCTTTTTTCTAAAAAAGGTCTATGAAACTTGCATCCCTTGTGTCACCGCGACCATAATATTGTGACAACCTTCTCTGTCATATCTCATTCTTGAAACCTACGTGTGTCATGTAACTAATGATTTGTCTTGGTGTGAAAAGCCTCACCTTCTCAGAGTCTAACAGTGGCCCTCCAAGGGTGTCACTTCGATTGCAGGCGATTATGTCACAATTACAGAAAATATGCACAAAATCTGCTGACTGGTATTCAACCGTAGGTATCTAATCTAACCCGGAATGGCACAGACTATTTGCCGATCTGCGGCAATTGAGAAACATCACTGATTTTAGAACCAAAATGATAGCCGCTTTCTTCAAAAACCATGCACTACACAATCAATTACCTGTAATGCTGACTGCTGATGGTAATCCAATGAGAGCGATGTCATTATTGAGGTTTGATGGATTGTAGTTGGGATGTCCCACCAGGTTTCTTGATACAATCTTGACAGGAGATGAGGCATGGGCAACACTTCCAAGATGAACGGTAGCTGCAACCCTGATAGTAAAAGAAAATTGGATTATATTTGTGACTAAACAATTAACGAGAATTGGATACTTGTCGTGGAAATATAGTTAGGAGTGTCATTTCCAGTGAGGATCTTACTTCTTTAGATACAGGTATTTTTAAAACAAGATAATATTACAAGTATTTTTTTAAGACTTTAATTGAAGTTTCTTAAATATTAGGTAAATCATATTCTAATGGTATCGGGGAAATTATCCTAATCCAAACGTATCGTTGCTTGAATATCAGTTTTATTATAAGCATTTTTATTTCTATTACCTTCCAACTGTGCAATGAGCGGCAGAATCAATGAATGATTAATATTTTTAATCTCTTTATAAACTACCGTAATTTAATTTAAGATATTTTAAGAAATTTAAGATTTTTCAATAGCCTATCGGCTATTCCGGGCGAAGAAGAATCCAACAAATCAGAGATCATTCAAATCGGTACAGCCATTCTGAGTTATAAATGGTGTAACACACACGACTTCCTTTTATATATTAGTTATATGAAAAATATTCTTTTCATTCCTTTTACCTTCCAAGTGTGCAATGAGCGGCAGTTGATACCCATGTAGTGCTAAGCAAAGATCCTCCACAAACACTGCGGCTTCCAGCGGAGTTTTCGAGGAGAAGATAAGCCTGGTGAGGGAACTGACCGTTTACAGCGGGTGAGCCTTGGATGATGCGGCCATCTGAAAAGAGACATTTAATATAATAATTATTGCATTAGTATTTTTGCTATCGCTTTAGGCTCCGTCCAAACATCAGCGACCATGATTATTATGAATATATCCCAGTTTTGGACGACAGTATATTTAGATAGTTATCGGTTCCTTTGTTTACTAGACATTTTATTAGGTATAGCCATTTTGACATGTCTACTACAAATTTCTTAATCAAAGGTCAAATAATCTCTTTAAATAGTAAACTCGCAGAATTAGGTAGATTGAACCAAGTGTTTCTTTCTACTATAAGTTATTGATCATGAGAGAGACGTCTTTCAACTTATCAGCTCATTATCAATATACATCAGTATCGATATTATTACAACTATAATACTATTTTATTAAAATGTAGCATGGAAATGGCAATGGGGTTAAGAGAAATAAAATATGTAGAAAACAAAGTATAATATCGATTTATTTTATTTAAATGAGTATGTAGGTTGGTAATGGGATAAAGAAAAACAAAATATATGAAAAAATAGTTAAGTATTTTTTCTCACCTGGACGAGATCTCAGATCTTCGATGAAAGCGATTCCATCGAGGGCCTGCAATATTCATAATTTTGTTAGTGAAAACAGTTGGTATATTTTAGATTCCGTGTGGAACTCCATACCCGAATTGACTGGTATTGTTTTTTGGTCATTACGAAATAAATTTTGTGACTTAACGTTATGTGTCTAAAAGATTACAAAAAATATGCAATTTGTTTCTTCTGTGCCAATAAAAAGTAATATATTGAGGACGGGTGATGGTGAATTTGTTAAATGTCTTATTCTTGATGTTTTACAAATAACTCATTTTTTGCAAGAAACTTAAAATATATTTTTTTTTATATTAGAATGAAATACACCATAGAGGGTATATTATTGTTTTCAAATTGTGAACAAACTGTTACCTGAGCACAGGCGATAGCGACGAGCAGAAAAGCGAGTACAGTCTTCATCGTTGTCAGAAAAAGAAACTGAATACACTGCAAGGAGAAATTGCCCTCTATTTATACTAAAAATTATATCTTATTTGTTGCACCGAGTATCAGACAGAATTATCAGATAATCGATATTAAATCTTTCATTCGGAGAGTGATATTTTGTTTTATATAATATGTATATTTGCATAATTTTTGACACATTTTATATTGTTTTAGAAGTAGGTAAAACAACTTTGTCAAATACAAAGCATCAGTCTCCAATTATTTTAACATCATGACAACTTCAATTCAGCGATGAGCTATGCCACGATTCCTGAATATAATTATTTTATTAACATGGATAGGATTGGAGCTTATTACATGCGGCTGGTTTGCTGGCTATTATGCTCGTGAGAGGTGTCGTGATTGTGTGAAGATATGGACAGATCCGTAGATTTCGACCAAATCCTCTGCGAAAAATCGACTACTTTTTTGTGTGCTCTTTTTTCGTTTACCGAATCCCAGAGTCTATGTTATACATACATCTCAGTAGGCAGTAAAGGTGAATTTACACATAGCTTTTTTAGTGGCATGCATGATGCCACTAGTGGTGCGCCATTAATTGCCTTATGTAAATAGCCTAATGCAACTGTCAGTTATACTCGAACCATGGTACTGTTGATATCGTTCTTACAGTTAAGCTGTATTTTAGAATGCGTGAGGATCATCATATGGAAAATACCATTAAATGTTTGAAACGTAGTATATCTAGTATTTTTTTATTATTATTTATATAGGAATTTGATTATATTACAATAAATAGTTCATACAAACAAGAAGAAGTAAAAAAAAACGCTAATTTAAAATAATATAAATATACAAATATCGAAAGATTTTATTGCTTTGATTTCGTTATCAGTAGGAATGGTGTATTGTAAAAGTATAATTTTTCATCTAAGCTCTTGGGAATCTTGTTAAATAAATGCAATAAATAAATAAATAGCATTTTATTAAAATATATTATTTGGCGAATAATCAATAAATCAAGATGTGTGAAAATTGTAACAAAATGTCAAATATATTATTATTATTTAAATACGCAGTAAAGGAAGGAACAAAAAAATATAAAATTTTTAGACACAATTTAATAATGAAACAAAAAAGTACACAGGTGAAAATAATGATTGTACATTTTTCTAAAAACATAAAATTAAAAGATATTGTTAAGATTATATAATGATAAAACAATTTTTGAACAAAAAGAGCGCTTCAGTACCTACTAATAAAACAGGACGTCCATACCATTCACGCACTTTCGCGAAAGAAGTTGCGTTACAATTAACACAGTGTTATTAATGGTGCACCACTAGTAGCGTCTCAGTTTCGTATGCTACACGAAATTTATTCAGTGTCGTGCCAGTCATGCATGCATGGTGACACTGGCTATTTACATGTGCAACTACGTACGTAACAAATGTGGTGCCATTAGTGGTACAACACTAATGGCTAAGTGTATGTTCAGCTTAAGTGTTGTCTTTGCAAAATCATAATATTGTCTTTCAAAAGCGTATTGCTTCTATATTTACATGGTGTAGTTATTTTATTATGGGACGATCACGTCTTCGTATTGAAATTCCATAACATTTATTTAACATTCCGGCTGACCAGCTTCATGTAATAAACATGCAAGCTGTCCTCTATTTGCAATAAAAAATGACATTCAGGATGGGCACAAATCTAATTGCTGGATTTAATATATAAAATGTATTTAGTTTCCGAACATTTGCTTCTAACTGGACACTCGAAAACTTACGGAAAGGAGTGGGAGACCAATCCCTTTCCTGGTGCTAAACAGATTACCTAAACTAGATGAAAATATGTTCCAATATATTTTTTTTTACAATATAATTTTTATACCATTACGGTATTTTCCGCAAGTTTAATTTTTTGTTCTGTTCTGTTCTCTCTGCCTACCCCTCACTGGATGCGGCGTAAGTTCAGTCACCCGCGGCTGACTAGTCTTTGGCCTCTGTGATGCTATGGGAGAGACAATGGTCCTGTTTGCAAAAGCTTGTCCGGGATATCTTAAAAAAAATCGCCATGATTCAATATTTTTTATTTGTTACTATGAACATTGGTACTTATAATTTTTTTACATAACATTTATAAAGATGATATCGTACATGCATTATTTAAAATAATATTATTACAAATAATCCAAATAATCAGAGTAATTTTAAAATTTTTACGAAATGGCTTATCGCGGATTAAAATCAAAATGTTTATTTTGAAGTTAGATATATACCTATTTTTAATTAATTATTTATAATATATAAAATGTCCACATTGGGTTTTTCCGCATAAGACCCAACATAACTTTAAAATAAAAAGTGTTTTTTTTTTTATAAAAGATATATCGGGGTTTTGTAATAAACCCAAATATAACTATTCACCTTTCACAGTAAGCTACTAAAAGCTTGTGTCGTGAAAGGGGAGTTTGCTTGCACCTGGTACCCAACCACGGACAACTTCTTCACGAGGTCGAGTCTCTACCTCCAGGCTACCAACGAACTCACTACTTACTTATCTTATTGTCGTACCATGAGTTACTTAGAATAGATAGGTAGAAAAATTTATCATAGAATTGAAGATATTGAATATTTTATTTGTGGTGTTTTAAGAATACCTACCATTTACATGACGCTCAAAAACTTATACAGAACAATTACTTTTAAATAAATTTTAAGTAAACCTACACTTGAATTGCAAGCGAGACATGGACGTTGTTAAAGAAGGACGAAAGAGGAATGCATTGGAGATGGGATCGTTGAAAAGAATGGTTGGTTAAACGCTGAGTGAAGAATGAGTGGATGCAAGAAGAGTTTCGCGGACAGAAAGCGCGTGAATAAGCTACGGTGGTTTGCACATGTTGAACGAAAGAACGAGCTTAGAATGACAAAGAGTATATTATACTTGTCTGAAAGAAAGGGCATGAAGAAGCGCGGGCGTCCGAGAAACACGTTGATCAAATTCTCAAGGAAGGCCGTGTGTTGAGTAAGAAGGACCGACGTGCGTGCATGAAACTGTATAAAGATAGATCTATTTGGGGTTCCGTTCTCTCCGCCTACCCCACTTGGGACACGGTGTGAGGGTATAGTATAGTATAGATCGTGGGTGTCTAAACTTTGACAATACGAGGGCCACATTGCAAAAAAAAATATGCTGGGCCGCACATAAATATTTTTTCAACAAATGGAAATAAAATTAACTATATACCTATATGTAGTTCTATTAAAATAAAATAACTTCTTTTTATTAAATTTATTTTATTTGAATTAGATATATATGTATAAAATTATAAATGAACATATGTATAAAAATGTATATATTATACATATATACCTATGTAAAATTAATGTGATGGAAGGATTTGCTTTTGTTGAACAAGCAAATCGATATTATATGTTTGTTGCAAAAATGAAAAATATTGCAAACATAATTTTTTTTTAGTAGAAATAAGCAAATTTAAATATTTTCATAATTTGCGTTTGGGCCGCATGCGGCCCGTGGGCCGCACTTTAGACAAGTATGGTATAGATAGTATGATGGGGACACCATGGAATATGTGCATGCTAGATTATTTTTCAAAATAAATAAATAAAAGGAGTACATATTCAGTTCTTTTATCTACAGTGTTGTCTACAAGGATAAATATACAAGCTCATAGCTCAAACTTTATTACGAACTCATTTTCTGTTCACGGTGCTCGCTGTTGGAGTAGTTTACCTCCCAGAATAAGGTACCACTCTCCCACTCTTCACGCTTTCAATCGGGCCGTCAATGACCACTTATCTACCAAAATTTGGCATATGTTTCCTAGTCCCTTTTCTTACATATTCTTCTCCTATGAACCTAACTCCTCTTTTCATTTCTTTTGGAAGATTTGTGGGAACGTTTCACGAAATTGGGTAAGATGGAAGAAATCGTACTTCTGCGATAAACTCGCCTTCTGTATATTGATTTCTATGTATTTTGTGTAAATTTGCTTGTGATCGATGTACATTAAAGAATAATTGAATAAATATAGTATAGACTAAAATTGGTATTGCGGCCAATCCAATTGTGCAGCCAAAATAATTTCATATCAAACAGTTTTAAACAAGCACAAGCTCAAAAAGATTCCTTTTATGACTATCAGGTATAAAGGATGTACAATTGTTCCGTATTAGAATGAGGGAGACTGAATATTACGGAGTGGAACATCAATCGTTTTTTGATAAAAATTAAAAAGTTATATTAAATAGGTATATTTTTATAATTAGCCGTGGAGCACCCGGTAAAAAATTGGTGTCCCACTCTTTTCCGCAAGTTTTCGAGTGTCCTGTAAAAATGCAGATGTTCGAAAAAATAAAGACATTTTACATCTCAAATTCAGCGATGAAGCTTGCCACCCATCCTGAATGTCTTAATTATTTAGTTCGTCGGTAGCCTGGAGGTAGAGTCTCGGCCTCGTGAACAGGGGGTCCGTGGTTCGATACCAGGTACCGGCAAATTCCCCTTTCACGACACAAGCTTTTAGTAGCTTACTGTGAAAGGTGTATAAGGTTGAATTTGGGTTTATAACAAACAAAACCCAGATATCTCTTTTTTTAAAAAAAAAAATATTCATTGGCACAGAGAAGACGGCCTGCACGTATTTTATGTTATGATTAAATAAAGTAGGGAAAATAATGAGAAAATTGAGCGCTGAGACAATGTAAGGTGAACGCTCTCATCATCAGGCTTACGTAAACTAATTATGAGAAAAGACGCTTTTGAAAGCCTGCTCGCGATTAGTAAAGTTACTGCTCAAATACTAAATATAAGTGTTTTATTTTTATTGTTTTAACATGAACTTCCACCAAATAGCGTCTGTCCACAATATTAACTACGTTTATTAGAACTTTGGAACATATTTACTGAGAAAATTGGTACTGCTTTACAAGTCTATACTGCAAAGGTTTATGGTTGTCAACAACAAAATTTACAGGAGTATAGCGACTTATGTATTTACAAATAATCAAGAGTCGTCCGATAATGCTTACAATTTTATAAGTACGGGATTTGTATTACGTTTATCAGTAAATAATTATAAATTCGGTTAGTAATCAATTTTTAATCGGATTTTACGAATCATTTATTATATTTTTTGTACCTAGCTCAGACAATGGATTTATTACGTAGAAATGGATGGAAAGATTACCTATCTCTAATTGTTGGTTTTTCCACATTTTTTTTGGCATCGTGACAACAAAATATCGATGGCTTGGTGCACATAAATCGTCCCTCTTCTGACTAACTGTCATATCTGACATTTTTGGCGAAATCGAGTGATGATCACCAATGAGTATTTATATGTACCCTGCATGTTCTCACTGAAGATCACACCTGTAACCGTTACCGTTATCCTGGAAAAGCTTTCTGATTTGTTGTCGTATTTATGAATTACTCTAAATAAAATGTGTTGTATCTAGTTATTCCTCAAAATTTCATCACAAAAATGATTCTGAGATATATATAAGAATAGGTACAAATAAAATAATGTAATATATTCACACTGTATCATATAACTAGGAGAGACGAAAATATGCACGACAATACACAAAAAAAAACGCTCTTCTGAACAATTTACATTTGGGCAGATACGACTGTTAGTCAGAAGAGGGACGATATGTGGTAAGTGCCACAGAGGGATTTTACAGGGGAGCATTTTGAAAGTTTGACTATTGCTTTGTTTATGAATTTGAAGACTTAATTAATACATTATCATAATCACTGATTTATTTTTTACTACTTATCATATTCGTGCACAATAATGTCTGAGATAATATTTTATCTTATCTTTGTATCTCGATTTACCAAAAAATGTACTTACCACATCTGTGCTCTAAGCCATCGATATATTACTTACTTCCGTTAGCCTTGAGAAATTGTGTGAATGTAGTAGACGCGAAAGAAGTATGTCCGTCCTCTCCGCCTACCCCACTTGGAATGATTATTCTAGATTAGTTTAATAATAATTTTTAATCGTTGAAAAAATTAATGGTAGTTCCCTTAAAGTATCTAGTTTTATATAAAGGTGATCAATATGTCATCGTATGATTAATCGTCTTCTTTTGAAAAAAAATCACCCGATTTTGAGTTAATCATACATATTAAATTTATGATTAATTATTGTTTTACAATGTTTTATTGGCATGGCATAACATGGCAAAGAAATCAGTTAAAATTTTATGAGTTTTATTATAAATCTGTGTTTACTAAAGGTTTACTTATACCTAACTATATTCCTTTAGGAAGTCTGGGAAAAGATTAATTTACTACCTGAATGAATTCATACATATTATGTGCATACACGCATTTCCTCAAACTTCTTCCCTTGTGGGGCAGGTAGAAAGTATTTCTGTCCTTGTACACGCACACACTTTTGGTACTAAAACATGCTGTTCCTCGTGCATGCTCTCCTGTTCATTGTGCATTGTCGTGGCATCATTTAGAATCTAATCTACTACTTTTGTTTGATACTCGGACGGCTACATTTCCTTAAAGCCACGTACTATCTCTTTTGTAATTTTGTCCTATTTAATTTCTTTCCACTTTCAATAGACCAAATCTAGAGTCTCCTACGAGGTAGCGTTTCTCGCTTCAATGCGACTTTAAATCCTGTTTGTGTATGTGTGTCGGAGATACATATCTATCTCCAGGTATGGCACAAGGTATGTGGTGGGCGCTGCCCTTAAGACCCGAGAGATATCACTGCCCGAGAGTGCTTAATATCATACAAAAGTGTGCAGTTTCATGTTTTAATAACGAAGTTTTACTTTTTAGTGAAGACCGCAAATAAGTGAAGACCGCAGTTTTGTGGATAGTGAAACTTAAGGAAGATACATGACATCTCGATGTAATTGAAAAAAACAAATGTTTTCTTCACTAAATAGATTTCAATTGAGAGAGAGACATCTTCCGTTTTTCAAGGACATAGCCAATCCTCCTTGAAAAACGAAAGAAATCTCTTACAATTAAAATCTATGTAAGAGAAAAAACATGTTTTTTAATTTTATTATAGAATTCTAAATAAAAAATAAAAAAATCTTTACTGGCCAAATTCAAAATAAATATACAAAAAATACACAACATGATTATTAAAAAAAAATCATCATCATCATCATCGCCCTCAACGCTCCTCTTGGGAAACCAGCCTCCTCCATTCAGAGCGTCTCTGTGCCAATTGCGTCACCTCTTTCCACGACATTCCTTGCGCTCTGATATCGTTGTCATAGGAACGGTGTATTGTGAAAGAGGGACGCCCGGGCCGACGGAACCCCTGCGGACGGAAGAACAGTGCTCTTTTTGGCCATTAAAAAAAAAACTGGATCAAAAAGGCGGACTTGTTGCTGAGCAACGTCTTCCAGTCAACCCTAACATAAAAAAAAACAAATTAAAACAATTAAGAATTCCACTACCTAAACACCGAAACAGTGAATATGTATGTAATGTACATATGATTTTGATTAATTATATTCTATTCTTATTAAGGCCATCCATTCGTTTGCGAGTGATTTAGTTGATTAATTATAAAACTTCAACCATATTTTCTACTTTGATAATATCATATTAAAAAACAATAAATAATATAGTTGACACGCAGTTTATGAAATAATAAGAAATAAATTATTGTTTTATTTTCTATGTTGTCATGGTCAGTACACTGTCCATGATGGAAGTTCCAAAAGATATATTCAGATTCTCGTTACTGTTGCGATTCTTGGGTCTATATCCAGTTTCGTACAAGAACGTGACATTTTCAAGCAGTTCAACGTTACGTTGTCAAATGCAGTGCTCTAAACCATGGCTAATTTATTGTTACATCATTATGGTTCTTATAAGTATGAAATGTATTCTAAGTTATCATAAATATAAAACGAAAAATATTATGCAACATAGAATGCCCCAAATATGCATAAATTACGAGTAATATCAAGAATCATAACACCTGCTGAACAATAGGGTTTTTAACCTCGCCTTGAACACCTCCACACTCTCCAGAGTTCGCAAATCATAGGGAAATTTGTTCCACAGCAACGGACCAGCCACACAGAAGTCACAGTCAACATAGTTAGCCAGACCTTCTCTACGTGGCACCACAAGTCTATTGACATAATCTGTATTAGCAGACTTCAGTGATTTTTGATTTTTGCCTTTTCGTTGCCTCCTCAGAAATGCAGAACAGCTAATAATTATGTGTCCTTATGAGGGTGGTCCAGCGAGCTGTCTGGGGGGCATGCCGGTATAAACTGCCTCATGGATATTTTTTATACTAAATTTTGAAATCTCTCGCAAGAGGATATAATATATTATATTCTTTTCTATTTTCAAAGGCAACATTATATCTTTACCCAGATATCTTTACCCAATTCGTAAGCGTTGGGACACCTTTCTCACTTCTTCCAATTAGATTTTACACAATGTTGCATTGTGTATACATGGTTCTCTAATCGAGGTTTCTGATTGATAATAACAATGGCTTTTAGACATGCAGGATCAAGATAGAAGATTTATATAATTCATTAACCAGGGTTGATCTCTATTTTAGGTGCAATTCGGATATTTTACACATTTTATATCAGGGCCGTTGAACCAGCTTCAGAAAATATTCGTATTATAAACGTGGTCATGGATTCCTTTGCTATTTTTGTTAATATATCAGTTGTGGGTGCTGTTATCAAAAGCAAAAGTCATGTCAATGCTGACATCAAAATTACCAGACTTCTTAATACGGTAAGATCAAAATAATACATGATTTGGTAGGTAGGTACATATAGTTAATATTTATTTTATTTGACAATGTGTATTATGGACTGGGATCTATGAGATACTGTATTCCCTTTATTTTCCTTGCCTGATGTTGTACAATCAGAGCAAGCTCTCTAGTCCTAAATATCTCATGAAGCTTAGGATTTTGAGGGGATCAAGAGTCGTAAATAGCCCAACCTCTACTAAGTGTCATGGTTTGCGCGAATCCCACGGCGTTACATAATACATACTTGATTATAGTCATGTTTCAAACCTATTGGGGATCAACATTTGAGAGAAAGTTTCGCTCAAATCACACTTTTTTAGCAATTTTGACTTTGAGCTGATCATACGCTCAGTTTTTCTTGGCGAATAAAGGCGCTAGAGGTGTTACTCTCGACAAACTAAGGTCCAAATATTAGAGTTATAAAAACATCAAATTGATGTTGCATTTTTAAGTATTCTTGAAAAAAAAAGTTGCGTTCTTCACTTCCCGCTGTAATGGCAAGTAATTATTATAATGTTAAGGTCTGTCTTTTGTTAAATTTCTAAGAGTCTGTCGCTGACTATGGACTAGTACCGAAAGGCTTCTGCTAAAAATAGAATTTTTAAATTATAGAGTGTTTGTGTTTAATTTTTTTATTAATTCGTAAGTGAAGGTTATAAAAATCGTAAAATTTGATTAAACTTGAAGATCAGATTTTTTTAGGAGCAATACTCAATTAAATGACTTGTAAATAATAATAAAACTATCCCTCAAAGCACTAGCTCTGCTCAAATTTGAGGGAATTATTTGGTTTTTTTTTTACTGTATACAAAAAAAAAACTTTGTCAAATGTATATTTGAACTCGAACTATAAGTTACAGTAAAAGATTCTAAACGGCGTTGCAATTAAGCTTCTGCTAGATTATTGAACCAGAATAATTTTGATTGTCTTTCGGTATTTATTAATTACATTCTGTATATTTCAGGTAGATTCAAAGTTGTCGTGGTTCAACGAAGGACTATCAAAAAGAAAGTCATTCTCTTGGCTGACATTTGTGATAATACCTCACATAGCATTCATTACTACGATAGACTGTTTGTGCCAGCCAGCGAAATTCTATTATGGAAATGAATCAGAGAAACGTCAAAATCAATGGATTGATACTGGTATCAATTTTATGGTGTTAATTTTTTCTTAGAAATTGTTTATTGGTGAATTCTTTCTCTATAGACGTTGGTTTATTTGGTGCTAAAAAAACTAACACTAAATTCAAAAAACCCTTATTTGTTTCCATCTGCGTTCATACTGGAATGTCTGGGTTCTCGAAAGTATAATACCTATGCTTTTTTACTCACTGGATAGCAGAACAAACATTTCACCAAAATCCCCTGTCGGCAAGGCTATAAAATTATTTATTGATTTGAATGTTCATTTTGATATTTTCAACATAACATACAATGACTCAGTCGCCAAGATAGAAACTCTCCTTTGATTCTGTTGTTTCATTTTGATGATGACTCTTTTGTGTTTCTTTTTATATTTTACTTTTTATTTTGGATTTTGCTGTTTTTTTCCTGCTGAGATCGCCTTGGCCAAAAGCTCTTATGGTCTAGTGCAGTGATTCCAAAAGTGGTCCAGGTGGACCCCCAGGGGTCCACAAGAGAGTCGACGGGGGTCCACGATGGCGTGACTAAAAAATGGGGGTCCACGAATCCATAGTTAAAGTATGTGTTATTTGGTAAAAGCACCAGATATTGACATAAACAATAGTCGGTACAAATACCCGGTACATTGTGGAAAAAGGTACTGTGAGAAAATATGCTGTAAGAAAACCGAGGAGTTTTTGAAATATTTCAAATTCCTATACCATTTCGAAAATTTAGCGACGGGGGGGGGGGGAATAAAAATACAGAGGGTCCACCGGAACCAGCAAATTTTTGAAAGTGGTCCATGAGAAAAAAGTTTGGGAACCTCTGTTCTAATGCATGGTGACATTTTTTATATAATATAATAAAATAATCATTTATCATCAAATACCTCAGATTTAGGTTTCATCGACTAGATCTACTATGGTTCTGAACGCCTCATATAATAAACTGAATTTTCGTCTCCGAGCACCATTCCCCTCAGCCATATATTATATTGATAAGTTCATACTTTTTCATGTTCCAGTTCACTCAATAGCATTTATCAGTACAATTGGATATCTATGTCTGCTGAACTTGTTGATGGTGGTCCAGTACTCCAATAACATTGCAAGCCTTTACAACAGGTTCAGGAACACAAACACGGCATTGAAGAAGATTGTAAAGGAATTAAAGAAACCTTTATGGTGTTTTGGTATGGATTTTTTTAGAATAATTTAGCAAATAATTATTTTAATATAATTTAGCTCTAATATTGTCCAGCTAAGAAAACGTAGTAACGTAGATTCCATATATTTCAGATTTACCTTTAGTTAATTTAACTAACAATGAATAAAATAGTTACTATATACTTTTTACTATTGTAATTTTTTTTTCAGAAAATTCCGATGTCAATAAATTAAATAATAAAGTTGGAATAATTGAAGTAGTACCCAAACCGAATATCTCATTTCCATCTGCTCCAAAAGGTACAGAATCTTAAATGAAACAATCAAGAGAAAGATGTCTGTACTGCACTACTGTTATTTGAGTTATGTGTCTAATTTCATTCCAGGACTTCCATTGGAACTTCGTCTCAAAATCAAATCAATCACTGAGTCTCGGCTATATCTTCACGATGCTGCTCATACGATTGAAGATTCCTATGGGGTCGCCTTATTTATAACTGTGATGACCATCGGTCTCAATATGATACCCTGTTACTATTCTGTAATATTTGCATCCAGTAAGAACATTTTAATTACTTTTTATTTTTAGTTTGTTTTTGATTTTCTATTAATTGAGAAAAATGTAATATACTGAAAGACCTATTTCCATAAATTCCAATTTTCTCAACATTCGTATCATTCATCATAAATCGGTCACATACATTTATGTCGGTCTTTAGGGGCTCCTTTCAGGAGGCTAAAATACATTCACAGGCTCTTTCCGGGAACATAGTTATCCTCAGACACCCTAGAGTCCTATACAAACCGCACTCGGCGATCGACTACAAACGAATTTTCGACAATAACCGCAACAATAACGCACAATTACACGGTACATTGTATGTAGGTAGATTGTCGAAAAGTTCGCCAGTAGTCGATCGCCAAGTGCGGTTTGTCTACGGCCCCAGGAATTACACTTGTATTTCGTATTCAATACTTCATTGATGTCGCGTCGCTTTTATTACCTTTATGTACATATACCTATTATTTCTGAAAGAGTTTTTGAGGAAGAGTTTCGCCAAAATAACCATTCTCGACAAAACTCCACAAATTGTTCATAGAATTTTCAATTTATGATTCGAGATTTCTTTCTATCCATTTACTTTACAACTCTTTTTTTTGTACATTATATAGGACCACCGGTGGATTATTACATGTTGGCTGTCAATATTCTCAGACTAATAGGAGAGACATTCAAACTGCTCTTGCTGGCGGACATTTCCTTCAGGGTTTCTACCGAGGTGAGTTGATAAAATATACTATTTTTATTCCTCACGGCGTCTCCTACAAGTGAGGTAGTCAGCATAGGCTTACCACATGTAATAATAAACATGCAGGTATTCCTTCCCGTGCCTTTTAAAATAAATATTTTATTCTTCGTCAATTGCTGTTCTTGTCTTGCTCCAACTGTATTGTGAATGAGAATTTTGATTTGTTTTTTTGTGTATTGTATGACATGTAAAAGGCTCACGTCGTGGATATGTAGATAAAAAAAAACAATCAGGATGGGTTCCTATAGCTGAATTGAAAATATTGAATGTCTTATGTCGTGACGTTTTAGAAGTGCTTGCTTCTTCGGGGCACTTGAATATTTGCAAAAAAGATTGGAAGACTTCGCTTAATACTCCAAGAAACAAATTAGGCATAATCTTCTTCTTCGCCCTCGCCTTTATCCCATTTACTTGGGGTCGGCTCTCCTAGTCCTCATCTTCCAAGTTTTGCGGTCCCCTGCATCCTCCGCGCGCAACTTTGCCTCCTTCATATCCCTGGCAATTGTGGATATCCAGGTGGTCACTGGTCTGCCTAGTCTTCTGGGTCCTACTTCCACGTCCATCGTCTTTTTAATCATATAATCCTGTGGTAGTCTCAAGATGTGCCCGTACCATCTTAATCGGTTTTCGGTTATTTTTTCACCGATGGGAGCGACTTTGAACCTACCACGGATATGGACTTTTCTCACCCTATCCATCCTTGTTACACCACCAGCCCATCTGAGCATTTTCATTTCATTGGTGTGTAGAGTCTGGGCGTGATGTTTTAGGGCCCAACATTCAGATGAATAAGTCATGGTTGGTCTGACCACAGTTTTGTACACCTGACCCTTGATTTTTATTGGCATTTTCTTGTCACACAGTACACCAGAAACAGATCTCCATTTCATCCATCCAAGCTTTGAGCGCTGTGCAATGTCATCGTCAATACCACCCTTTGCGGACAATATTGTGCCGAGGTATCTGAAAGATTCGACTGTAGGCACTGGCTCATTCTGAACATGCATAATGTGTGGCTTAGTTGGTCGTTGCCCAGAAAAGTAACATGGCATGTACTCAGTATTTGTTCTGCTGATTTTCAGACCATTCGTTTCTAAAGCTTCTTGCCAACAAATTAGGCATAATGTATTTAATTAATTTTTCGTAGGTTTTTTTGGATAAGTGAATGAGTATCTACTTCATGGAGCTCTAAAATATTTAGATGTTTTTGTTCTCATCTTCACAAAAGTTTTCAAATTTTAATGTTCTCCAGATGACCGATTCATATAATATCAAACATTTCCAATTTAGAGTTTTTTCGAATATAATATGTATGTATGCAGTGTGTGGTGTGTGCAATACAAAAACTTATTTTTTACATTCCATTCAACCAAGTTTATGTAATGTTTTGTTTTAGGCATCAAAAACTAAAATGCTTGCAATTAGTTTGCTGCACTGCACAAGGCAATCTGATTTAAGAAGTGATCTGAAATTATTTCTATATAAAATTGATGAAAAACCTGTAAAATTCACCGGTCTCTCTATTTTTTCCATTGACAGAGTATTGATAATAAATGTAAGTACATATTAGTTATGCCAAAATTAAGTTATACCTATGATTAAATATTACATAATTAAATTAAACACTATTTTATTTTTCCAGATAAGCATGGCAGTTATGAGCAACTTGGCAATATTGATTCAGTTTGACAAATCTAAATAGGGTAGCTTGTTAGGTTCATGTTACTTTTTTCAGGGGAATGCATATGATTTAATCTAAATATATAATTTTCTTACATATCAAAACAAGAAAATTATTTTGAGTTAAAATAATTTAAATGATTGTCTATGATAAAAATTTCTGTACCATAAACAATAGAACTGTCAATTTGACATTAACATTAAGATTGTTGTCGTTTTTGTCATGTGTGAAATGTACGCGTTTTTTTGCCACAAAATACAACAATAACTTTTTTATTGCATGAAAAAGTATAGAAAAAGCAATTATTAAGTTTTTAAATGCACTGTGTTTTGGTTTTGTGGAGGAATAATTAAAATAATAGTGAACATTTGCGGTTGTTTTATCTGTAGTTTTGATTCCAAAATGTTTGCAAGACCAAAGCCCGGGGAAAATGAAGAAGATATACTTGCGTTGCAAGAAGCGTATATGCGGGAAAAAGAGAAAAATAAAGATTTTACGCCATCCGCCAAGGTTGTAAATTTGAGAAAACACAAATCTCCACCCGAACCATCTACATCTGCTAAACAGTCAAAGTATGCGCAAAGCAAGGGATTGAATAAGAAGAGTCGTGTGACGTTTCATGAAGAAGCTACCATTATAGGAGATGTGAGTGAGAAGGAAACTGAACCTTATGTAGAAGATGATAAGGTGTATTATCCAAATGTTATTCCATCAGTTTTGGGCGATATCATCGAAAGAAACTATGATAGAACACACTTTGATTATAGGCCATCATCGAGCAATGCATCAGGTGGGTTCCCTTCACCAAAAAAGAGAGATACCAACGGAGGTTCTGTTGGATCTAAAAGTCCTCAGGGAAGAATGAAATCCCCGCCTCCAGTTTTAGAAGATACGGATGATATGTCAGGAGATTTTGTCAATGTCTCTAACGGTTCCAGTGATAGCAAAGTCTCATCATACGAAGACTCTTTGAATATGTCCATGGAATCTACAGAAGGCAAACCTATTGATATTACTTCCAAATATTTTGAAAAAAGTGTAATTTTACAAGGTGATAATGCTGAGGATATACATAATGAGAATAAGAATACACTCAAAAAGATGTCTGAAGAAGAATTGTTGGAGGAACGAGAGAAACTGATGTCTACACTCGATCCAAAGGTTCTAGACTTTATTAAATCATTGAGAAATAAAAATGGAGAAGCAAATAATAGACAAGATGTTGAAATGAAACCAGCCGAGAAATTTACAGAAACTAAAACTCTACCAGACGAAACAAATGGCAATGGTGGTGTCAAAATGAAAGATTTATCTGGCAACGATGTCATAAAACATCCAGATCTAAAAAAATGGGTGCACTTTGATACACTTGAAACTGATAAGTTGCAGTGGATTCAAAATATGGAAGAGTTTCAGAATACTGAGACTTCAGATGAACCTTATGAAGCAAGATTTGATTTTAAAGGATATCTCCAGTCGTATTCTATGGAATATACAGAAGAAACTAAGACTCTGTTCCATCATGGAGAAGATCCACACAGACCTGGTTATTCTCTCAACGAACTCTTTCAACTTTGTCGTTCCACCGTCACACAACAAAGAGTATTAGCACTCAACACAATTGCCGGGATTTTAGAATACAACAGCATCGGAATATATGAGAATGTTATCGATATACCAATTACTAAAATATATTTTGTTCTAAGATTTGCTTTAGATGAAAATATACCAGTTGTCTTAGAACCAACACTGAAGGCATTGAGAAATATGTTTTATAACAAAATAGATGAAGCGTGTTTAGATTTTTTACTTTCCACTGAAAAGGGTCTCATTCAACCGAGACTTGTTTCTACTAAGTCTGAAAAGAGTGAAACAGAATCAGACCTTACAGAATTGAAAGATTTTCATCTTGTCGATTTGGATTTAGTAAACGGTGCGATACGTACCGATCTAATTCCTCGATTAAGATATATTTTAACTACTGTGAAACCTTCCTTTGTTTCTGTAGAATGCATTTTACAAATCTTCACGAGAATTTTCAGAGAAAGTGTAGAAAATGCCGAACTGTTGTTTAATACTGAAGGTCTCATGGATTTCATATTTGAGAATTATCTTCCGAGATATATTTCTAATTCTTTACCTTCTGGACAAGATTTGGAACATTGTAAACTCATTCTAAGCACTCTGAAGATGGTTAGGATTGCCGTCAGTCAGTCAAAGGCAATCGCTGAAATATGCTGTTCAAAGTACAATATATTTCTTCCTCTTTTGAATTACATTGCTAATGTTGTTGTTGAAAATACTTTGTTGCTTAAAATTCAAGTTGAAGTTTTCTATTTGTGGTCTAACTTTATATATTACGGTTTAGGGCTGGGTTGTTTATGTGATATTAAAGGATTATTGCTAAGAGTTTTGGATAACCACGCTAAAGCCACAGATTTAATTATATCATACCCAGTCTTAATGCACTCACATGTAGCTGCATTGATGACTTTACTCACATTTGCGAGATTAGCTAAAGAAAAATATCCACAGTCATTACCTAACGATTATTTTGATGAATTCATACCAATAATGATGTTCATTTTTAGAAAATGGAGCAATCAAATGGAATCTTTTATGTCATATACCGCAGGCCATTTGAAATCTGTTTCGGCACTTCTCACATTCATGTCTACTAATCATGAACTAGAATTTGAAAAGTTTGATAAAATGACCGAAATTAATACATATTTACACGATATGTTTCAATGTGACGGATTTTTAGTTCAATCTTCGAGTCTCATGCGTAATTCAAATATTTTATCTAAGTTGGAAATAGGAAATTACACTAAAAGAGTTTGCGAAACAAATATACCAGGCTTATACGCATCTGTGATAAGCAAATCACAGAATGTTCTTCCTCTTTTAACGGTCACATCCCCGATATGTTTTCTTGTAGCTTTATCAAAGTATATATTAATTAGCAAAGATAAGCAACTGTATTGGGAATTTATACAACATAACGTAGTTTTCGAATACATCAGAGCTATAAGCAAAACAAAGAAAATTAATTTTTCCGATAATTGGTTTACAAAATTAGAGTTGGATTTCTTATGTAACATTATTTATCTGTCTATAGATTTAGATATATCAGACGTAACAAAAGATATTTTATATAGTTTCGCATTTAAACTAACTTATATTTTGAGTGCTGAATATAAACCGGTACTTTTATTCATATTAGAGCGAATCGTTTTTAGTAAAAATTGGTTCACGGTTGAAAAACTGTTGCGTAATTTAGATATAGAAGAAGCTAGTGGTATTTTGAATCATCTGAATGATATATTTGAATGTTATACAAAAGTTTTGAATCTCTCAACTTTGGAAACTCTTCCTACGTTAACCGCGTCTAATTGGAGCCAGAAAGTTTTGCCACGCGATTGGTTCTTCATGCCTATATTAGGCTTGTACTCTAAAAGTCAGGAACTCGAAAACTCAAAGATTCCTAAAGAACTGGTAGGTGCTAAAGAGGAATATATAAAGCATATTGTCACTTGCTCTTTAAAGTGGATTCTTGTATCGGAAATATACTTCCCTGAGATTACCAATGAGATAAGTTTAACGGATAGATTCTGTAGGTTATGTTGTATTTTCCTTTGTGATAATTCATTGTTTTTAGATCCAACAATCAAACCTTTGTTGAGAAAGTGCGTTAAGATTATATTTAACATAGAAAATTCGCCTTTGTGTTATAGTAAGTTCAACTTTGATAAGAGCGTTCTTGGAATAAATAGCTTTCAAGATTTTTATACACAACTCGTTGATCAATTCCAAGCTGTAAGTTATGGCGATCCAACATTCGCAGCTTGCGTCTTAGCCCCTCTCGCTCAAAAGCATAATGTTAAATGGAGAAAGTTGGTTTGGTCTGAATATGCGGCATGTTTGAGAGCGTTAGATTGCCCTAAAGAATATCTTTGTTATAAAATTGAACAGTATTTAGATCCTCCAGAGAAAGATATGTCTTTATTGAAATGTTATCACCAAGCTTTGCTTTCTAATTTGCTGCGTACAGGTACAGTTCCTCATCAAATTGCACAAGAGCATGTTGATTATGTGAGAAGAATACAAAGACGAGATAAAATGTAGGTTATAATTTGTCTATTCTTTTTTAATACACTGTATAAAACAATCTTGCATGTTTATTGTTATTCTTTGTACGGCTTATCATTGTTTAATTTTGCCATGCGCACTGCCTGCGATGTTTTGTAAGTGTTGGCCAAATTGACATATGAATGTGTTAGCATTATAGTCGTCAATATTATATGCCTTTCTGATGGTATATATAGGTTCGACGGACTAACGCACATAAGTCAGAAATGGCAACTTTACAGGAGAAACAAAAAATACAATAAAAGTCTAGTTAAATAAAAAAATAATATATTTTATTCACAAAAGTTTATTAAAAATGTAAATTAGTAGACATATTTGACTTGTGTTCTTTAGTACAATTGTCTATTGACTAAAAACAGGCAAGTTGAAACAATAAAAAAAATATGGAATTTTTGACTTATGTGCTTTAGTTCGCTGACCCTAGATATAACCTACGTTGAAATCACATTATATTTTATGATATCCATGTATTAAATTTTTATTCTTATTTTTAACTTATTATATAATTCTGATTTCAAAAAAAGGTTATGACTATAACCAATAGTTATGGCTGAGAATACTTTTGAAAAGTTTTAATTTGTATGAACAAATGTTGTGTGTTAATTGTAATTGTGTGAAGAATAAAATAAATAAATAAATAATTATTTTGGAGAGTTGCAGTACTTGTCCTAGTGTAGTTTCTTTCCTACATATACAATTGTAACTATTTAAAAAAATATATGTGTTTTCTTTATATTTCTATCGTTATTGTATATTAAATATTTTGAGTGAATACATTAATATGGTCACCCTCTGTACATATAAATATATATATATAGAATTTAGTGAAACTTAGTTGTCAAATCTGTACGCCGGAGCAAACTACACTATCTCAGTGGACGTCATTTTTCAGTATGGTCGTTCAAAATTTTTTCAACAAAATTATATTTGCTTCTCACATGTTAGTTAACACGAAATTACTCTTAAAAATTATTGTGAATGATTGCTATTTTAATCAAATCTCACACTTTTTGGAAAAATTTCACAATATTGCATTAAAATGGCGTTGTTTTGCTTTAACAAAAATTTGACATTTTTTTTTAATTTATGGATATTTCAAAATGTAACTCGTTTTCTAAACAGATGAATATGTCATTTAAAAGAGCATAACAAGCACTACAATACTATGTTTATAAGTCATTTCGACCGAAATTCGGCATGGTGTAGTTTACCTCCGCCGTACAGAAATTTGTTTAGAACTAGAAAGTCTCATTCTCTATGATCTTGATTTAATTTTTAATTTAAATTTCATCTTATCAAATTGTTAATTTACTATTTAGTCTGTAAGTAATGACATAAAACTTCAAATTTGGTATCAATTATTTTTCGTAGCAATGTGAATTGTTTTAATATGGAATTAAATTTATATTATTATCTGTCTCATTCATTATTTTTAGTTATGTAATTAACATTTTAATCATTGTTGCGTACTTAATGTATTAAAATAGCATTAGTATTTAGATAATAGAACATAGAATCATATTATGATAATCTTTTATATAATAATTAATTATCTTCCAACCATATTCACAAAAAGACCCACAAAGACACGAGGAAAAAAGTTTAAACTATCTAGGTATGTTTGAAGTAAACTCCGACTAAATGAAAAAACTTTTTGAAAAAAATATTTTGTTATCCTTGGTTAAATTGAAATCTTTCTCACAAAACATTTTTCTCTATAATATACCCTACTACTACTACTATACCATCATGGTGTATTCCTCAAGTGGAGTAGTCAGCTGACTCAATATATCTAGAGAAAATTTAAATTTAATTTTTTTTAAATTCTGTCTGAATATGGGCAATTGATTATATGGCTTTCCGTTTCGAATGACATGGCAAACCTTCAATGTTTTGCCTGAGCAAAGCCAATCCAATTGCTGAAATTTTGTTTATTTATATGCCATTGTGGCGCCAGGGTTGATAAATGTGTTGTTAAAAATCTAGCTAAACCTCTGTTAATTGAATAACTGCGTTTAACTGATTGCCTAACTAGTTATATAAATTGGTTTTGTTTACATACTGTACTATAATCACACCTGTTTTATATGTATGTTTGTGGATGTGAGATTTCAAATAAAACCTTGTTTTTCAATATAAACTGTTTTTTATTATTCATTGCCTAGTTTTAATAAAATTGCTCGGACTTATTTTATTAATTATAAGTCATTTTCAGTGATAATAAACTTCAAATTCGAATATGGACAAAAGTTTGATTTTCTAATAATGGAGTAAAAGAAGCAATGTTTTTTATTTTTATTACAAATTTTTGGAGTCAAAACTTTACTATATAATATAAGTAATATTTTATTATACCCGCAACCAAGGTTTGACTAGTCAAATATTACGCTTGAGAATGACAGGATACCTTTTGAAAAGTCGGTTACGCATAGAATAAAATATTAATAGTAAAGTTTTTGACTCCAAACTTTCAAAATAAGAAAAAAATTAAGAAACGACCACAACATTGACGTCCACCAGGAAGACCCCTAAAAATGATGGAGGGACAGCTGGGCCTCCACATCGCAAGAGGACCCTCCAGCACAAACAGGGTCTAATAAAAGATTAAGAAGAAGATTTTGATGAACTTTCATAGTTTTTGTTCTAAGCAAAGTTCTACCTCCTTCCAAACACACAAGCTCTGCATTATTTTATTTTATTTTCTTTCACAAACAAACAGTTATAACATTATTGTGGAGGTACTCACGAATGACCCTAGAATAAACAATAAAAAAATGCATATTATGTAAATTATATTTTGAACCACTCTAGATTAATCATTCCAATTGATCACACTCACCGATAGTCAACCTATTTGAATAGGTATTTACTAGGTAGGTATGTTGTATAATTATGATACACATGTGAACTTCCAAAGTGCACAACACAGAGTTTTGACGCTTATTAATCGACTCAAGGCCTGGTTAAGAGTACTCTGTAAACCTAGGTAACATTCCCAATTCCTCTGTCGACCATGTCTTCGAGAAACATTCCTCTCAGCCAAATAGGTATATCTTCTTGATCATTCTGTCCTCATTCATTCTTTCCACGTGTCCAAACCATATTTCTTACATGACTTTTTTTTTTGTTATTAGTGTGTAGGTAAGTACACTCGTCAATTTTTCCTTCCCATGGAGCCCTCAGAAAAGAAAAAATATCCCACCTTTTTTATAAGTTTTCGCATAAAAGGCATGTATTTGTTAAACACCATGTATAAACAATTTAATACCTTCTATTCAGCTATGCGAGGTAGGTGTGCTACTCCTCCTGAATGTCTCATCTTTTGGTATGAAGAGGATAACACGATTGTCCCTTCTGTGCAGTTAATTCACTAGCTACCACATTTGTGAAGATGTAATGTATTTTTTCGTCCTTTACAACTTCTATTGAGAATGAGGGAAGGAAACAGGTCTAATCCATTCATAGTAATGTACCAATATAGACTTCCAGGTCATTGAGAATTTTAAGGGTGAGGAAAAAACTATTTGATTTGTAAATTTTTAAAATAATTTTGTTTATAATGACAAGATCATCAAAAGTACCTACTGAAATTCAAATGTTTTCGATCCACTATCAGTCAGGCTTCAGACAGGATCATTCAGGAAAATGAATTTCACAATTGAAACTCACAATTGAATTAAAATAAAATGTATGATGCAGCTGGTCTGCTGGCTACCCCACTTGTGGGATATGCCGTGATGGTATAGTAGTAGTAGTAATTTGGAATTTTGAAATATATACATATTCAACAACAAAATAATTCAACTGCTTCAATGAATAAATAATTTTTGGAGTTTTTTCGATACGTGAACAGTGGAAATTTGTCACAATTTTCAGTGAGCTGAAAAAAAGTGAATCCGGCACTGAGTTTCAATAAAATTGGAAAATTGCCAATAGGCGGCGCTGGTAAAAACTTTTTATAGAATTCCCCGCAATAAGGGGAAGACCAAGACCCCGCCGTAAACAAAAAACTGAATAGAAATACTTCAGTTATTTCATAAAAAGAAGTTCACATAATGTAAACCTAGCTCGTTATATGTCGTAATAAATATCGATACTTTTTATAAATGAGCTTATATTGTTTACTATTTATTTACATAGTTAATTTAATTTATTGTATTAGTGATAACGAAATAATTGAGAACTATGGCAATATTTGTATGAAATTTATCCCTATAAACGATTATAGCGCCAACAATAGTAGTCGACAGTAATTGTGACATATTGTTCAAATGACAGAAATTTGAGGTTATGTGGCAGTGCAAAATTTCAACAATATTCTTTCAGTCATCATAACAAATTAACATTGATTTTATTTGGTAAAATTTAGTTAATTCACATAAATTACTGTTGAATAATCATGGGAGATGAGGATCAAACAAAGTTATGCACAAATTGGTGAGGGAAATGATTATTTGTTGTATTATTTATACAGTTTCATTTGTATTATTTTTACATACGTCGAGTTGTTCAACTCAGTGCGTTTGTTTATTTCAAGCTATGAATAGTTGTGCATTTTGTGATTTAGCTTGTTGTCTCAGTATGTGGACATCCAAGAATCTTGTTAAAGTAAATAGGTAGTCGAAACTACGTGAGAATAAAGCGAAAGTGCGTAAAATCAGCGATGTATACGAAAGTTATGTCGGTGAATCATTCGCTTTCATTATCCTTGAATTTTACACAATAAATGACGGCGCATCCTTTCAGAACTAATATTGTGATGGGCTTTATGCGTGCAAGCATTTTATATGAAGAAAAATAAGGGTAACCATCTAAAATTAAATTCTGACTACTGTTCATGTTAACTAGAAAATGTTATTAAGTATATACTTATTCATCATTG
This sequence comes from Athripsodes cinereus, assembly GCA_947579605.1. Lineage (NCBI taxonomy): Eukaryota > Metazoa > Arthropoda > Insecta > Trichoptera > Leptoceridae > Athripsodes > Athripsodes cinereus. The sequence goes on from OX388327.1 coordinate 5,973,472, forward strand.
GTAACAATTTGTATTTTGACAAAGCCAACTCTGCAGATGTAACATAAACAAATAAATATACAATTATTGGCATAAATGAGAGAATATAGTAAATTTAGAAGTTTCATAACACATCATTATCATAAACAATAAGACAATTCTTTTTAGAATCATTACAGCTAAAGACCAATGCGATCCCAGTAGATAACTTTAAATGATGAACTCAATTGGACATCCAATGACATAGCTACGATATATTCCCAATTTTCCTTATGAATTTCTTGTATGTCACGTGATAGACATCACAAATTGATTAAAAAATTTGATATTTATTTCGTAAAACTCCATTATATAAAAATAAATAATATATTATTAAAGGTTTTACATATACTAGTATGTGTAAAACCTTTAATAATATATTATTATTTATCATCGCAAATAGAGTTGCCAACTCTCCCGGATACTGCGGGACCGTTCCGCAAAGATAGTTGTCGTCCTGTTTGCTAGTAATAAATAAAAAGGTCCTGGATTCCACCTAAATTGTTCTGCATTGTGCATGCTAATCTGGCGATGTGGAGTTAAAATTTTGAAATGTGGTATTTTCTGAAATATTTCAATACAAAAATGATGAAGTAATGCAAATTCCTATACTATCAATCAAAATGTGATCACAGAGAGGTTAGAAAACTTGATTGGCGGGTGTTTGTTTTTAATGGTCAGCACCCATTACGTACCTCGGCCGTACCTTGATATATGTATCTCCTTAGTGACACATGGATATACAGGATTTAAAGTCACATTGAAGCGAGACATGCTGCCCCTAGGGAGCACTCTAGATTAAGAAAATATTTGGCGTACCCTCACACCATATCCCAAGTAGAGTTGACCAAATTTCATATAGATCTATCCTTATATACTTCTGTTTCTTCTACATTCATGCAATATCTCATACATGCATATAAATTTCTCTTTCTCAACACACATCCATCTTTGAAAATTTGATCCATGTGATCAAGCCACGTGGTTCTTAAACGCCCGCAATTTTTTATATCCTCTCTTTTAAACAAATGTACCCTCTTACGATAAGTGTCTTCTTTTCATCATCCACTTGTTTCACATGAACGAACCATCATAGCTTGGTCATATGCATTCTATCCCCAACACTCCTCTTGCATCCACTCATTGTTATAACACTCTTATTCTGCACTCTATACGCGACATTTCCATTATTTATTTATTTATTAATTCTTTACCATACATTGATTACGTACAACTCCATTGAAGGTATACGTTCAAATTAAATACAATCAATATAAAGAGGGTGAGTTTATCACAAAGGCGCAATCTCTTCCAACTAACCCAATAATTATCTATTTATTCTTGAGAATTATTGTAAAAAGTTACCCTTGTATGTCAATAGTGCTGTCCACACTGTTTGTTGAGCCCAGCGAATGATGAGTCCTATTTCTCTTTTCTTCTCTCCGTTGATAATAGGAAAGAAAATAAAAAGAAAGAAATTGCTGAGGTGTGCGCTGTTTGGATGTAAGCCTGTTATAATGTTAGTAATGCTAACATATCTGTATTTTACATGTCATTCATCTGTTGTGTTATTGTGTACCACATTGAATTGAATAAATAAATATAAATAAGTAAAGAAAAGGAAATAAATATATTTTCTTTCTCAGTGTAGACGTGGCTTATCAGCTATATATTTTAAACAAACCATACTTAAAAGTATTTGTGTGAGGATTGCACAATACTAGTCACGTACCATCAGTAACCAAGAATTAAATTATGTAGGTATATGAGGGGTACAGAAGCAAAGTCACATTTTTTTTCACAAATATTGAACTATGACTGCAGAAATGTTAGTATTTGTGTTGAATACCCTGTAGTTTAATCAATACAATGAAAATCTGTTTTTTCTGTATTGTAGAAAGATATCTGGGCTTTGGTCATAAATCCAAATACAGCCTTATACCTACACCTTTCACAGTAAGCCAAAAGCTTGTGTCGTGAAAGGGGAGATTGCCGGCACCTGGGATCGAACCACACACCTCTTGTGCATGAGGCTGAGACTACATATCCAGGCTGCCGACAAACTCAGAAGCACTAGTTCAAGTAGATTTAAAAGCACTAATTCAAGTAGAAATTGAAATTTGCTATTTTCTGAATTTATGTTTTCTAGGATCAATGTGCTTTTGTTTCTGTACCCCTCATAATTATTTTTTGTGTTCAATGATAAATATTTTGTTAGTAAGTAAAAGAATAATAATAATAATATAATTGTTGAATGCAAATACAACAGGGATAGGTAACATTTTCTCTTCCTGGGGCGTTATTTTAACCCAAGCCATTCAAAAGTAATACAATAATTATGACAATCAATGTATTGTGGCGTCTTCTGCATGTAGTGTAAGTGTGTAACTAATTGTGTCTCTTCCCTACAAGCTTGAAAACCAGGTTTTACCTGAGTTTTTTGAGCTTTAAAATATTTATTCCGTGGAGCACCCGGTAAAGAATTGGTCTCCCACTCTTCTGCGTAAGTTTTCGAGTGTCCTGTAAAAGGTAGGTGTTCGAAAAAATTAAGACATTTTACATCTTAAATTCAGCGATGAGGCTTGCCACCCATCCTGAATGTCTTGATTTTATATTGGCACGAAGAGGACAGTTTGCATGTTTCTTACATGCAGCTGATCTGCTGGCTACCCCACTTGTGGGATATGCCGTGATGGTATAGTAGTAGTAGTAGTAAAATATTAAAACAAATGATAAAAGTTAGTAGGAAGAGATCAACGTCTGCGATAAAATCGCCCTCTTGTGTATTGATTGTATTTAATTTGAATATAATTTCTATAAAATTTATGTCTTATGATCAATGTACAGTAAATAATGAGTAAACAAATTAAAGAATTTGTATTAACAATTTGAGAATTTTAAATTTTGGGGTAAGTACCTCATCTCTTAAGCTGAAATGTTAAATAATATCTTCTTCGTGTTGTTTTATGAATATCTATCTACCTTTTACAGGACACACAAAAACTTGTGGAAAAGTGTTAAAAGAATATTTTATATTTCATTTATTAGTCAAGCAAAACATACAGCCATTTGGTACATATTACAAATTATTATATGGAATCAATATCTGACCAGTGAAGTTTGCGGATATTACAAATAAATCAGTATTACAAATCCATAAAAAGAAAAAAAATCATGAACATACCTACAGATAGTGGGCCATTGGCAAAAACAAAAAATATAATAGTGCTCTAAAACGAGGGAATGGGGGATAAGAGGAATTTGGAAAATCGCAGTCGCAAACCAAACAGTGCAGAAATCAGCTACCGTGAGTTACACAGAGCACCCGCCGCATATCAAATTGTAAGGATTGGTTTTTATCACTGAGAGACACTCTTATGTTTCATTTACCTTTTGGTATCAAATAGTTGTGACGGATTTCAGTTTACCGGTATAAAAAGACAGTATTAATTGATGTTAGGATTATTTGCAATTTTTTATTGTTTAACCGGATTTGGGCACAACGCCCATATGACAAAACCAATCAAGATATCCGATTAATATTAGTTGAGGTGAAGTGGACGCTTCACAATTGCTACTCTAGGGCACATTAAAATAATATTGAGCTTTATTCACAATTTCACAAACCGGGGGTTGTCTACGTGTTGTATATATACACTTGCATATAATTATCATTATTTGTATGTAATGTTTGTACTTACACTTGATTGTGTATACATATATATGTAGATACCCTCGGCCTTCCTTGTCTATGGCAATTGTCCAATAGTGATTAGTGTATGTATTATTTCTATATAATATATATATACATTAATAGTTACCATCACATCTTATTGATTATATTGAAATAAAACTGTGGTAACTTGAATTAAAATACAAATTAATTTATGGAAATAAACTATATTTAATGATAGGTACAATAATCTAAAACCGTGGAGCACCCGACAAAGAATTGGTCTCTCGCTCTTACATAAGTTTTCCAGTGTCCTGTGAAGAGCAGATGTTCAAAAAAATAAAATAAAACACATTTTACATCTCAAATTCAGCGATGAGGTTTGTCACCCATCCTGGATGTCTTCATTTTTTTGGTACATAGAAGACGACTTGCGTGTTTATTACATGCAGCTGGTCGACTGGCTACCCCACTTGTGGGATATGCTGTGATGATGTAGTAGTAATAATACAGTAATTGGTTTTGACTTACAAAGTTTTTGTAAAAACTGATCCCGTGAAGATTGAGTTAACAACGCTTAGAGTTTTGACAATGACTTTGTGAGTCAAAATCAGGTTACTGCACCTATTATTAAATATAGTAAAACTCAAAACAGTGGGTGTTTTTTATTACTATACTATACCCTCACGCTGTGTCCCCAAGTGGGGTAGGCAGAGAGAGCGGAACGCCAAACAGATTATCTTTACACACTTCCTTCGCTTCTTCCACATTCATACAGTTTCTCATACACACACGTCGGTTCCTCTTACTCAACACGCGGCCATCCTTGAGAATTTGATCCACGTGGTTCTCGGATGCCCGCATTTCCTCACACCCTTTCTTTTTGTTTTTTATTTCCATAAATTAATATGGTGTTTTACAAAGTAAATGTCATCTCTATCAATAATACAAGTTACCATTTTTCTACGGTTTTTATACATTTGTTTCTCTGTAGAGTTCTCGAAAGAGCAAAAGAATTGCAGGATAGCCAGTTGATTTAACAGCATGTAATTAACGAGCAAAGTTTCTTTTCTGCGCCATTAAAAATTAAAGACATTCAGGAGAGGTGCCGTACCTCATTGCAGAATTGAAGATGCTGAATGTCTTATACTTTATTTTTACAATCTTCGAGGCATCATGCCGTCATCATGCAGTGTATATATTAAAATTTCATCATTATCATCAGTGGCCCTACAACTCCTCTCCATCACCTCTCGTCGGCAATTGGTCACACTCCGTCCATTCATCTCAACTTTGGCGTCTTGACACTTCTGCCACGGCTTTGTGGAGTATACTCTTTTAAGTGTTGATGTATCGCTCATCCTTTCTACATGCCCCAGTCATCGGAGTCAGCAGATTTTGATGTATTTGGTGATGATGTGCACATCTTGATACAGTGCGTAGAGTTTGTAGTGTTGTCTACTTTGCCAAACTCCATTTTTGCATATGGGCTCATAGGTACGTTTTAATAATAATAATAATCTTTATTGCACAAAATTAGTATACAAAGAAGAAGAAAAAACATGGTATCATAACAATAGAATAGGTACATAATTTTGTGCAATGGGCGAGTTTATCGCTGAAGCGCAATATCTTCCAACTAACCCATATTGAGAGTTGAGACTGGACGACATATTTGAAAGGAAAATCTTAAACCCCGTTTTAAGATTTTCCTTTCAAATATGTCGTCCAGTCTCAACTCTCCGCCTTGGTGAGTGTCCATGTCTCAGCAGCGTAGGTTAAGACAGATCGAAAGAGTGTCTTATTAACAAAAATTACATATAATAATATGTGATCAGCAGAGATTCCAGGGGCCGTAGACAAACCGTACTTAGCGATCGTCTACTGGCGAACTTTTCGACAATCTACCTACATGTACCGTATAATTATGCGTTATTGTTGCAATTATTGACGAAAATTCGTTTGTAGTTGATCGCCAAGTGCATGTTTGTCTAGGGGGTCAGGTCTTACCAGCAACATTTGAAAACAAAAAATAATCATGTTGTTTAAGATTACCCATCTTTTACAGGACACTCAAAAACTATAAAAATAGTGTTTAATTCCACTTTAGTCAATACAAGAAATAACTAAAACGTTTTCGGGCTTACACCCATCTTCAGTAGTTACGTGCTTTTTGTAGACTACAAAAAGCACGTAACTACTGAAGATGGGTGTAAGCCCGAAAACGTTTTAGTTATTTCTTGTATTGACTAAAGTGGAATTAAACAAAGTTTGTTATTTTTATTTTATAAAATGAATTTCCACAGTGTAACTCACATAAAATTAGAAAGTTTATAAAAATAGTGTGTGACTTATTCTTTGTCTAAAACTTCAAAAAGCAAATTAAATAATAATAATTAGTTGTATCAGAATAAAATAATATCGAAACATTTGTTCAGCTTGTCCTAGTTTCACTGTAGTTTATACATCACAGTTTTATGATGACCGTGCGTCATTCGTGTAGTGTGACATGTGCGTTTGGCCACAGACATTATAAACAGTTTTATACAGTTGATAGTAATTGAGAGTGAAAGTTGTTATAAACAAAACAGATCGTGTTAGGTGCGCAGTATGTATCTGACATATTTCCATAATATTTGCATTTTTATTATTATCGCTGTAGGAGACGTGTTCTGTCCCTGTTCTGGCAAAGAATAGGTTTCTCACTTTTTTCTGTAAGTTTTGCAAATGCAGTAGTTATGAGACATGTCACCCATCCCGAATGGTTTAATTTTTATTGACACGGAGAGGAGAACCTGCACGCTTATTACATGCAGTTAGTTCGCTGGCTACCCCACTTTGTGGAAAATGCCGTGATGGTATAATGATGATTATGATTTTTATTCAATCTACATTTGATTATTTTTAATGCACTTTCAAATAAGGCAGAAAGATAAGAACAAGTGGCGCTCTATCCTTTTAACCTACCCCGTTAGGAATGCAGCATGATGAAGATTATTAACTCATGTTAATTTTCAAAAATCTAAAAAGGACCAAAGTTTATCTTTTCATCGGGTAATTCACAATTAACATAGGAAAATTATTGGTGAGTAATCTTTTTATCCTATATTCTATGTTTTTTTCAGCGAGAGACAGATCCCAGCTGGAAATTACACCATCCACTCAGTACACTGCGCACGCAATCTGAAGGTCTGTCAGAAATGTAAGGAACCTGTTCCCCTCAACGATATGAAGAAGCATTTAGAAAATGGTGAGAAAAATTATTATAATTTAAAATTAAAATCTTATTCAGTTTTCTAGCAGTGTCTCGATAGATTAAATATCTTCTTAGTCTTTTGTTAGACACAAAAATCAGTTTTTACACTTAAGTCCTCTTGCGATGTGGATGCCCAGCTGTCCTTCCATCATTTTGGGGTAGAAATAATAATAATAAAAATCTTTATTGAACAAAAAAGTGCAAGAAGAATAAAATAAATAAAAAATAAATAAATAAAAATAGTATACAAAGAAAAAAAACATGACATCTTTACTACTGAATACATAATTTTGTGTAATGGATGAGTTTGCTATGGGATGTAGGAATTAGTGTCTATCATTATGTAATTTGAAATAAATGTTTCTTTCTACTATAGATTATTGATTCCAAGAGAGACGTCTTTTGACTTATCAGGTCATTATCAAATCGACAGACGTCTCTCGGAATCAATAATCTATAGTAGAAAGAAACTATTTGTTTCAAATTACATAATTATGGAATTCTACTATGTGTGCACCGACACAATTAATAAATTAGTGTCTATTTTTGTTTCAGTGGCGTGCAAACAGTGTGGGGAACGGATGCAGGCATGTGATCTATCACCCCATCAACGTGAGGCGTGTCCTCAAACGAGCATCACATGCAACCATTGCGAGATACAATTGGCCAGAACGCTCATGAGAGATCACGAGGCATATTGTGGGGCACGTACGGAACGTTGTGACGAGTGTGGAGAGCTGGTGATGATCAAATACAGGAAACTGCACGAGGAGAGCAATCATGGCTTCCTCAAATTGGATGATGGTTAGAATCATTTATAAAAATAATATTTTTTAACCCCAATTTAACCCCCAGGGTTCAAAATAAATGGATTAAAGAGTAACTGCTAATCTATGAGCTCAAATAACATAATCTTCCTGCTTGTTTAACTACCTACTTACTTTACTTTTTGTGTGGCTTGGTGTGTGTGTAAATCTTCACCCATGTGGGCTGTGTCTTATCCTCTTAAAGTCTTGGCTCCAGGAAAATAAAAAATAAAATAATAATTTACTCAAATTGAGCTAATCTCAAGCAAAAATGTGCTTCTTATATTGCTTTTTAGATTTTTTTTTTTATGAAATTAATCACTTTTTACATGTTATTAGACAAAAAACTTGATTTTGAAAAATTTTATGCTGCTAGCTTATTCAAATTCAAATTCAAATATATTTATTCAGTAAAAAATATACACTTAAAACAATAATCAATCAATACAAAATAATAATAAAAACATATATTTTTCTTTTATTTGTTCCTTCAAAATTATATAATTATATAATTGGGTTATAATAATTCATAATTTGTATCATGTGTAAATAATTATATTTTATTATATTGTTTCTAGAACCTGGACCACAGCCTTCTTGGATGAGCTCAAATGTGGAATCTGCATCTATGATTCCAAAACCATCTGCATCTGTTAAGCCTGCTCCTAAACCTGTGAAATCTATTACTCCATATAGCCACGAGTCTAGAAGAACAAGCGAACAAAGAGCACTCAGCCATTCTAGTGCCTCATCTTCGAGTAGGAATGTCCAAAGTGCCAGAGCTGAAAGTTCTACATTTTTAGCGAATGCTCAAAGCTCTACATCTGTCTCAAACGCTCAAAGCTCTTTGATGAATTCGCAAAATGGCGAGTCAATTGTTTCACAAAATCTACGTAACTCATCTGCAAGAGTGACAAATTCAAGAAATAATAGTGTTGAACAAGATGATCAAATACTCAATGACAGAAGTGTGGTGGAGATTAACGGCAGAAATGCAAGCGCTCTTCAGGAAAAATTAAGAAATCGGCAAAGATCGAGGAATTCTGAGATTCCTAGTTCTTCCCTTGGAGCAAGTGCAGCACAAAGTAGTACATCAAATGGTGTAGCCAGTGATAATAATCATGGTTTAAGGTAAGGAAAAGAAGATATTTTCTTGTGTTCTTTGATATCTATAGAAGAGAATGAAGATTTGGGTTAGTTGGAAGAGATCGCGCCTTTGCGATAAACTCGCCCTCTGTATATTGATTGTATTTAATTTGAATGTATACCTTTTATGTAATTGTTTTTTATCAATGTACAGTAAAGAATGAATAAATAAATAAAGATTCATAGTGCATTAATTCTTGGGAAATAAATGTTTATTTATATTATTTTGAGTTGGAGAAAAATTGTGCAAAATAATAATAATACGGTATAAGTACAAGTACATTATAGAGAGTACTAAAAGGCGGGGTTATCTCATTTGCCATTTCTTCCAGTCAACCAGAAGAAGTGAAAAAAATATTATTGGAAGAAATGAGAGAGGCATTTCTGTGCTTACAAATTGGTTTTAAGTGTTCATGGATAAAGTTCACCAATTCTACCTTTTTTCTCTGTACTAAGAACAAAAAACAATTTTAAGATTTTTGGATAAATTTACGTTTTGAAATCAATTCTCTGTTTGAATAGAAACTAAACACTGATTTTTTTCCAGGGCTTCTAAAGGTGCCATCAAAAAGTACCAAGCTCCCCAACCTCCTAATGCAAAGAAGTCAAAAGACGGTAACCGCAAACAGAATCAGAATGCAGTGGCAAACGTACAAAACTTAACGGATGCCCCATCCGCATCATTTAAACACATCAGGGACGTTCCGATGTACGCCGCGACTTTGAGGGAACAAAACCAAATTAAAGAACGAGAGATACAAACTGAAATCAATTTAGCCCAGGGTCTTCCGCCCGTGTTAAACCCGGCTCAGAAATTAGATAAATTAAGAAAAATGAGTGCTTTGCAAAATATGGATTTCGATAGAGACATACAAAATAAACAAACAAATAAAAAGAGTAATGTTAATAGTCTTAATGATATGAGTTTAACGCCAATGTCCGAAGACGAACTGTTGAAGAGATTACAAAAACAGAATATTAATATGGAAAAGAATGTCGTCAATAAAGGTGTCAATTTAAATAGACGCGGTAGCAATGATAAGAACGCTGGAGTTAAAAATATTAAAAATTCTACTGCATCATCGTCGCAACGTGACGTCAATCTGTCGACTGCAAATGATGATCATTATTACGAGCCCGTCAACAGTGGGCTATGGGATCCCCCCGCTGTCAATGCTGCAGCCAGTTCATCAGTTGGATCCGATACGGATCGAGTAGCAAATGTTAGATTGAGGTCTGATAATAATGCTAATAATAGATCAACAAATCAGCAAGTGGACAGATTTTCAGAAATCAAGAATGATTTACGAGTTTTAAGGAAGGAATTAAAAGAGGTGAGCATCTTTTTTTAATAAAAAATAGTGATGTAATGAGTACTCTCTCACAATGCACCGTATTTATAATGACAGTAAAGCTACTGCATTCATTCATCGCCCTCAACGCTCCTCTCGGGAGCATAGGGCAGAAACCAGCCTCCTCCATTCAGAGCATCTCTGCGCCAATTGCGTCACCTCTTTCCATGACATTCCTTGCGTTCTGATGTTGTTGTCATAGGAACGGTGTATTGTGAAAGAGGGGCACCCGAACCGACGGAACCCTTGCGGACGGAAGAACAGTGCTCTTTTTGGCCAACTATCATTGGTGTTGTAGGACCAGTTATGTGGAATCGCCTATGGGTGCTGCTGAGAGATGGTCAGACGGTCACTAGCTTCAGAGGCAAATTAAAAACTAAACTCTTCACTGGCGCCCTTGAGACGGTCTAGAGACTGTAAAACGGCGTCATAAATAAAATAAAATCATCCAAAATCATCATCATCATCATCATTCTCAGAACATGTCCCAGCCAGGACCATCGTCTCTCCAGTATTACTGAGATTACAGGTCTCTGCCGGGTGCGTTGGCGCACAGCATCATTTGTGACATGTTCATACAATTTGACATCCAAAATCCAACAAAGTTTGGAAGGCGTCTGGATTCAGCATCAGGACAAAATGTCGCTTGTTCAATGCGTGCATCATCCCAATCCTTCTATATGGCTGTGAGTCTTGGTACTTAACCAAGGCTCAAGAGCGGAAGATACTGTATTAATTAGAAGTGTAATAACCGTTTTGACAATATCTGTCTACACTATCACGGCATGTACCACAAGTGGGGTAGCCAGTATACTAACTGTGTGAAAAACATGCAAGTTGCCCTCTCCGTGCTATTAAAAATTAAAACATTCTAAATGAGTGACTTGCCTCATCGCTGCCGATTTTAAAATGTTAAATATTTTGTATACTTACTTATTAATAAACTTTATTGTACAAAATATTTAGACAAAAATAATAGGATTAGAACATGGTAGTATATACAAATAATTTTGCACAATCGGCGAGTTTATCGCAGAGACGCGATATCTTCCAACTAACCCAAAATAATGGTTTACGAATGAATGCCTGCCGTATGATGGCGTATAATGAATACAAAATAATAGGTCACTCGGGAATGAAAATAAAGGAAAATCTTTTCTTTGCCTTGGACTCTATGGAGCTTTGTCTGGATTTAAAAAAGAATGCTTCACTGCATTCTTCTCTAGCAAGACACTTTTTCTTACCAATTTTGTTAACCCGGGCAAATTTGTTTTTTTATAAACCCAGATAAACTTTGAAACACCATCACATTAAGTAATATGCTTGCGATGTAAAAACAAAGTTATTTGGCCAACATTTTTGAACTTTCGATCTCTCAATTGAAAATCCACGACTGTACTATGAGGCTATTTACCACCTTTAATGTCGAATGTCTTTCCAGTGTTCGTCACCTCTTGAAGTTCGTCGCCCTTCGGATACCAGTAATATTCAACCTCAACCAATCTTGGCTCGTGTTTTTCAAGATCAGGGTGCTCAAGCTAATGCTCAGAGATCTATTGCTCAACAGAAAGTCGCCAGAGCTTGGAGTGGTGGTAATTCTACGAGTAATGAGACTCAGAATGTGAGAAATCCAACGAGGAAAGAAGATGAGAAACGTAGAAATAGGTTTGTTTAAAGTTTTTTTATGACAATATTATTGTAGCATTAGGCATATTTGATTACGAGAGAACATATTGTCTTCAGCTTTTTTGTGTCTATTACTAAACATAGGATTCCTCTTGTATCTATCAGTACTGTATGCAATAGACTGCCTACAGCCAAGCAGTGCCATGCATAAGTTCTAAGATATCATAAACAGAAAACATGACAGTATAGCAATTTGGCAAACATCAAAGTTAAAAAAAAATTAGGCACTTTAATAATTTGTGGATCATTCTGTCACATTTCCGTCAGGAAAAAATCTATTTTTATTTTATTTATTTATTTATTTCCAAAATTTTACATTTTTAAATAACAGTAAAAATCATATTGGAATATAATGCCCCACTAGATCGAAATCTGTTCTGGGGCAATACTAAAATTTTTTTACATTTTACAACACAATAACTATAAAATAATCAAAAGAATAATAAAACAAAATAACATAATAAAGAATTTAAAGTATAAAAAATAAGATAATTTAATAATTAAGAATAAACAACACAAATTATAATATGACTACACATACTCGCTCATTACATTAAGGCTTTATTTTGTAATATGGATAAGATCATTCTCACACAACTCTCTGCCCCTGTCCATCAACCACCTCGTGAGTAATTTATTTAGGTTATTGTTATTTGGTAATAGTAAGTCAAGTATGTCTGGGATTATTTTATTGTATATTCGTGGTGCTAAGTGAATGTAATGTCTTTGTGCAAAAGTAGTGTGTACTATTGTGGGCTGTAATAAAGTTTTGTTTCTGGTATTTATCGCGTGTACATAATTAGGTAGGTATTTTTCCGGGTCTTTGTGCAGCTTTTTAACAATTGTCTTGATATACAACTGGCGTATATCCAAAACACCGAACTCAGAAAACAATAGGTTCGTCGAGTATCTGTATGGTTTCCGGGATATGACTTTGAGTAATGCTTTTTGGGCTATTAAAATAGGGTAAATGTTTGTTTTAGCCATACCACCCCACCCAGCTATTCCATAAGACAGTATGGACTGTCCTAAAGCAAAGTATAACGATTTTAATAAGTTCAAATCAAATATTTCTCTTAGATTTCTGAATATGAACATTAGCTGCCTAGTTTTTTTGGAGAGGTTTGATATATGCTCTTTCCATTTAAGACAGTCATCAATGATGACTCCCAAGTATTTGTATTGCGAGGTTTTTGTAAGTTTAGGGCATGTACATGATAAGCCTTGGTTTTGACAATCGTGTATTGTGATGTGAAAGCCGTTTGATTCCTTTTGTAATCTTTTGTTAATAGCAAAAGTCATGTATTTAGTCTTGTCGACATTTAGAGTTAGTAGGTTACAGTCAAGCCAATGTTTTACTACATTTAGCCCTCTTTCGGCTTTTTCATAAACTTTGCTCCACGTTGACGATTTAATGAGCAAAACAGTATCATCTGCATATGAGATTATAGTTCCATCTATATTCAGGGAGCATAGGTCGTTAATATATAGCAGGAACAGTGTTGGTCCCAAGATACTACCCTGAGGAACCCCATAATTTACTGGAAGAGGCGCGCTAGTACATTTTGTCATTTTTACTGCCTGTGTTCTGTTTGATAAATATGACGAAAACCAGTTTACTGTAGCTGCATCAACACATATTTCTCCAATCTTTTCAATCAACAAGTCATGGCTCACTGAATCAAACGCCTTTCGCAGATCCAGAAATATTCCCACACATTTTTCTCTCTCGTCCAGTGCTCTTGTAATAAATTCAGTCACTTCGATTATCGCATCTTGAGTGCTTTTTTTTTGTCTAAAACCAAATTGTTTAGCCGAAAGAATGCAATTTTCTTCAAGGTATTTGCTAAGCTGTTTGTTAATTACTTTTTCAAAAATTTTAGACATACTATTTAACAACGCAATAGGTCGGTAATTCTTAGGATTATCTTTATCGTCATCTTTGAAAATTGGTATTATATGAGCCATTTTCAATTGATCTGGGAAAAGTCCTTTTTTTATAGAAATGTTGATGATATGTGTAAGAGGGCGTATGATATACTCTGAAGCACTCTTCCATAGTTTTGTTGATATGCCGTCCGGTCCCCTGGCAGAGTTGGATCTTAATTCCTTGATTATTTTTAGTACATCAATCTGTTGTGTTTCTGTTAAAGTGAATTTATTTAGTGGGATATATTTATTTGCATCTTTGGGGTGGCATTTACTATTCGAGGTTTTTTCTTTAATATCTTTAGCTAATTTTGAGCCTATTTCAGCAAAGTATTTATTTAGGTTATCAGCTATAAGATTTTCGTCAGTTATAATATTATCCTCAATCCTTAGTTTTTCTATTACTGTTTCTTTGTTTTTGCAGCCCATATTCTCCTTCGCTATTTTCCATATTGTTTTTAGGTTGTAGTTGTCTTCTTCTATTTTTTCCTTGTAATATTTACGTTTCTCTTTTTTTATTATGGAATTTAAAATGCTTTGGTATTTTTTGTAGAAGTTCGCGAGCCTTTGATTGAGAGGAAATCTTTTGACCTTTTTGTGTAATTCATCTCTTTTGTGTACGCTCTTAACGATGGCATCGGTGATCCAAGGTTTTAGTTTAATTTGTTTATGCGATATCTTTTTTTGCTGGGTATTTTTAGATGTATGTTCCTGTATTATTTGGATAAATTTATTTGTGGCTAAGTTAGGTTCATCAGTTGTGAGAATTTCTGTCCAGTCTTCGTGTTTCAATGCTTGTATAACGTTAGGGTAGTTTATGACATTAATAGTAGTTTCTTTTACCTTAGGAGATGAATTATTTTTTTGAATTGTTACTATGGTGGCAAAATGATCTGTAAAAGATGTATGCACCACAGCAGCTCTCACTCCTTGTGTTGGTTTTAAGAAAAAGTGATCTAGGCATGAAGACGTATTTTGTGTAACTCTTGTTGGCTTATTAATAGTTGACATATATCCATGTTCAGATAGTAAACACATGTATTTTTCAGTGCGATCACTAGCATCAAGTATATCTATGTTCAGATCTCCCGTGATTATTCCATGTTTACTGCTAATTTTCTGAGCTAAAGCCAAGTTTAGCGAATCTAAAAAAGGTGTTATGTTATGGTGTGAAGGAGAACGGTATATAGCAATAATAGTAAGTTCATGTCCACAATCGATTTTTAAAGCGTTTGCATCAGTTATGTTCGTTTGTCTTTCAATAGAATTTAAAAAATCTTTAGCATAAATCACAACACCTTCAGATCTGTTTGAGTGGACTACAGTCTGAAATGAGGTATATCCCTTCAATGGCGGAATAAACCTAGAGTCCTCCAACCAACATTCAGTCAGTATAATTATGTCCAAGGACACACCAGTAGATTCTATAAATACCATTAATTCGTCGAAGTTCTTTGTTATACTTCGTATATTGACACTCAATATCTTCAGGGAAGAGCAACTCTCATCGCACCATTGCTTCATCTCAAACGGAGTTAATGTGGCTGCTTCAGGAAGCTGTTTGATAATTTCCTCTAATTCCGAATTACAGAGTGAATCGCCTGGAATTTTCTTTTTTGTCGTAGATCGCTTTCCAAGTAATTAACGTAGAATAATTGCAGATCTGGAATCGTATGATTATTATTATTATTATTTTGGACAATATTAAAGTGTCGTTTACGTGCCGAAGCACCTCAAGGACACTGTACAATTCATAAATTCTAGGACATTACATCCACGTCATATTATAAATATACATAAATACATAGATATGTAAATGATAACAGTATGCTGAAAGAAACTGGGTAAACAATACAAGGGTGTAAGCTAAATGATGCATTGAGTGGGATGTATGGTATTGGAGTATTTGTATACGTGTAGTATAGTAACAGGATATATAAATATGTATGGTATAGTATATCTGAGAATAATTTAAATTAGATGTGTTGAATGATATATGACAACGATGGTTTATTAAAAGATATTGATTTTTTAATAGAAAAGTGTGAGGTATGTAATGTGTTGCAAGAGATGTATAGTAGTAAAATGTATTTGTGTGTGTATGTGTGGTATAAGACATTTGGGGATTATTAGAGTTAGATGTGATGTATGATATAAGACAATTGTAACATAGGATTGAAGTACGTAGCATATTAATGTAAGGTATGTAATGTGTTCTAATGGATGGATTTTTTAAATTAGATATGTTGTGTGATACATAGCAATCGAAACGTATGAAGAGACAGTGAATTTCGCAATGCGCTGCAGAGAGTGTGTGAGAGACCAGCATCCTTACTAATGTGAGTTGACATACGTAGTTATAGGAGACGTCAATTTCAAGACAAAGTTTGGGTCCATGCCTGTAGCTGATGCAATCTTCGTTAAATCTCTCTGAGACTTTATTCTTATTGTACTGGAGTCTTCCTTTTCTCTTGTATATATTCTGCCTACTTTTGTCCACACAAAACGGAAATTTGCACTTTTTGCTCTTAATCTCACCTCTCTATACAGCTGTTTGTTTTGTGGGGTGAGATGGTCACTGAAGTAAATATTAGATCCATCATAGTTTTTTAAGGATCTGATGTTTGATTTAATTTTCTTCAGAAGGTCTTCCTTTGTACTCCTCTTTGTCAGAGAGAGTATCACGTTTGGAATTTTTCCATCCGGCCTGGGGGGTAAGCGAGAAATACAATCCACGTCCTCTTCCTTTAATGGAAAGTTAATTTTTTTGGCGATTGTTTTAATATACTGAAGTAAACTCTCATTCTCGGTCGTTTTCAAACCACTAATTTCAATATTACGCAATAAATTTTCTTGTCTCAATTCATTCTCTCTCTCCTGGTGTTCATTAATCTTGTTTTTCAGCGCTTGAATCTCTTCGTTGACAGCAGATTGTTCAATGGCCCGTTTCTCCAGTACTGCGACCCTCGAGTCAAGTTCCCTATTCTCAATCGTCAGACAATTTAGAGTCTTCCTAAATTCCTCCATAGATGTTTCTATTTCTTTCTTTATTGTCTTCATTTCTGCGGAGATAATCTCTCTTAGCCGGGCAGAAAGTTCATCCATCATCCCTTGGTTAAAGAAATCTGTGCGACCATTGGTATGTTCTCGAGACGAGTCAACCTGTTCATTTGCAATCTGCAAGTTACCACTCGCGGTTGCGAAAGTTTTACAATCCTTACACTTCCAGGACTGCTTTTTTGCTCTCATCCTTCTAAAAGTGGATTCAGCAAGTCCCGCACAACCAAAATGAAGACTGCATTTACATTGTGAACAGGCAATCGCATCTTCTGGTATAACTGTTTTCTTGCAGTTTACGCACTCCATAGTATCGAATAATATCAGCTCAATACTTTGTTATCTCAAGACAGGTGGCGGTAGTAGTATATTTCTATTTGCGCTATCACAAGATAGATGGCATTAGTAGTATTTTTCCCCCGTGATCTGATTTGAAGACTCTATTCATTGATAGATGGCGGTAGTTGTATAAAATTATCAGTATTCAGAGCAGTTCGCCATAGAAAGCCAAGATTTTTTGTTCTGGTAATACAATTGATTCAAAGATAGAGTGCGCATGCGCATATGTAAAACATTCGACCAATAGCGTTGCAGGATAGATCGAATCTTCTAAATGTCACTTCTTCTGATTTCAACAAGAAACAATCCTGGAATTTTCAAATCACCGCAGCAGATTTATTTAAGCTTTTCATGCGATGCGTCCAATGGATGCGGTGCAGACTAACCTTCTGATGAGATCGGGAACACTTTTATTGTGATACAACAAACATTTACTCACAATTTGGTAAAAACTTTTAGGACCTCCAGACCACAGCACACACACACATTCACATGAGTAAACTATATTAAATTATTTCAAATACAATCATACAACCAATATACAGAGGACGAGTTTATCGCGGAGACGCAATTTCTTCCAACTAACCCAACTTAATGTGCTCAACACATGTCGAACTTTAAACTTTAATGTCTTGTTCAAAAAAGTTTTCTTTTAAAAATTCAAAAGCAATAGTCATTAGAATGCGAAATACTTTCAATTCATCATCTCTATTGTTCTTTCAATTCTGAGGATTGTGACCGTCATGCCTCATTCTATAAACCACCCGTCTCCACCTCGTGCGATTCTCCGCCATATGCAAGGCTCCATGCAGTAAGCTCTGTGTGGCCTCCCAAATTCGTTCGCTCCATCTTGCTGGTACTCGCCCCTTTCCATGCATCTTGTTCACGACCCCAGTTATTATTAATCTTTCCAGGTTCTCAGGTTCTTGCAATGTGTCCGAAATATCGTAAGACGAGCTACCTACATATAGTTGAGACGGAGATGTTTAGCTCCTTGAGGATGCACTCTTTGGCCTTATGTTCAGTTCAATGTACTCGGAGCAGTCTCTTCCAGCACCAAATCTCAAATGCACCAATCTTCATATGATCGCTGCTAATAAGTCAATAAAAAAATATGTAAAATATCATATCCCTGTTTCCCTGTTGGCTGATACATTGATGGTATTTATATGTCGGGATGCACTTGACTGAGATGGATATTTTTTAATATCTTCTTCTGTTCCAGGGTGCGAAATGACAGTTTGGATGGTGATTTAGGGGTGATTTGCAAGTTCTGCAACAAATCTGTGCCACAGATTGAGCTGGTGGATCATGAGGTGAGATATTTTCTATTTTATTTATGTATACCATCAACACATCTCTCACAGTTAGCGTAATAAGCGGACTAACCTCCGAATGTAATGAACATGTAGATTAAATTTTAGTTTACTTTAATAACAGTTACTTTAATTGGTTTTTTATTTTCCCAATTATTGTAGGCCATTCTTAAACCATCCAGGATTTTTATTCTAATAATAATAGAGACAATTTGTATTTGACCATCTCAAGGGCGCCTTAGAAAAGCAGTGTTTTCAGTTTACTCCTGAATGTTGCAGTGGGTTGGTTCTGTCTTAAATCCGTTGGTAATCGGTTCCAGGCAGTTGGCCTCGCAACGCTGAAGCTCCTCTCTGCGAATTTGGAAGTGTTTGCCCTGGTGGGTTCTACAAGTTTGTTGAAGCTGATCGCAGTGGTGGTCTCAGAGTTTTACTATCTTTATGTCTGACTTCTAAATTATTTCATATGAATGTGAAATTTTCTATTTTTGGTATAATAATGAATCACAATTGAAAATGCCGAAATGGGCTGGTTCATAATCCTATTTCAGTTGGATGTCAATTAATCATTATTTTTTCCAGATCTACTGTCAAATAAGGATGCGTCGCCAGAGTAGTGAGAGGAGGACCCCTTTGGAAGATCCCTTAAGAGTCAGCAACTTGTTTGACCCTCTTCTGCCGAGGCAGGTACTTCAGCCCCCTAGGAATATGCCCCGCAATGATTTGTAAGTCATGTGATTTTTGTGACTGCGAAACTCGCCCTTTGCATAGTATCATTTATTTGTATCACATTATTTTATAACTGTAATTATCAGAGCGCAAGGAATGTCGTGGGAAGAGGTGACGCAATTGGCACAGAGACATTCTGAATGGAGGAGGCTGGTTTCTGCCCTGTGCTCCCGAGAGGAGCGTTGAGGGCGATGATGAATTATGTATACTATTTATTGTGCAATAAAGAGTATACATAATTATTATTATATTTAGAAAACTTTTAAACATATTAAGAGCGACGTCAATTACCATGACAGATATAGACTTATATTACCAAATAATTAAAGTTACTTTATGTCAGCCTGATGATGAGAGCAGGAGCTCTTGAGAGCCGGCTGGCAATTAATAAAGTCACTGTTCAAGTACTTAATATAAATGTTTAATTTTTATTCATTTAACATGAACTTCCACCAAGTACCGTCGGTCAACAAAATTAACTTTAATAAATGATTATTTGGTTTCAGTATGGAGATTCCATCAGACCTAGATGGTGTGATGCTTCCTTGCGAGTTTTGTAACCAAATCATTCCTGCTCATGACTTTGTGACTCATGAGGTGAGATATACTTAAAACTGTCATCTTTCCTCTTTTAAATTTTCGGAGACACACAGAGATTGAAAATAATCATCTCTTACACTCAGAGTAATATTGTACCAATTCTTTTGCCTTAATTGTAAAAAATTGAAGCCCTTTATTCAGGAATGGTTGAGAGTGGCCTGTTAAGCAGTTTTAATTACTTTGTTGAAAATAAAGTCTACCGTTTGGCATATTTTCAATTTATTAATTAACAATTTGAACAAGATTAATAATAAAGCTGCGAGGAATCGAGGCAAAAAATAGGTCTAACACTCATTACAATATTTTTTTTAGTGTCCTGTTTAAGGCAGGTGATTGTAAAAACATTTAACTTCTTCGATTAAGTATGCCCCCCGTTCAAAAATGTTTTAGCTTTTAATTGGAACAGGGAAGATGTTTTGTTTGTTTAATAACATAACATGCATAGACAATTCATACAGATCGAGCTAGTCCCAAATTAAGATTGAATCTTGTATTATGGGTACTAACTCGACAATACACATATATATACAAAGCACTTAACACATATACATGTAACACCCACACCCAGAACAATTTGAAAAAGGTCATTTTTCGTTTTGCCCTGGCCGGGAATCGAAAACGGGACCACGTGACTCAAAGGCAAGAGTGTTTACCTCTGCGCCACACCGGCCGACTTTATTATTTAATGCAGTTAGTCCACAAATACTAGTTAGTTTCAAATTCCTCAACATTTTTAACAAGATTAATCATCTGAAGTTTTATTTTCTAGACTGGTTGCAATCCATTGGAAACGAGCATCTTACCACCTTCGGCAAACAGGACTCCAGAGAGGGAAACCAACCCACAACCTCAAGTACCATACACACCTGTGAAGAACGTAAATGTTGAACGCTCAAATTTAACAAGATTAGCAAAGAATGTGGCTAAATATCAAAGAAATTCCGATAGACAATCTAATAGGCAAGAATATGAAGACAATCCTTTTGAAAGAAACGGTCAGAACATCTACGAAACGCCCGGAGC
This sequence comes from Athripsodes cinereus, assembly GCA_947579605.1. NCBI lineage: Eukaryota > Metazoa > Arthropoda > Insecta > Trichoptera > Leptoceridae > Athripsodes > Athripsodes cinereus. The sequence goes on from OX388327.1 coordinate 5,994,399, forward strand.
ACATTTTCCTCACGTTATAAACAGAGATCCCAGAGATGAAATAAATGCCGAAGGTACGTTCGGATACGGAGAAGAAGAAGTCCAACTGCCTTGCGAGTTTTGCATGACACTTATGCCTGCCGAAATGTTAATGTTACATCAACAAACATGTGAAGCGCAATAACAGTTGTGGATTTATTTATTTTGTGTTATTGTTTCAGATACTTTTCAGGCATCAACTATGTTACAGTTTCAGAATGTTTTAAAAGTATTGAACCATTACGTAATCTACCATTTTATTTTAGAAAATTTCTGTTAAAGACCAATGTTCAAATACAATATCATCGTTGCGTATTTAAGATGACGCATGTGCAAATATTATTTTTATTTAGGCATCATTTTAAAAAACAACTATTCATTATGGCATTAACATTGTTATTTCAATTTTTTATTGCCTTGTGATATTTATTTATTTATTCATAAAATGTACAGCTTTCACCTTTTTATAATCAACATGAACAAGAAAATTATAGTCTTCAATTACAAAAATAAAATTAAATAAGTAGTTTATTCGAGAAATGTCAAAACATTTATTTATTCACATGCGTCATTTTAAATATGCAACGATGATATGTATTTTGTGCCTATATTGTGCATTAGAGTCGTTTTTACCTGGTTTCGCTCGGACAATAAGCATCAAATTGACAAATTAACACTCACAGATAGCGCAAGTAGGTACTTGCTGAAAAAATGGCAAAAATTGGAGAAAATCATATGAAAACTTGCAATATTATGATTCAGATATTTGATGTAAAACATTGTTGATTTATTTTTTCATAATAAATTGTCTTGTTTAAATTGTTAAACATAATAAATTCTGAAAATTATACACGAAGATAATAACCTAATGTTTTATCTCCATCTTGATTACATTCAATAAATACGAATAAAAATGTTTTGTTTTGACAATACGAGACAATATATTCAATTCCCTTAATATCAGTGTCATGTAGACTGTGATATCTCTGTTGAACGTTGCTTTAGCATTTTATTAGATTCTTATAATATCTCTGTCAAGGTATACAATATTTGTGTCACCGAGCTTCGAAATTTAGTAAAACACATTTTCACGAAGTTATATATGTCATTGGATTCACAAGTTTGTATGTCGTTGGATTAGTAATTAAATATTCTACAACTGTAGAAAATTGTTTCTTTCTAAATACTCACCATTTGTACAAGAATTAAAGTAAAATCATGATGAGATAAGAATCCCGCAATATACCTTAATGTGTCTTTTAATATCCTTTATAATTATACCAACCAATAGGAGTTATTTTTATGTAAACAAAATGAACAGTTTATTTATATTCAATAGCAAAATTTATTTTTAAAATGAACTTTTGTAACAATCTTATAATTAACAAACTTGTTTGACTTCAGGAAAGTACGTTTAATATTTGTGTAATAGTTTTTATCGAAATTTTCTGAATCACAAAAATATGTTATATGTTATATGCAGATTTGAAACTCGGCGACACATTTATAATGTTTTTAGTCTAAAATATGCCTAAAAATTAAGACCTCATATAGAGTGTATTGTCTTTCTTGTTTACTGTATTTCAAAATATGTATAAATAAATAAACGGACACAAATATTCGATGAGATTGTGAATTGATTACAATTGAGAATACTTTTATGTTTGCATATTAAGTTTGAAAGAAAGCCAATCATTCAATACTTATCAATGTATTTTTGTTTATTTAGTGAGCTCTCCAACTCTTCTTTATTTTACCAAAGTCCTGCAAAAGGCAAGTGTTAGTGAAGTTTAACGTGTAAGACATGTAAGTCAAAAAAAAAAATGTTTCTATTGCTTTATCGTGCGTACTCAAATTGTTTTGAATACAAGAATTTTGTGATTCATTCTTATTTTTCTTATATTTTATCTTTATTTCTGTTATTTATTATATTTTATTAAATATTAGTTTAAGTATTCGTTCTCAATATTCTATTGTTATCTAATTTTTTTGTTTCTCTTTTCTAAAAATATCTTGAAAATGGTGATAATTTTTTTTAATTACTTTTTTTATTCTCATTTATATTATCGCCACGTTTTCCACAAGTGTGGTAGCCAGTGAACAAAATACATGTAATAAAGTGCGAGTGCCCTCTCTGTGCCAATAAAAGTAAATACATTCAGAATGGAATTGCTGAATTGAAGATATAAAATGTGTCAATTTTACACAAATTGTAAAATGTCTTTTTATGGGTCGGTACTATCGACTTAACAAATTGTTTAAAACAATGTACTAAAACTTCTAGTTACAATATCAAATATTATCTTTCTATTTTTATTTTTTTTATATTCTATGTAAAACATTATAATATTCTACATCTTCTATGATTATCATTTATATTCTACATACATTAACATTATCCATATTACAAAATATTATATTAAATACCTTAGTTTTCGTTCTTAACGGTCTACAAACATATTGTTTAAAACAATATACTAAATTTCTTGTTACAATTATGATATCAAATAATATCTCTCTATTTTTATTTTTTTATATTCTATGTTAAACATTATATTCAACATTTTCTAAGATTATCATTTATATTCTACATTAACATTATCTATAATATATAATATTATTAAATACCATATTTTTCGTTCTAACATTCTACAGAGGTTGACCGAATAAATATACTCCTTCCAACAATATAATTTTTACATACCTTTTTCTTGCCATTGTTTTGATATTTTATCTCATGTCATCCTGTTTCTTTCTGTAACTGATTATTGTAAGTATTTATTTATTTATTAATACATTTTATGTTATGAGAGCCTATTATATATAACAATTAAGTTGTCAGAAAAATTGCAAAATAGCATAAAAGTATTCAATACAATAATAAGATGTAACTATACAATATCACATTAATTCCTTGCAATAAATATTGTACCGAAACTGTATCCATCTAAACATGATAATAATTTAATTTGCAATTATCAAAATTGTAACATTCCATTTAAAATTTTAAAATTGTCAAACGTATTAACCACTTAGCTGCTAGATTTTATGACATCCACCCTGTGCTGAATTAATTTCCACAAAACTAAAAGTTGATGTAAATTCGCTAATTATTGTAATTGTTAGTTTTTTTTATTACCACAGCTTATAAAAATCATTTATAGTAATTTGTAGTATCAAAAAATACTCTAACAACAACTAAGTTTATAAATAATGAACAAACAAGACAATTTCATACTAAAGTACCAATATGGCGGCCGATTTGCACGGGAAGTAGTCGACAAACATATCAATACTGACTTATACATTGTATGTGTGTTGTGTAAGAGATGTTAATTTATCAAAGAAAAAGTTAAACTTCTATGTGTTTTTTTTATTTTCTATGGTGTTTGTCATAGAAACGATTATTTTAACCATAAAGTACGATTACATGCGTACACGTAATCCGCACAATGCGTAAAATTTTGACATTACATGCATGCATGTAATCCGCAGCTAAGTGGTTAAATAAAATAATACAAAATCAATAGGTACATACTATATACATTATTATTGTTCATATTGGCAACACTGTAATTTGTATGTAGTGAAGTTTGCTACAGACATAAGTTTAGTTCTTAGAGTGCACATTTAAAGACAGCAAGACTTACTGGACTTTCGTCTGTAGCATACTTCACTACGTATGAATTATGAGGTTGCCACTAATAAAAAATATGAACGATACTTCCAGTAATCGGTTAAAGAAAGAAACAGGTTGATATTACTTAAAATATCAAAACCACCTCAAGAAATATGTAAGCTATATATTTTTGAGTGAGTACATTAATTTGGCAACCCTCTGTTTGTTAAATGTGCATTTTTTTAGACATATAACAGTTAAAATACGTAATATTATTATTTATCCAAGAGTTTGTAATATATTAGGTTTATGTACCAATGTCTCAAAGTGTTATTGTGTAGTGTCATGAGCCAATATCCTGTACAACTGTTCTTATTTGCAAAATGCTGGCTATTTGTGATATAAAATATTCTTCTACTTTTGTTTCATGGAAATGCACCCACAATCCAGTGAATAATGCCTAGATATATTAAATTGTACTTCACAAAATCTAATTAGGCTGCAATGTAAGTCGTTATAACACTTACAGTCTTATTAATAAAAATCTGCTAAACCATGTTTAAACCACTGATTCCGTGATCCGCCTGTGAGCGTTTAAACCACCGATTAAATTTTCTTTATTAATAAAAATATTTAAATTGTACCATAGACATCTGTACTTTATATAAAGGATTTCATATGGCAACTCGAAAATTCACTCTATTATGTTGGTAGCTATGTTAGACGACGCTAGTAAACAGACAAATTCAAAACAAACAAGTGGCTGTCAAAATTATCTTATTGGTTTTTTCATCTGACATTTTGTACCCAAACACACTGAAATATAAAATATGATGAGGAAGGTTTGTATACAGTGAAACCTCTATCTATCGTTTTTGAAGGGACCTATTGAAATAAATTATGGATGCGGGAAAACAATGAATGCGGGAGTATAGAAGAAATCACATTTATATGTATTTTAATGTTTAATATGTACATACGAGTAGGTTTATAGGTTTTATAAAAATGATACATGTTTCAAACATTATAAATCAATTTGTTGAAGTAAAAAATATAGTAACAAGATAAAAAAGAAAGCTCCATGGAGACCAAAATTATACTTAATACTGTATGTATCTTTCATCGTCATATTTGCTTTTTTATTGTACCTACTGACGTACCAGCATAAAAGACAGCCGACAGAATTAACAAATCGTTCTTTCTTTCTCGCTCGCTCTCCAATGTTTTTATACATATTTACGATTTTTTTGTGTAATTTAAACGGTCAATGCGATAAAATCATATAGAGAAACGATGGATGCGATATATTTTTACGTATTTTGTATGAAACTGATTTGGTACTGTAAAAAATAACGATAAATACGGGAAAACAATTATTCGAGGAACGATAGATAGAGGTTTCACTGTAATTGAAAAGCAAATGTAATAATGGAATGACATTTTATTCATTTATCAAATAAATCATAATCTGACACACAATCAGTGATATGGGTATAACATAACACTGCACACAATATGTATTACTAACCATCAGTGAAATCTTATTTTCTGCTTTCCCTTTTACATTCAAATGATGTACAGGAATAATTTTCAATTCAGAATCAATCAATATAACTTTCATACAACATGGAAAAAAGTATCTCTGTCACGAAACAATTAAATGCGTCTATCAAAAAACAAATTACGAAACTGGTGTTCTGTCACACGAAAAAAGTGTCTATTATCACAAGAAAAACAACTGATTGAATTAAATTCACATTCGGATACTACTTAAGCGTATTTTTAACCCAAACCAACTCCGATAAATTGTAAAATAACTGCAAAACGTACATGTAAACCCGCATAGCAAACATCTGACGTAAAATCCAACATTGCGGGCAGATGACGCCGATTTAAACCACCTTAAACCACCTCGAGAGGCGGATCAACCACTTTTAAACTAGGTTTACGCTGATCAACGTTTATCAATACGTTTTTTGTCTGATCGGTGGTTCATCTCCTTCTAGAAATTTAATCTACGTTTATTAATAAGACTGTTAGTGTTAAATACATTTACCTATTCATCATAAATATCATTAAATCAAGTAAACATACCAAGTCAAAAACAATATTCTTCCTTGTGTAGTAGATCATTGATCTGTGACGCCAAGGACCAGCTATCCTTCCACCTTTTTGGTGGTCTTCCTTGTGAAAAAACGATATGGGTCATTAAATATTCCTTCATTAAAAGTAATGACAACAACTTATAACACTTAATTTTATATGCCTCATTTTATGAAAGTCGTCCACGTGGGTAAATTTTAGAAGTTGTAACAGTTTCTTGTAATTATTCAGGAATATGTTTGCATACTATATAATGTTTGAATTTAGTTTCTATTTGGAGTTTTTTTGTATATTTCTACATGCAGTTAATCTTTACCAGACGGCTGTCAAACGTGTTTGACGCAACGAGTCGTGGCATATGGCCGGCCGACAATACCGTTTGACACTCGCTTCTCATACAAATTTCTCTATATAGGCGATATTTATTTCATGTAATATTCATATCAAAAAATCAAGAAATCATCATACTGTCAACATCTCTTGGAAATCTTTTGAAATTATTTATATTTTCGTCAATATAAACAGAAGATTCATGTCCTGAAATCATGTTGATGTCCCGATAAGTTTAAAAATTCCCGCGCAATAACACGGACGAATCATATCGCGCGGCGTGCACGGCGTGCACGTTAGATCTTGTTACAAGGATTGTACAAGTGGTGTTGTGCGCTGAAATCGCGCTATTTTAATTCATTTTTGTTATTTATTTTGTCCTTTTTTATATCTTATATTTTTACATGATTACTTTAAATTATCCATAATGTCTAAGAGAAAATTAAGTGATGATGAAATTTTCGATACTGTTATCAACATGGACTCAGATTTCGAGTTACGGAAGTATGAAATTTTCGATACGAAAATTACGGGATGATCAAATTTTCGATACTGTTATCAACATGGACTCAGATTTCGAGTTACGGGAGTATGAAATTTTCGATACGAAAATTACGGGATGATGAAATTTTCGATACTGTTATCAACATGGACTCAGATTTCGAGTTACGGGAGTATGAAATTTTCGATACGAAAATTACGGGATGATGAAATTTTCGATACTGTTATCAACATGGACTCAGATTTCGAGTTACGAAAAGATAGTAAAGGAAAAAATATTATTTATGTATACGAAACAAGTCTTAAACAATATACTGAGCATTCTCGTGTATCTACATAAGTATATCTACGACACTAACATTCCAGAATTTTTTTTTTTTTTTTTGGAATCTGCATGTTAATGACGCGTAATCGTCATTTGACAATAAAGGAACATAATGGCATCATAAAAAATAGTAAATAGTAATCGTAATTTATTTATTAGTGATTGATTATTATTGTAATAATTTTTACATAATGACATAAAACATTCATCGGCGTAGTGTTCCAGTCCTCATATAAATGACGGATAGGTAAGTATTGTTTATATGAAAAATATTTATAATTGAGTTTTATGTGTCTATTTACATTTTTGTGAGTCAAATATCACACAAAAGGGACACCAATGTCATTACTCAAATGATTGTATAAACAAAATATATCAGATAGATGATAGATTTACGACATACTTGAGAATTTAATATTGTATACAAAAGTGTTCCTCGTAGGTATAACATGGTCTCCAATTTTGAAGTCCTGTAAGGGTTAATCCGCTCGCTATCACACTTGTGTGATATACTCTGATGGTGTACTGGTAGTAGTTGAAGCTCACCCTGCTTTGGTTGATCCATGGATAAGCAGAAATGCTGTTTAATGTCTTTTTTTAATATAATATGAAAGACTTTCAGATCGGCCATATTTTTGCAAAAAAAATATTTGTTAAAAAAGAGGGATCATTTCAATTGGCTCATGACATATGTAGGTGCGTGCGTGTGTGGGGGAAAAAAAGCATTGTTTACAGTACGGACAAAAAATCTTTAAGAAATTTTGTACACATTTTTAGAAAAATCTACATAATTTCCATACATGGGAGTGAAAAGACTTTATATTAATCAAAAATTAGCAAATTATGCAAATTTTTATATAAAAAATTAAACATCACTAGTTTGTTTTGTGAAATTTGTTTGTAATGTAAAATTTGTTTGTCCACTGAAGTTTTTTCCTTTGAATAACAAATTTACGAGGCGTTCAGAACCACAGTGGATTAAGTAAAAATTTTTCTTGATATTGAGTTATTTTTATTTAAAGAAGGTGTATTTGGGTTTTTGTCATAAATTCAAATACAACTTGATACACCTTTTTTCGGTGGATTCTTGTTCTATAACCATTGATTTATTCAGTGCCGAAACAAAAAAAGCACAGCTAAAAATTTGAGCCACGTATGGCTCTAGTCCCCCATATTGTGTTGTAACAATGTGGTTATAATCCATTGACTTAATCTCCAAATATCTTGTCGATTGTTTAGAGGTAGAGTCTCGGCCTCTTGAATATGGGGTTCGCAGTTCGATCCCAGGTGCCGGCAAACTCCCCTTTCACGACACAAGCTTTTAGCTTACTGTGAAAGGTGTATAAGGTTGTATTTGGGGTTTATAACAAAAATCCAGATAAATCTTTTTTAAAAAAAACCTCTAATTTAGTTTCATGGACCTGATGCACTATGGTCCTGCCCCCCCTAGACAAACATGCACTTGGCGATTGACTATAAACAAATTTTCGACTAAACCGCAACAATAACACATAATTATATGGTACATGTAGGTAGATTGTCGAAAAGTTTGCCAGTAGTCGATCGCTAAGTACGGTTTGTCTACGGCCCCTAAACGCCTCATATTGTATTTAGTGATAGTTTTCTATTGCCATTATAATCAATATTCACAATTATTTTATATTTTGTGTGAAGTATTACTTTTAGGTTAGGATTGTATCATTGTGTTTGTAAAAGTGTAAAACATATTATAACCATTATATTTGTATTTTCAATAAAAATAAAAGTGTTTCATTTTGAAAAAGAAGACAGAGAGCTGTGAATGTGTCTTATCTAAATTAAAAAAACAAATGTTCTCTTCTACTATATGTTTTATTTTCAAGAGAGATGTCTATCGTATTATAAGGACATTGTTCGTCGGTAGCCTGGAGGTAGAGTCTCGACCTTGTGAACAAGGGGTCCGGGGTTCGATCCCAGGTGCCGGCAAACTCCCCTTTCACGACACAAGCTTTTAGCTTATTGTGAAAGGTGTATAAGGTTGTATTTGGGGTTTATTTATTTATTTTATTCTTCACTGTAAATTGGTTATATAATAATAAAATAGTGTCATAAAAATAACAGTTATACAATTCAATGTACAGAGGGCGAGTTTATCGCTATAATGCGATGTCTTCCAACTAACCCGGTAACTAAAATTAAAAAAAAAACCCAGATATATCTTTTTTAAAAAAAAAAATTGTCGAATCTTTTTATATTCGAGGATTATGGAATTCTTTTTTTTAGAAAAGATATATCAAATAACACCTTTCACAGAAAGTTAGAAGTTTGTGTCGTGAAAGGGGAGTTTGTCGGCACTTGGGATCGAACTGTGCACCTCTTGTGCATGAAACCGATATTCTTATCTCCAGGTTACTAACTAACTTCTACCTAAACACGGAGATAATGACTACATTGTTGAGAGAAATGTCATTCGTCTTATAAGGACATTGTCAATCCGTTTATATTAGAAATAATCTGAGATTGACAGTGAGCTTATAAGACGAAAGATGTCTCTCTCAACAATAGAACATAGAAGAAAATATTTTAATTTTGCTGGGAATTCCACTACCTAAACACCGATTCAGTGAATATAATGTGTCTTATGTTGTAGAGAAATTACACTTGAAATGTGTGGGAGAATGGATGTTATGTGACATTAACAATTACCGAGATATTTGGGGATGAAGTTTTAAGTATTAGTACTACAATGATGAAGTCAAAGAGTAGTAAGCATAGTCACTTGTCACTTAATTTTTCTTTATGACAACTATGGAATTCATTTATTAATTGAAAAAATTGTATGTTGTAGGTCTTCAACTATAAACGTCCAATTTAATGAAAATATTTTTTAATATTTGTACTTGAAACATGTTTAATAATTAATATTTAAATATGTACAGAAAAAAGTCTTAAAACAAATACATTTATTATAAAATTAGTGATTATTGATTAATAGGAAAAGAAATACAATTATTATTAAAAACAACACATGAAATATTCAGCTGGACATCTCGGGACAGAGAGCTGAAGTTTTGGACAGTTCCATATTCGCTCGCATCGACATCTTGTTCGGAATCTTCTAGTTTCAACATACTTCCTGTAAGTTGGATCTAGATTATCAACGTTTCCGTAATAATATTTCTTTGAATATTTATTCTTCAATGCGTAAATTTTATTAGCATAACTCTTTTTGTACAAGTCTCCATTGCTTGGTTCTGTTGTTGTGGTGGTAGTACTGCTCGTCTCGGAATCTTTGAAGTCAGCGGAATCTGTAGGATATGGTGTTATGGCTTCACTCAGATCGAACCTTTCTTCGCTTTCAATGTTTTCTTCTTCATTAGTGTTTGTTGAGTTATCAACTTTGTCCACAGCGTCTAAAACTGTCGTCTCATTGTTTCTATCGCTGCTTCTTGGTGTTCTAACAACTTCTGTTTTTGCACTTTCTGGTGTTTTCAACAATGCAGGATGTGCTACAATTGGTTTTATTTGTAATGGTAAATTTTCTATTCTCGAAGACCTGTAGTTTGTTTTTAGTTTATTTCTATTTTGTTCCGTATTTGTGTTGATTATTGGTTTGATTTTTATGATGGTGATGTCTGAATTGTTGTCTGATATTGTGTCGTCAGAACTCCTTCCAATGCCTGCCCCGGAAGAGATGTAGACGAGATGGAAACATAACACTCCAATCAGTAATCTGTAACAATAAGAGAGGATTCGGGAAATGAATTACCTGCAGATGAATTGCTCAGTGTGGTCATTTTAGGAGCCCAGTGGGCCTAGTCAAAACACATTTAAGCATTTAGTTTTCGTTCGAATATAGATGACGTTGCGAGAAAGTGACAATTTTCCTAGCTACTTGTGTATTATAGTTACGAAAATTGACACTTGCTCGCAACGTCGTCTATATTCGAACGAAAATGTAAGATGTGTTTAGACTACGGGTCCTGGTAGGTAAGTACCTATTAATTTGAGAGATTGTGTAAAATGAAACAGTCCAAGGGAAGATGAAAGTTGCGCAAATAATAATAACATTTTCTCCTAGTTGAAATTTGGTAGATGTGTAGGATTTGATACCTATAATAAAAGGACAAGAAAGGTTTGAGAAGATTGCAAAAGAAATGAGTGGATTATAAGTATGTAAAAAAAGATGGGAAATAGTAAATTTGTGTTGCTCAATACTGATAAGAATGGAAAACTTTTAAACGGGCCAGCAGGGTTACTCTTGACAAAACTAAACATGATCTTAATATAGTCTTGATCTTGATCATACGACGCACGAAGTGATTATAGCCAAAAATACACGCAAACCGATCGCGCGTTAGCGGTAGCGCGGTGTTTTTGACCATAGTCCCTTCGTGCGTCGTATGATCAAGATCAAGACTAGATATAAGATCGTGTTTAGTTTTGTCAAGAGTAACCCTGCTGTATCCAGCAATAGAGAAATGAGGGCGGACAGTAAGTATGATACTTACAAAATGTTCCCTTACTACTCTGTCATTAAAAAAACTGAACTAGGTACCTACCTAATTGGAATTGTAGAAAAATTTCTTGTAATTTTTTTTTTGTATAATATTATAGATAGCTATAGGTATCTCGTTATCGTGAAGCAAATGAAAAATTAATAAAACTAATCTTATCTTAAAAATGTTTAAACCCATTGGCTAATATAATTTATAAATATATTTAATGCCTTTATTTAATATAAAATTAAAATTTAACATAATTATTCTAAATACTTTACATAATTTTTTTTAACAAATTCTTCAATTTACCAGTAAGCTATGCCACACATCCTATAGGTATATATTATTTTTTGGGTACATTGCGAAGAGGACAATTCGTATGTTCATTACAAGATTTGCAAGAACTCAGTGTGAAGGTTTTCCGGGAAATGACGTGATAGTATAAATAAATAGATTGTTATTATAAACCCGACACAATATGCTTTCTCATCCTTGAAGATGACCATCACAATGTGGATGAAACGTTGGGTTTCAAATTACCCTCAAGATCACGGCCACTCAACCCGGAAGAAGACGTCTCTATCATAGCATTTTCTACAAATGTGTAGCCAGTAGACTAACAGTATGCAAAAATATGCAGATAGTGCTCTCCGTGTCGATGAAAAATGACACATTTTAGGTCGTAGCTACCTCATCGCTGTCGAATAAAAGTCACTGTGGATATACTATAAATAAGTATTTTATTTATAATTAATTCAACATGAATTTCCACCAAGTACCGTCGGTTGAAAAATATTAACTTTATGATATAAATACGTTATATATACCTATCATATTTGTGAAGTTTTACGACTACCTGCCTTTTACAGTACCTACACTAGAAAATTTACAAAAAAGAGTGGAAGATGGCTAAATATGTATTTAGATAGAGAATTTTACATATTATTTCCATAATAAAGAATTATATAAACTAATATAAGAAACCGTTATAAATCTGGTTAGTTTAATCAAGGATAGTTACTTACCCCTTCATGTTTATTAGCGGTCCGTTAGTACCGACGCGAGTAGATAGTAAAGAAAGTATTATTATTATTATGTATTAAATCTTTAAGTTTTGTGAAGAAGACGCGGGCTCTGACTTGACCACACTCCACTCAACAAACTAACACTGATCGCACTCACTCCTCTGTGAGCCGCAAGACTGGTCCTCGACTTTGCAATAAACCTGTATTTATAACCTCACCTTATAGGTACGTAATATTCTTACTGGACATCTGCTGGCTCTTAGCTTAGGGTGGCTTTGACAATAAAACCTTCATGATCTTTAATTCGAATTGTGTGGTTTGCGATCTGTTTCTATAAAATGGTATTATTATTATTCTCTTTAAATTTCCTTTGCACATCATTACAGCTTTTGGCCAATGCGATGTGCAAAGAGGGTATGATATAAATGATCTAGAATTCTAGAATATTAAATAATTACAAATATACCATCACGCTCACCTCTCACAAGTGGGGTAGCCAGCAGACTAACTGCGTGTAATAAAGTACAGACCGTCATCTACAGACCAATTTAAAATGACATCCAAAATAAGTGGCATCACTAATCGCTAAATTGAAGATTTTTAATGAAATGCTTTATTTGTGATGTTTTACGAATATCTGCCTTTTATAGGACTCTCAAAACTTACAGAAAAGAGTGGGAGACTATTCTTTGCCAGCCACTCATTAAAAAATACGTCAGAAATTCGTATATTGTTGCCATCTTAGTTCACACTCATGATGATATAATTTTGCTAACCCTTGTCTGCTTATATACTATTTGGATAAATACTACGACTAATTTAATTATCATGGCAAAATTTAGACACATTTTTATTCAGTAATTTCACAGTGACTTCATTGGTCGCGAGCCGGCTTTCAGGAGTTTCCGCTCTCATCATCAGACCAGTGTTAAGTGTTTTATGCTAATCTGATGATGAGAGCGCAAGCTATATTAATTTACCACGTACAAAACATTTTTAACACCTTCAATTCTGCGTAGAGGTATTACTACCCATCATGCATAATATTATCTTAATTTTTTAATAGCACGGAGAGGATGACATTCATGTTTATAAAATGCAACTAGTCTTCTAGTCACTCCACTAACAGTATAAATAAATGTATCTATTTTTACTAAATGAAATCAACAATGTTGGAGTTGTAGTGTAGGCAGAGTTCGCATGTTCTGAAGTATATATGTACTCGCGAGGTAGCTACTCACCCTGTACTAGACCATGACAGTGAACTTGCACGACTAAACGAGACCATGGAAGATGGCACCTCGTATAAATGGACTTCAATTCAAACGGTTTTATATTTCTAGTAAAATGTCAACTATGTGAAGATCGCAGTTTATTTTATATTGTCAACAGCCTGATGGTAGAGCCTCGAATTTTCGATTATAAGTAACCGGGTTCGATTTCACCTGCCGACCTACTCCATGCGTTCACGACTCGAGCATTTTGCTTAATGTAAGGGTGTCTTTTGGCGTATATTTATTTCTAATTCAGATTCATCTCTTTAAATAAATTTTCAATAAAAAAACTATTAATTTGACGTAAGGCTACTGGATAAAATTGGTGAGCTAAAAGAAATTGCCAATAGACCATTAAAGGTCACGTGGTCTTGTCTATGGATTTGCTTTTGCTTGGGGGGCAAACAGTCAGATTGCGCAAATCATCCTTGTAGGATGTTATGCCATAAGAGAAAAAAAAAGAAAGTCAGAGGACAAAATAATAACAAAATCGACACTGACAGTTTTTTTGATTATTAGGTATTCTTTAGGCGTTCCACCTAATATTACACCGTAATCGTGTGTTGTGTTGGGATGCCTGATGCCCCTCAATGATTTTTCTGTGACGTCATCCTTTAATGGTCTATAGGTTAAAGGTATCTATTAGCACGCCATGCACTAATTATTAAGATATTCTTATTACACAAAACTATAAAATCTTATTCGAGTATAGAACCCAAGTAGCTACACAAAAAATTATAAGAAAAACGGGGAGAATATAATTATGTATTATCGACTATGTCAATTCCAAAACTCAACAAGTCGACAATTTTGTTTTAATTGGTAAAACACACAATCAATTCCACTCTTTCAATTCAACAAACAAATGACTTTGAAAAATACCCGGTTGCCTTTATACCTATATTAAATATTATTTAGTTATAGAAAAAAATACCTATTTTCAATTCTATCAATATTTTTTCGAATTGTTTATTTATCGATTGGAACAAAGACAACATACATAGCATAAAACAGCATTTCACTGTAGTGTTTTCAAAGCATAATATAAATAATTAAATAGATATATCAAAATCACCAAATATGGCGATTTCTCGAAAATAAGACATCTCTACTTGTTAAGTTATGGAATTGTTTATTTATCGATTGGAACAAAGACAACATACATAGCATAAAACAGCATTTCACTGTAGTGTTTTCAAAGCATAATATAAATAATTAAATAGATATATCAAAATCACCAAATATGGCGATTTCTCGAAAATAAGACATCTCTACTTGTTAAGTTATGGAATTGTTTATTTATCGATTGGAACAAAGACAATATACATAGCATAAAACAGCATTTCACTGTAGTGTTTTCAAAGCATAATATAAATAATTAAATAGATATATCAAAATCACCAAATATGGCGATTTCTCGAAAATAAGACATCTCTACTTGTTAAGTTATGGAATTGTTTATTTATCGATTGGAACAAAGACAACATACATAGCATAAAACAGCATTTCACTGTAGTGTTTTCAAAGCATAATATAAATAATTAAATAGATATATCAAAATCACCAAATATGGCGATTTCTCGAAAATAAGACATCTCTACTTGTTAAGTTATGGAATTGTTTATTTATCGATTGGAACAAAGACAACATACATAGCATAAAACAGCATTTCACTGTAGTGTTTTCAAAGCATAATATAAATAATTAAATAGATATATCAAAATCACCAAATATGGCGATTTCTCGAAAATAAGACATCTCTACTTGTTAAGTTATGGAATTGTTTATTTATCGATTGGAACAAAGACAATATACGTAGCATAAAACAGCATTTCACTGTAGTGTTTTCAAAGCATAATATAAATAATTAAATAGATATATCAAAATCACCAAATATGGCGATTTCTCGAAAATAAGACATCTCTACTTGTTAAGTTATGGAATTGTTTATTTATCGATTGGAACAAAGACAACATACATAGCATAAAACAGCATTTCACTGTAGTGTTTTCAAAGCATAATATAAATAATTAAATAGATATATCAAAATCACCAAATATGGCGATTTCTCGAAAATAAGACATCTCTACTTGTTAAGTTATGGAATTGTTTATTTATCGATTGGAACAAAGACAACATACATAGCATAAAACAGCATTTCACTGTAGTGTTTTCAAAGCATAATATAAATAATTAAATAGATATATCAAAATCACCAAATATGGCGATTTCTCGAAAATAAGACATCTCTACTTGTTAAGTTATGGAATTGTTTATTTATCGATTGGAACAAAGACAACATACATAGCATAAAACAGCATTTCACTGTTGTGTTTCCAAAGCATAATATAAATAATTAAATAGATATATCAAAATCACCAAATATGGCGATTTCTCGAAAATAAGACATCTCTACTTGTTAAGTTATGGAATTGTTTATTTATCGATTGGAACAAAGACAACATACATAGCATAAAACAGCATTTCACTGTAGTGTTTTCAAAGCATAATATAAATAATTAAATAGATATATCAAAATCACCAAATATGGCGATTTCTCGAAAATAAGACATCTCTACTTGTTAAGTTATGGAATTGTTTATTTATCGATTGGAACAAAGACATCATACATAGCATAAAACAGCATTTCACTGTAGTGTTTTCAAAGCATAATATAAATAATTAAATAGATATATCAAAATCACCAAATATGGCGATTTCTCGAAAATAAGACATCTCTACTTGTTAAGTTATGGAATTGTTTATTTATCGATTGGAACAAAGACAACATACATAGCATAAAACAGCATTTCACTGTAGTGTTTTCAAAGCATAATATAAATAATTAAATAGATATATCAAAATCACCAAATATGGCGATTTCTCGAAAATAAGACATCTCTACTTGTTAAGTTATGGAATTGTTTATTTATCGATTGGAACAAAGACAACATACATAGCATAAAACAGCATTTCACTGTAGTGTTTTCAAAGCATAATATAAATAATTAAATAGATATATCAAAATCACCAAATATGGCGATTTCTCGAAAATAAGACATCTCTACTTGTTAAGTTATGGAATTGTTTATTTATCGATTGGAACAAAGACAATATACATAGCATAAAACAGCATTTCACTGTAGTGTTTTCAAAGCATAATATAAATAATTAAATAGATATATCAAAATCACCAAATATGGCGATTTCTCGAAAATAAGACATCTCTACTTGTTAAGTTATGGAATTGTTTATTTATCGATTGGAACAAAGACAACATACATAGCATAAAACAGCATTTCACTGTAGTGTTTTCAAAGCATAATATAAATAATTAAATAGATATATCAAAATCACCAAATATGGCGATTTCTCGAAAATAAGACATCTCTACTTGTTAAGTTATGGAATTGTTTATTTATCGATTGGAACAAAGACATCATACATAGCATAAAACAGCATTTCACTGTAGTGTTTTCAAAGCATAATATAAATAATTAAATAGATATATCAAAATCACCAAATATGGCGATTTCTCGAAAATAAGACATCTCTACTTGTTAAGTTATGGAATTGTTTATTTATCGATTGGAACAAAGACAACATACATAGCATAAAACAGCATTTCACTGTAGTGTTTTCAAAGCATAATATAAATAATTAAATAGATATATCAAAATCACCAAATATGGCGATTTCTCGAAAATAAGACATCTCTACTTGTTAAGTTATGGAATTGTTTATTTATCGATTGGAACAAAGACAACATACATAGCATAAAACAGCATTTCACTGTAGTGTTTTCAAAGCATAATATAAATAATTAAATAGATATATCAAAATCACCAAATATGGCGATTTCTCGAAAATAAGACATCTCTACTTGTTAAGTTATGGAATTGTTTATTTATCGATTGGAACAAAGACAACATACATAGCATAAAACAGCATTTCACTGTAGTGTTTTCAAAGCATAATATAAATAATTAAATAGATATATCAAAATCACCAAATATGGCGATTTCTCGAAAATAAGACATCTCTACTTGTTAAGTTATGGAATTGTTTATTTATCGATTGGAACAAAGACAACATACATAGCATAAAACAGCATTTCACTGTAGTGTTTTCAAAGCATAATATAAATAATTAAATAGATATATCAAAATCACCAAATATGGCGATTTCTCGAAAATAAGACATCTCTACTTGTTAAGTTATGGAATTGTTTATTTATCGATTGGAACAAAGACAACATACATAGCATAATACAGCATTTCACTGTTGTGTTTCCAAAGCATA
Organism: Athripsodes cinereus; assembly: GCA_947579605.1. Taxonomy (NCBI): domain Eukaryota; kingdom Metazoa; phylum Arthropoda; class Insecta; order Trichoptera; family Leptoceridae; genus Athripsodes; species Athripsodes cinereus. The sequence continues at coordinate 6,012,377 of OX388327.1, forward strand.
ATATAAATAATTAAATAGATATATCAAAATCACCAAATATGGCGATTTCTCGAAAATAAGACATCTCTACTTGTTAAGTTATGGAATTGTTTATTTATCGATTGGAACAAAGACAATATACGTAGCATAAAACAGCATTTCACTGTAGTGTTTTCAAAGCATAATATAAATAATTAAATAGATATATCAAAATCACCAAATATGGCGATTTCTCGAAAATAAGACATCTCTACTTGTTAAGTTATGGAATTGTCGATGTATTAAATATTGTTCCCCGGGGACTATATACATCAAACAAGAAATATCAGAACTCTGACATTGCACTTACTGTATATACACATATCTATATGAATAATATGCAGATATCTATAAGTAGCATATTTAATATTTAGATAAACAAATTATCGATATCATTCGGAAGTAATCATTATATTAATTACTAATCAATTACAAGATAATGACCCACATCTGCTAATGATTTCTACAATTATATATTTACTTATCGAACAATATGAAAATGATAACAATATTATATGCTGTGCATTCAACTTTTGGCTGTGATAATAATTATATAAACGATTATGTGTAATATTTTTGGTGTTTATAAATAATATTGTGTGAGAATATCTTGAACCACTCTAAATACATATTTTGAACCACTCTAGATTAATCATTCCAATTGATCACAATCATCCATAGTCAACCTATTTGTATAGGTGTTAACTAGGTAGGTATGTTGTATATGATACACATACATATGTGAACTTCCTTAAGGAGTGCACAACACACGACGCTTATGAATCTACTCAAGGATTGGTTAAGAGTACTCTTAAGACCTAGGTAACATTCTCAATTCCTCTGTGTCATGCTTATCACACTTTTATCGTCAGGCAAAGGTAAAGACTTTACTTTTGCCTGACGATGAGAGCGGAAGCTCTTGAAAGCCGGTTCGCAAGAATAAATAAAGTCAATAGTGGAATAATTATATATCGTGTTTCATTTTAAAAATTATTTATATGAACTTCCACCAAGAACAGTCGGTCGATAAACAAAACTGTATAAAAATTGATTTCAATAGTGGAAGTTTATCGAATTGAATATTATTATTTTTATTCCATATATAAGATTTGTAATATCTACAAATCGTATATATGGAATCCATTACTTCTTGGAGAAGTTAGTACAAACAAGTGTATGTAGAAGTACATGAGTGAACTACAGGGTTCCTAGTAAATAAGTGACATTTTGCTGTTATGTCCTGATATACAGTAGTATGTAGTACAATACATTATACTATCACAACATTAGGTGCCTATTATACATGTTATCTCATTACTACTGCTTTCTCATGCGGAACACCCTGTACTGGAATAACATAAATAATATAGTTATGTACGATAAGTACATGCAAGAAATTGAGAAACATTACATCTTTCCTTTTAATAATTCAAGAGTTTTTGTGTTTACACTGTGGAAATCCATTTTTAATTTTATTAAATAAAATATAAATATATATTATTGAGCACTGTTTAATCTCCACTATGTTAGGTTAGATACCGAAAGTAGACATCTTCAAGGTAACTGAAATATGAAAAATTGTGAGAACTATTGTTCATGTGGTGAGAAAGGTAAAGGTAGTGGGAGGGGTAATGGTAGATATGGAGGCGGGATGGTTGGCAGGAGTAGGGTATACTAACAAAGGAGATGAGGGTGAGATTTGTATATTTACAATGTTATTCTTATTTCTATAAATCTCTAAAGTTTCCAAGGCGCTTAGTCTACCCGCCCCACACACAGAATGTAATACCGTTGTACCGTTTATGTCAAATGTATGGTCATATTCGATACAATGGTCCGCCATTTCTGAGTATGCAGACACTCCTCTAAACGCCCTGTTATGTTCAACAAATCTAGTACGCACTGTAAGAGATGTCTTTCCTTTTAGTAACATAGGGCAGATCTCAAATATTGCATATCTCACTGGTAATATTCGGTAGAAGTTTGACCAAAAATCTCATCAATTTCGCCGAAGCTAAGAGCCGAGAGCTTAAAAATTGGTCCCATATTTTTAATTGTTTGGTTTTCCTCAAATACTTATACCAAATGGAGTAAACCGAGAGTTACAAAAGTCCTAGATTATAAAACGCGAACCCCGTTGAGTCCCCGGTAAAGAATTGGTCTCCCATTCTATTCTGTAAGTTTTCCAGAGTTCTGTTCAATTCAGCAAGGAGGCATGCTATCCATACTGAATGTTTTATTTTTTTATTGGTACGGTGAGAAAAATCTACACGTTAATTATATGCAGTTAGTTCGCTAGCTACCCCACTTAGAGGATTTGCTGTGATGGTATAGTGAAAGAAAAAGATGTTAAGCTTTGGCCCCTCCCCCCATAGAAAAACACCCTTGCGGGTGAGGGATAGAGAGATTCTCATTATTTATTTATTTGTTGAAATCTATACTATACTATACTATACTATACCCTCACGCCGTGTCCCAGGTGGGGTAGGCAGAGAAAACGGAACGCCATGTCGCTCTATCCTTACATACTTCTTTCGCTTCCTCTACATTCATCCAGTTTCTCATACATGCACGCCGATTCCTCTTACTTAACACGCGACCGTCCTTGAGAATTTGATCCACGTGGTTAAGCCACATTTTTACTGTGAAATCTATACTGTACAAAACTATACTATACCCTCATGCCGTGTCCTTAGTGGGGTAGGCAGAGACAACAGAGCGCCATATAGATCTATCCTTACTTACCAACTGCTTTCGCTTCTTCTTCAATCATACAATTTCTCATACACACACATGGATTTCTCTTACTCAATACACGGTCCTTCTTGAGAATTTGATCCACGTGATCAAGCCACGTGGTTCCTAGGACGCCCATACTTCCTTAAGTCTCTTCTTTTAGACATACTGTTGAATTTAACAATTTTTTGTAAAAAAAAATTCCAATCATCTTTTGATAGTGTTATTCATTCTAGGTACATAGTTATTGTGCGAAAAAAAAACTTGATTTTAATATTGAACCATAGGCAAATAACTTATCTTAGTTTAATGTGCCTAATTTCACACCAAGACCCGTAATTATAGAAATTTATTGCGTAAAAAATACAAACACTATAATTAATTTATAGAATACATATAAACAACATATTAATATCTTGATTAATTAACCAATATAAATTATTGTGTTATTTTGTACATTTGTTCGAGCTATTTACGTAAACAAATTTTGATTATGTTATCATCATTATCATCAAGTGGAGTCCTCGGTAAAAAAATTGTTCTTCCATTTTGTATGTGGGTGGGTGTTTCGTATGTAGAAAGTGTGAATGTATGTGGGTGAGCGTTAATGTTTTATCATAGGAGATTAAATAATTAAATAGAGTAAGCTAAATAACCATCGCTGTACTGAGATAAAGCAGAGTTAAATAACTGCTTCTGTCTGCCTCGGAACGGGCCCATGCTCAGTTAGGTAGATCTTATGTTCTACCATGCTCTCAAAATACTTGTAGAATTTAAAAAAACACAGTAAACTTCGCTAAGTATTCGGAGACTCGACTGTATCATCGGGCGATTAGAAAAAAGTTAATTGAAATAAAGTATCTGAAATAAAAGATAAGCGAAGTTAATAAAGTCATTTGGAAGTTAAGTACCTACATACCTCTACTATATATTTTTCAATTTATCTTGAAATGGACTTCCAACAAGTACCTATGGTCAATAATATCGATTTTTTGTAAAATTTAATGTATTAACAAATAAATAATAATGATTAATTCAGTCAAATATGAAAACCATTTTCTAAATATGTTTTTCTTGATAATTATAAACGTCTTCTAGTCTAGTGCATAGAAACTAGTGTATGATGAGTAGGTACTCGTAACTCATACGTTTAATATGGAAAATAGACCAATTTAAAAAGATGAGTCCATTGCCAAGGCCACATAGTAGGTATCTGTGTACAAAACACACCTTGAGATACTTGAATAAGATTAATACTTAATTTTACAATGTATAAAATAATGCTTAAAAATCCTCTTGGATTCCCCGCCAAACATAAGTATACTAGTATTTTCTGTGATTTTTTTAATGTCCTATAAAAGGCATCATATTATGGTAATTTGTAACGATTGTTTCTGTCTACTATAAGTTATTGATCACGAGAGAGACGTCTTTCAGACAGAACAATGACCTGATAAGTTGAAAGACGTCTCTCTCGTGATCAATAACTTGTAGTAGAAAGAAACATCCATCCATCCATCTTCTTCCCCTTGTCCTAGTTGGGTCGGGGGCCCATTGCGCCTAGGTACCTCCTCCAGAGATCCCTGTCCACCGCTGCTTCCAGGACCTCTGGCCACTCCAAACCAAATCTTTCATCACACAAGTTTGACACCTGCCCTTGCCAGCTTCTTCTAGGGCGGCCCACCGGTCTTCTGCCCTCTCCCACAGCCTCCAAAGATCTAAGTGGTAGTCTGTCCTCTGGCATGCGGAGAACGTGACCCAGCCATCGCAACTGCGACCTCTCTATATGCAGGAGTACCGGTTCCACATTGAGAGCCTCACGAACATACGTATTCCTTATACGGTCTCTCAATGACACACCAGCCACTCCCTTGAGGAACCGCATTCCCGCTGCCTGTACCTAACCTTGATCTCACGCTCTCCGTGAGCATCCAAATCTGGTGTCCATATGTGAGGATAGGGCGGTAAATTGTCTTAAATATGGCCATTTTCGTCCGTTGGGTCAGCTCGGATTTATGTATTATCGGGTTTTTAAGGGCTTTCAGCACATTTCCTGCCGACACAATCCTCTTGTCTATGCACGTAGAAAGAAACACTTGTTTCAAATTACCTAATTATGGAATTCTACTACGTGTGCACCTACACAATTAATAATGCATCATAATATTATATTCCCATAACATCACATAAAGAGATAGATTCGCAATAAAGCATCGTTAAATACCCAGATCCATCGATCCATCATGTGGGGCAGCCAGTATTGAAGGACACGCTGACCCCCCAAATATCTCAGAAGTCTAGGGATGAGGACTTACATTTACCCCAATATAATGTAAATCAACTGCGTGACTGTGATAAACACGCAAATCGTCTATGGCAATCAAAATTTTAAAAAAAATTGAATGAATGGCATATTACTGGCCTATCGCTGCATTAAATATATTTAATTTCTTGTTACGATAACAAGTAATTATTCTGCTGGCTACCACACTTGGGGGATGTGCTGTGATGGTGTAGATAGATAGATTAATGTCTTATACTGTATATTTTAATGTCTTGTTACGATAACAAGTATATTTTAATCAAATATTTTAACTCGTTATAATATATTTTAATGTCTTGTTAGATAACTAATAATTATTATGCTGGCCACCACACTTGTGGGATGTGCTGTGATGGTATTGATCATTAATGTCTTATACCTACTTAAGTAGATTATCTTATTCAAAGATCTGCCTCTTGCAGGATTTTCAAAAGAGTTGATAAATAAAGGATATCTAGAAATAGAGAGAAAAACTCTGCATTTAAGTGATATATATGTACAGCTAATGTCTTTAGGTATTCCAAGCTATAATATATTGTGTGTGGCATTATAATGTTTGTCTACTTCAAGGGCAGTGTGCTAAGGCAGGTGCCCTTGATCATGCTGTGCTGGAGGCTCCCAAGGCCGGTTCCTGACCCTCAACCTGACACGACTCTGAGATGCATCCATTAATTATCATACTTTTTATATTATTGCACATCAGTGGCGGAACTGGACTATTTATATTGGTCATGCTTTCCTAATCAAGTTACCTGGTTCAGCATTATAAGTTGGTAGATATATAAATTTTGTGAAATATCTGAGCTTTTAAGATTTGTTGGATAATGACAATGGATGCAATATTATAAAAGCCGAAAATTGCTTGAAAAAATAAATAAAGAAATAAATAAATTTGTTGAGTTGGATATTAGTTATTAGTGTGAGTGGTGGACCTTTCTCCTTTTTTGATTCTTTGCTTCACTTTCATCATTTGATATTATTGTAGTAATATAAGTAAATACTTGCCATTTCACATTTCTTCATTTGATATTATTGTAGTAATATAAGTAAATACTTGCCATTTCACATTTCTTCATTTGATATTATTGTAGTAATATAAGTAAATACTTGCCATTTCACATTTCTTCATTTGATATTATTGTAGTAATATAAGTAAATACTTGCCATTTCACATTTCTTCATTTGATATTATTGTAGTAATATAAGTAAATACTTGCCATTTCACATTTCTTCATTTGATATTATTGTAGTAATATAAGTAAATACTTGCCATTTCACATTTCTTCATTTGATATTATTGTAGTAATATAAGTAAATACTTGCCATTTCACATTTCTTCATTTGATATTATTGTAGTAATATAAGTAAATACTTGCCATTTCACATTTCTTCATTTGATATTATTGTAGTAATATAAGTAAATACTTGCCATTTCACATTTCTTCATTTGATATTATTGTAGTAATATAAGTAAATACTTGCCATTTCACATTTCTTCATTTGATATTATTGTAGTAATATAAGTAAATACTTGCCATTTCACATTTCTTCACCCTCGTCGCTATATTTTTGCTTTGGTACGGGAATTTTAAATATTTCACGATCTCATCAATTTCGTGTGAAATTTTTCTCAGTATTCACCCCTCTTCCTCTTGTCCCCCATTTAATTATAAATATATATATATAATATATATATGTATTAATCCTTGGTGAATGTATGTTTTTTTTTTATATATTTTTTACGCAGCACGCCTCGATACAGGGCAACCTAGTGAGGCTGCTGCAACTTAATTGAAGATAATTGGTGATATATATAAAAAAAAAAAAAAAAAAAAAAAAAAAAATACGTCACATCTCTGGTTAAAACTATGAAATAAATAAATATAAATCGCATACTTTCATTTATGTGTAAAGAATTGAAAACAAAGACATCTTTGCAGTGTGTAATATGATAGATCATAGAAAATTGCAGTCAAGGTAGGTGGTCGGTGTCTCGTACTTTCAATAGTAAATTTTTGGGTTCAATTCCATCCGTTGCTGAGCCATTCTATCTTCAGGACACAAGTTATTTTGTTTTGTTTTTTTTTTTAAATCCAGATTCATCTTCTCGTCTAAAAAAGTTACACGTACCATTATAGAGTTGCGGTTCTTTTTGCATGTATAGAAAGAACGCTACTGTTTGTTATCTATATATTGTCATGTATTCATTATTGTTTAAATTGTTACACAGCTGTACTTAGGATGAGCAATAATGATCTATATCCGTTTAATAAATTTTAATAAATTGATTTTTATCTTTTAAACAATTTACTATATATTTTTTATTATTATTTGCTTTACAGCTCTTGGTACTAAAAAAACAAAATTCATATTAAGTCTTGGCTAATTATTATAGATGTCTCAAGTTAATTCTGAGTAAATAAAAAAAACTTTATTTACAAAACAATTTGTTATCACTGGTTTAATGAAGTAGAGCTTACACACAAATCTTTTTTATCCATAGCATTTATGTATTTATTTATATATTCATTCTTTACTGTACACTGATTACAGTACATACAATTTTATAGAAAAATGTATTAAAATAAGATATTATCAACATACAGAGTGCGAGTTAATCGCAGACGCGCGATCTCTTCCAACTAACCAATTCCATTTCTCAATATTTAACTGAAGATAAATTTTTGACAATTACAAGGAATAACTATTGCCAGGCACTAAATTGATCTATACATACCATCACGGCATATCCCAGAAGTGGGGTAGACAGCAACTCATCCTCTCCGTGCCATAAAAAAATGAGACATTCAGGATGGGTGGCAAATTTCATAGCTGAATCTAAGATGTAAATTGTCTATTTTTAGGACACCTGCCTTTTACAGGATACTCGAAAACTTACAGAAAAGAGTGGAAGATCAATTCCTTACCGGGTACTCCACGAAATAAACCCGGAATAATATTGAAATAACGCTAATCTCCGTTATAGAGTGAAGGATTACTTAGTTAAGTCTTACAGATGGAATAGCGGTTATTCTTTCTTTGTGAGTTTGGTTGTGAACAATTTGATATATTTCAGCAAAACATAAAAATGCAACCGTGTTATTATATTTTTTATTCACTGATTCATACCTTTTTGTAATTGTGATCCGCTGTGGAGGATGTAATGGTATATAGATATAAATCTACCATAGATTATAGTATGATAATACTCCACCCTAACGACTATAGCAAAAGCTGAACTAGTTATTGTTATTATTTACAACCCAAAGCTAGAAGAATTGTGAAAATGATGGTTGCTCCATTGTTTTACTTCAATAAGGTACTTACCCATCTCTGCAATGCTAGCAGTAGTACACAAACTTGGAAAAATATTCTTCTTATTCCTTTAGTATCATCTGAGCCCCTCAGGTCCCCCAGAGTGGTTGGCGATCACTCTGGATAATGCTTTTCTGTCACATGCTGTTCGCACCAGCTCTCCCATCTGTGTTATTCCGGTCCATTGCCGTATATTACGCAACCACGACATCAGCCTCCTTCCCACTCCACGACGTCCCTCAATCTTCATCTCTACTATTAACTGCAGAAGCCGATATTTATCGCCTCGCAGGATGTGGCCCAAATATGAGACTTTATGAACCTTAATATTAGTCAAGAGCTCTCTATTTGTTTGCACATAAAAATAATATAAATTAATGGAAGAACATAATAGAAATTAATAAATTATTGATTGTGTCGGTGTACATGTGGAAGAATTCCATAATTAGATAAATTGAAACAAGTATTTCTTTCTACTATACATAGATTATACTCTTAGATCGTGAGAGAGACGTCTTTCGACTTGTCAATAAGAATAATCGGGTAAGTTTATCATAGGATATGTCGTGATAGTGTGGAAAATAAATAAGTAGATATAGTGAGTTACAATCCATTGGATTGGTCTGCAACGAGTTTGGATTTTCTTCTCCATTCCTCCTTATTTTCAGCTCATTGTTGGCTGATTTTTTTAAGGAGTTGCCTTTTTTATTTATTTATTTATTTATTTATTTATTCTTTTTGCACATCATCATTACATAACAGTGTTAACAAAATAATATAAAATTTTAGAAACTAGGACGATGTGCAGTGGCGAGATTATCACTATAAAGTGATTTCTTCCATCTAACTAACTTCCATCTTCCATCTTTTTTCGCCTACCCTGGTTAACACCTCTTCGTTTTCGACGTGTTTCGACCAATGAATCTTCAGCATGCGTCTGTTGCACCATTTCTCAAAGGCCGCCAACCGTCCGCTTTTATTCTTGCTGAGGTACCTAAAATTAAATTTAAAGTTAAACAAAAAGCGCTCAATAGTCCAGATTTGTGAACTTCTGCCGTGAAGTATCAAACTAGGTATCAGTAGACAATGTTATTTCTTTATAACTACATGTTATGTAGGCAAGACAGGATTCCATGTAAACGATTTATCCAACACTATGATTTATGTGAGGAATTCTGAGTATACGTCGAAACAATTTGAACAATTCTCTGCAAAGAAACATTCATTACATTTATTATTAATTGTTCTTTTTTTGTTTGTGTAAGCAAGCCCGCTTTAATTGTGATGGCAAGGTTCATTTTTATTCATTTATTATATTATTTCTGTAGATTATTCTATATTTTATTTTATGAACAAACATATGCCAACAAGTCAAATAAATAAAACATTTGTGTTTAAGTTGTGCCCCATTACAGAGAAAAATGTATTGAGCCCCGAGCTACCCTTCCTCAATATAGTCAGTCCTCCCATAATTCGTACAAAGTATCCATCTAGACCACAAAACCTAATATTATCGATATATAAATAAAGTTTATGGAAGGTCTCAGGCCATGGATGATCGTTGATATGAAGAAGATCGTTGGACGGAAGTAGATACAAGGGAAGGGATTTATCGAAGATGGACACAAAATTACTGAAAAAAGAAGAAATTTTATATGAAATACAGTAGTAAATAAATAAATTTTGGTTGTTGATTGATGCAAAGTAGAACTTTGAAAGGAACTTAGTGCAGCAAGCCTCGAGCAGTAGAAAGTTGAGGATTATGGGAAAGACCTCTGTCTAAAGATGGACACAAAATGGCTTAGTAAAAAAAAACGATGTGAAATCACAAAGCATACGTAACTACAGTTAAGTTTTAACAGTAGGTATTAAAACAATATAATTCCCGTAGGTGGATCATCGCAATCTTACATATTTTAATAATCAACTCAGATATTATATTGGAGAAGAGAAGATTGGAGCCTTACTTCAAAAAAATCTGGGAACATAAATGTCAATTTTGTGACTTTTGTCAATTTTGTGGATTGGAGAGAACAGAAAAAATGAAGGAATTTAATGTTACCTAATATTTATATTTGTAGCACTGCTCAAAAATATTTCAAGAATCGGCGAAATCACGCGCCCTTGCTCCACTCCTTCTGCGAGAAAATAATATCACACGTCAACTACACATACGAAGAAGAGTATTTTTCTTTGACTTCGTGACGACAGACCTGGCACCGATCGCTCCGGGAGTGGTGGTCCCGTCGCAGATTTCATATCTTCGATGGGTCTCTGCATTCTCAATACTGCGGGACAACCTGCCACGTTTGCTGGGCCTATGGGTGAGAGCTGGATTGATCTTACGCTTTGCACTAATGATCTGTGTACGGAGCTCTCTAACTGGAGGGTTCACGTTGGTGAAGTTTCGAGCGACCATCGGCTTATCACTTGGTCGGTTGGTGGTTCGTTCGAGATTGATCCATACGGTCTTTGGAGCTTCCGTTGCTCGAATGCTGATTGGGAACTCTTTGGTTTTGCTTTGAAAGTTGAAATGAGAGATTTTGCTTTGTGGAAGTGTGAAGGTGCCGAATCACTAGGGGAAAAGTTTAACTCAGCGGTTGTTCAAGTTGCTACCGAGGTGCTGGGTAAATGTAGACCTGGGGGAAAGAAGTCCACCAATTGGTGGACACCAGAACTCACGGTTCTGCGACGCCAATTTAAGTCAGCCGAAAGGGCCTATGGTCCTGTCAGAAAGGGTAGCGTAATGCGGGACTCTCCTGCTGGCAAGCGTCTCCTTGAGTCGCTTCAGCGTGCGAGGGGCTCCTACCATCTGGCCATAAGGCATGCAAAGACCTCGGCCTGGAAGGAGTGGATCACAGAAACTGGAAACGCCGAACCTTGGTCTGTGACGCGCACAGCTGTCAAGACCAAAAGGTCCGCCGATCATTATCTTACTAGTATTGTTGCTGGCGGTAATGAAACTGTGTGCATTGATGACACACTGCGGGTCCTCTTAGATGGGTTAGTGCCACTGGACTCGACGTCCACGGACAGCCCATTTCATGCAGGGTTGCGTGTTCTGGTGCGCTGCCTTAACGCTCGAGAGACTATAGATGCTGCAAGCGTCGTGACTCACAGCGAACTAAATGGGATCATCAAAACATTAGGTCCAAAAAAGGCCCCAGGGATTGACAGACTGAATGGTATGATAGTCAAAAACGTCTGGAAGAGTTGTCCAGCGGAGATGCTACAGCTCTTCCAGCGTTGTATGAAAGAGGGTGTTTTTCCAAAAGTATGGAAGAAAGGTTTGCTCAGAGTGATACCTAAAGGCAATGACAAGCCGCTGTCGGACCTCAAGGCGTACAGACCGATTACCTTGCTGCCTTCCTTCGGCAAGATCCTCGAGATCTTGGTGAGGAACCGGCTTGGACTGGCTCTGACGCAGGGGAGTTCTAAACAGTTTGGCTTTAGCCGGGGTCTCTCTACTGAGCATGCCATTGAAGCTTGTCTGAAATGGAAGGATGAAAGGCGAGAAAATAATGTACTGGGTGTCTTCTTGGATATAGCTGGGGCGTTTGACAATGCGTGGTGGCCGCTTATCCTGGCCAAATTGAAGATACGGGGCTGTCCCCGCTGGTTGTATGACATAGTCTGCAGCTACTTCAGCGAAAGGTCTGTGGTAATTCACCACGCAGGGCATTTAGTTGAGAGGGAAGTCAGCATGGGCTGCCCACAAGGATCGGTCCTTGGACCGTTTCTTTGGAATGTCCTATTTGATGACCTTCTGAGGATGGAGCTGCCGCCTGGTTGCACAATTTTTGCATACGCCGATGATGCACTTCTCTTACTCTCCGGAGATACGAGGAGTGCGATCGAAAGCAAGTTTAGTATCGCGATAGATCGCATCTTGACGTGGGGCAGGGTGAATAGGCTTGTTTTCTCACCGAGCAAGACCTCCGCGCTGTGGTTGAAGGGTGTGCTGGGAAGGGGCAGGAACCCGGTGCTTCGGATGGATGGGCATCCTGTGAGGGTTGTCGATGAAGTCCGATACCTGGGGGTTGTCCTTGACAGGGGCTTCACCTTTCTTCCGCACGTGCGAGCGACTGCCGAAAAAGCGGGAGTGTTATTTCACACTCTACGCAGACTCAGTCGTGGTACTTGGGGCCTTAAGGCGCGGACTGTGCGTACCATTTATCGGGCGACGTATGTGGCTCAGGTCACTTATGGTGCTCGTGTTTGGTCGCACCGTCTTGCTGTTGGTTCTGTGTCCGCGGCGGTCTTGAGGGGACAGAGACTCCCCCTGCTCGCCGTCACCGGTGCGTATAGAACGGCCGCTAGCGATGGCCTTCCTGTCATCGCTGGTGTGCTGCCCGCGGATTTAGAAATTTTAGATTGTGTAGCCAGGCGTAAGCTCAAGGCTGACGGCAATGTTGAACATCTCGGAATCTCCGTTCATGCGGAGCCCGGGACTAGAGGGCTCAGTAGGGCAATCGGCATGATCCGAAAGAGAACTTTGGAGGTCTGGCAAGATAGGTGGGATCGGGGGAGAACTGCTAGATTGGTCTACAGTTTTCTCCCTGACGTATGTGAGAGAATGAAAAGGCGATTCCTTTCCCTCAATCACCATGCCGTACAGCTTGTGACGGGACACGGTGATCTAAAGGGCAGGTTATATGACCTTGGCCTAGCGGAGAACCCGTGGTGTGTTTGTGGGTTGGGGGCGCAGTATGCTGGGCACATCCTTTGGGAGTGCTCCGTGATGAATGATGCTAGAGATGCAATGATAGATGATATGAGTGAGAGCACTCCCAGACCAATTTGGTTTGGGGAGGTTCTGCAATGCCCGAGGAACCTTAAAGCATTTTTGGTGTTTGTGGATGTATGGGTATCTCGTTGGGAGCTTCTGCGTCAGCCGGGTTCACCCCCGCCTGACGCGGGAGAGTCTTAGGGTTGGTTTTTGCCCTTTGTGGCGTTGGCGCGATAGTGAACTCGTTTTCTCGTTGTATCGTCCTGTCTCCCTTGGTGGAGAGTAGGTTTGGGAGGTATGTCCCTTTTGGGAGGGTTTAATGTTTTCACACCATTCAGCGCTGGTGATTCTCGGGCTCGCGCCTTCTGAACGCCAAATAACAAGTTTCTGGACACCTCACTTCGGCTTTTGTTACTCAGCAATGTTTATATATCATATTTACTCGATGTTATCTACCTTATATTAATTGTACTTTATTTTGTCCTGTTTTATGCTTTTTTTTATTTAATTTTGTATTTTTTTTTTTTTATTCAATAAAATAAACATACTTTCAAAAGGGGCATTGAAGAGAGTGTAGTTTAAAAGATTCCCACGACGGCGGTTTTAGCCGGTTGGTCCTTCAGACCTGCCCAATGGCCCGCCCGTGAGGACAATTTTGGTTTGAATGTGCGGATAAATAGGAGTCTATGACTCCTGAAATATCCGGGTGTGAGGTGGGTCTCTCTTCAATGACTTCGTGTGGATATCTTGGCCACATACGCAAACTTACCCTAAGGGTACATTTAAATCTCATCATTTCACGAATAACACATAATAACATTAAAATGACATGATTGCCTGTAAGAATCATTGCAAATAAAATAAAAACAATCAGCTGATGCACGATAAAATAATAGTGATAGTAGATATAATATAAACAATAATGTTATAATTAATATAAGATGTGCCTACTGCCTAGGTACTACATATGTAGTCTGGTGGTTGTTTTGTGTAACTGTGTGTATGATATTGTGTGTAATTCTGTGTAATAATAGGTACAAACTTTACCATTTAATTTTATTTCTTTGCTCCCAGGTTCGCATCCCATCTGCCTGGCGCGGCGATGCAAAGATAAAATCATAATTATTAATAATATTACATACATAATATGTAGGTATCAGACCATTAAATCGATTTAAATTGAGCAGTGTAGCGCAAGAATAGCGTAATCCACGTGATTATGGTAGGAAGCAGTGCCTTATAGTGAGGATCACCTTGTAGGGATATTATGTAGAATATTTGTAGTTTTGGGGAGGATTTTATCAGGAGAGCCTTTTTGGTGAATCCTAAACACACTGTTTGAAAAAAAATTGATCATTATGGTTGGCTGGTATAGGAGTTCCGATCTTGAAGCTTTCAGGGGAAAGTGGTGGAAAACAAAAGTAGTTTAATCCACAGTTTCTGAATTTCTTACTGGATAAGCCCAATGTGTTGAGAATGGAATTTACTAATCATTGGTGATGTATTTGACCCTTCTCGAGCTACTGTATGATTGGTTCAATACCGATGCGTTTTATTAATAAAATTTGGTCCTAATTCAATAATTTATAATTTTTGTTATAAGGCATATCAGATTACCACGACATGACGCCAATATTGGATATCAATAGTTCAACATAGACTTCTATATTCTAAGCTTCTGGGCTAGATAGAAGAAGTCCTTCACCGGCTACATTGCTGTCCAGTCTTACACAGTACTAAATAGTTGTCGAATGTTTCCAATAGTGGCTCATTCCGACACGTAACTATAGATTTCTGGGGTTTTCTCAAGCTTTTACTGCATGGAACACCATGTTGTATAACATAACATTTGTAGCGCTGCCTATATGGTAAGCTAAGATATAATATGGCAGCTAATGTATTTTATAATTAAATTGCTTTCTTATCTCGTATGCATTATTTCATTTATTTGTTTTGTTATTTGTATTGTAATTTTAAAGGGCAATTCAGCCGTTAATTGTGTAAATACGTAAAAAAAGTAATAATATGTAAATTTTATTTTTCTTATTTGTCCCATATGCATGAACTGAATATCTGATGTTATTAAAAAAACACAGGCTGCAAGGGTTCAAGAATGGGTAATAGAATATGCAAAGAGAACTAAAAATAATAATTTATATGAATTTATGGTTTAGGCTCTTGTTCCGCTACACAACACATTATACACTACATAAGTTACACTTTATTATTATTTATCTTGTGAGTTAATCATTTTTGTACATCGCTATTTTGCTGTCGATTCATTTTTATATAAAGCTATAAATTAAGATTTATTCAATTTATTTTTTAGGTAGATGTTTGTATTTATTACACGTTTTATTAATAATACGCACAC
This sequence comes from Athripsodes cinereus, assembly GCA_947579605.1. Taxonomy (NCBI): domain Eukaryota; kingdom Metazoa; phylum Arthropoda; class Insecta; order Trichoptera; family Leptoceridae; genus Athripsodes; species Athripsodes cinereus. The sequence goes on from OX388327.1 coordinate 6,027,872, forward strand.
TGCCTTTTACAGGACACTCGAAAAGTCACAGATAATAGTGAGAGCTTATTCTATCGTAAAAACTCCTCGGTTATTTTTAATTTGTCTATTTATTTATCTATATCATTGCAGCATGTCACACAAATGTGGAAGTCAGTAGACTAACTGCATGTCATAAATATTCGGATTGTTCTCTCTGTCTCAGTAAAAATAGATATTCATGATGTTTGACATACGTCATCGCTGAATCGAACGTGTTAAATGTCTTTTTCGCTATACATATATATTAAGTCATTAAGACTGCGAAATGTGTCCTGTTAAGCGCTAAATCAGTAGCAGGGTTAATTTTCAGATTTAATAATTAAAATTCTCAGAGATTATTACTGGGCTACCGACTGCCAATATCAGGGGCGCCCAACTTTTTTTAACACTGGCATATTCAAGAGAAGGTACACTTTATCATTATAACACAAAATCATATAAGATAACTGGAGTATGTAAAATTTGCAATTTAAATGAAATTTTGTAAAGAGCTCATTTGCGAATTTTATATTTATCTTTTTCATTTGAAATATCAACATTAAGCGACGGTCTCTTACGTACAGATTCGTGTGGTGGTGTTTTAACTCGCAGGCACAAGATTGAAAAGCCCTGCTCTGCATACTATATCTTTATTTTTTTGCTTGTTATCTCACCTACACACTCATTACTCCCTATTTTATCAATCCTGTATTTGTATGAGTTGTTTTTTTATCCAGGGACTCGTTAATATGCATTTAAAAAGAAATATTCAGTCCTTGAAAATGCAATCAATATTGCAACATTTACATACAACCCTTGTCGGTCTTGGATAGAATATGTTAACCAATATTTAAGACAATATAATAATATGTAAAAAGTAGTATTCATATAAAAAAATAATAATAATAAATTCGTCCAATTTTCAAAAAAAATAATAAATTCTGCCTTTGACCAATACCAAATTCTGTTTAAAAATCACATTTTTTACAGCCCAAATTCACTCTGCTTTCTTATTGAACGCAGTTTATTTTTAAATATTGTATGATCATTGACACTTTTATGTTCTTTAGGCAATTAATTAAATATATAATATTGATAATATTATTCAACACACACCTTATCTGCACAACCGACTGATTGTGCATACTCTCTTTAGTAAGAATCTTATGAATCGGCTTAAGCTGGTTTAAGTACATTATACCCATGTTACTTTCATCGATCCCACCAATTCTTGTCAAACATATGATTTGAATTACCATTTTACTAGATTAGTTAATAAGGAGTATGTAAAAATAATAAATAAATAAAAAATAATAACCCACAGAAAAAAAAAATTTCGAAATATACTTAAGTAAATATATGTTAAGCATAGTTTTCGCATTTTACTGAATTTTTCTCACCTGCGTTAGTGAAAATATCAAGAACGTTACTTGACAGACACTTCTGTGTCTGAGTGAAATTAAAAAATAAATGTTTTTGGTGTTATGTTGTTTTTTGTTGAAAGAGACGTCTTTCATCTTACAAGGATATTGTCAATTCTCTGGCTGCTTAGTTTTGTTATTTGCGCTTTGTGTCCAAATCCAGTCTAATAATTTAAAATGATTTTTGAAATAACCTCTTTTACCGGATATTTCAAGGACTCATATTTGTCTCAAGGTGAGATCTGTTACGTTAGCCGTGTCCCGTGTCCATCCCCGACTGACGTAGTAGGGTTGGAAATGCTGATGGACTTGAGAGAGAAAAAAATTACACTTCTTAGTAGTCAAATAATAAAATAATAATAACATGCATTTCTATAAAATACCAACGAATCGTGGTTGATGCATTCACCTTGTTAAACCACATGAGACATTTAATGTATTTTATTGTGGCAAGAATGAAAAACTGGATTGCAGCATTCATTTATCTTAACACATGTCTGGAATAATTATAGGTGATAACCACGGGATTAAACGCGCAGGATGACTGGACGGAATACATACAAAGAGAGAGACGAAGCAATCCATTTCAATTTCAATTCAACTAGAAATGGAAATAAATTTGCTCGATGTTTATGATTTTTTATACTTTGTTAGTCTGTTGCCCGCGATATGTTGTTATTACCTTACTTACCTGCTCTACATATTTACATCTTCATTTAATTATAAAATATAATTTTCCACTATTAGTTGGAAAGAAAATAACATTGTGGCAGCAATTAGGGAATGGAGGAAAATCCGTTTGATAAATCAATAAAATATCTCGTATTGTCTGTCCAGTTCCAAAGCTATACAAGTTGATTATGATTAAATGGTAATACACACAATCAACACAACTCTTTCTACTCCAAAAACCAATAACTTTAAAAAATATACTAATACCTACCCTTTATATATTAAATGTTTAGTAATGGGAAAAAAAATGTTACTAAGTACCTTTTTCAATTCCACAAATAAATACTCGTATTTTGAATTGTTAAACTGTTGAACGGAAGAAAGACAGCGTATGCTTTTAACAGTGCGATTATACCTAATATATATTTCACTTTCTGTTGCATTTTTAAAGCAATTTATAAATGTATCAAAATTACAAAAATGGCGATTATTCGAATAAAAGACATTTATCTATTTATTTTATTCTTCCCTTTACATTGGTTGCAATATACAAAGTATCATAAAAATATCAGTTAAACAATTCAATGAACAGAGCGATGTCTTCCAACTAACATTTCTTCTTCTGGAGTTGTGGAATTGCGGACAGTCGATATAATATTCCGTGTTAACGGATACATTCCGTGTTAACGGATACATTCCGTGGAGTCCCCAGCAAAGAATGGATCTCTTTTTCTTTTCCGCAAGTTTTTGAAGGAAGTCGTAATACAATGCACAATAAGTGAATTCATCGCTGTATCGCGATATCTTGCTACTACAAATTTTAAGCATATAGTTGTTGTAGTGTGAGAGTATTTTTTTAATCCATCAGTAATAAACTTGGTTCTTCTTATTGATACCTACGATCAAAGCATGCTATGAAAATGTAAAAAAATGATATTTCACATTTAAAAATCGATGCAATTATGATTGAATTAATATCACTAACAAACTAAAATTATCCCTGAGGACATTTTCATATCTTGCAAATACAACACAATCTTTCATTTTGACAGGATAAAATTTGAAAAACAATAATGGTGTTGCGGTTAAAATTGGCGATGCAGTGAGGATGTTGAACTCTGAAAAGGTTGTAAAACATTTTTCAATTAAGTACCTATATTCTTTATGTCTTTTCCCATATGACAAATAAATTTGAATACCTAATATTTTTTGATAAAAAATAACAATACAATTTAGTTTCCGTGTACCTACTTAAAGATTATATTAAGGGTACTCGAAATCAGTATGTTAGAGGAAAATACAACAATGTGTAGAAATGCAATTTATCAGTTTGGCGTTCAAAGCTTTTTTTAAATAATTACATTTTGGTACTACTTCGAACATGCTTATCAACATGAAAATACTTTCAAACAACTATGTAAATAGTAAATTAGGCAGTCTACTGTTAGGAAATAATCAATATGAGAACACAAAATCTGGAACATGTTCATAGTGTTTCTGTTGTAAGAGATATTGTATTTAATTAGTGCTGGCATCACTGATTCGAGAGTTTTACCCCTGAATCCCTGAGAGTTATTGGACATTCAGTTTTCTTTTGTCAAGATGCAATATCTTCTTCACACATTGTGTTATTATTATTTTTTGCTGTAACAAAACAAAACATGAGCAGATAATTATTTTATGTATACATATTTTATTTAATTGACTTTATTATACAGTTTTTAACATTATTTAAATTAATTTTATATCAGCTTATATATTTCATTTGATGTTTCTCATTGATCTATTGTTTTTGATCCACTCATATATTTATTATTTTTAATTGATTTAAATTTCTACACTTTTATAGTATTTTATTTGCTAAGCATAATTATTGTTTTTATTAATTTTTTTTATATTTGCCTGTAAACACGGTTTGCTATATTGACTTCATTATTATTGTTATATTTGTAATTGTGTTATTCACATTCTGATAATGTATTTTTTTGCTAATTTTCTTGTTTTTGTTTTATGTCTATGTAAGGAAATTGTCTGTATTACTTGTACATGAGTCATTACAATAAAAGGCTTTTATGCCGTTGAATGTATAAATAAATAAATAAATCACACAGTTTCAGCTAGTAGCAAATTAAAATATGAATCTTGTATTATGGTTACCGACGCGACGATACACAGATAAATAATGCACTGAATACATATACATGCAACACCCAGACTCAAAACGATTTGAAACGTGACATTAATCATTTTACCCTGGCCGGAAATCGAACCTAGATCCTCAAGACTCAAAGGCCAGAGAGCGCTACTTCGGTATAAGTTATACTTATATTATTTATTTATTTGCACATGTTTAGAGATTTAATTTACTTGTCTTCAAAGTGTGTGGTTTGGTTAATACTGCAGATAAATCTTGCTCTTCTGAAGATGTAATTTTTTGATGAATTTCTAGGAGTTATTGTTGCCCTTCGCTAGGCAGCTAGCTAATTATATAACACGCTGGATGCCAAACGACGAGCTGCAACTCTCCAAGATTTTACACAAACAAACATTATATCTTTTTCTTCTTCTCTCAATTGATACCTGTCCATTACTACTCCAGAGATACCTGTCCATTACCGCAACTGCTTGCAAGAGTTCTGGCACCTTAAACCAAGTCTTTCACTACACATGTGTTTATAGACCCGTCGGCTTTCTTCCATCTGTCATAGTTTTCGAAAACCTTAATGAGAGCATTATTCCGGCATGCAGAGTACGTGACCTAGTCATCTCAAGTGTTACCTCTTTATAATATGCAGTAGGAGTATCGGTCTGTCTTGAAAGCCTTGGGAAAACATATTTTGGTACTGCATCAAATCTATCGTTATCTCTTCAGCTATATCCTCACGTCGCATCTTTTGTGGAGCAGGCAGAAAAGGGAGAACGTCAAGAGTCAAGTCGATCTGTTCTTACACACTTCTTTCCCTTCCTCCACATTTATGCATTTATTCTTATACATGTTCACTGACATGATATTCTCAATCAAAGTATAGTAAATCAAGTGCCCCTCCATTACATATCACTTTTCAGATGTTTTCTAATTAAAAAAAATAAAATAAAAGAAAGGTAATGCAAAATTAGGATTCACTATAAATTATTGTACTACCTATGTACATACATACATTAAATATATTATTTCACATAATACATTTTTAATTTATTTATTTCAAACTTAGACTTGATATAATTTTTTTTAAATAACATTATTTTAACAATGATTTAAAGTTTGTCAATCAAAGGATAACGGTTAACTAAGCATGTGTAAGAGGAAATGTCTAAATATATATACAGTGTTCATTCTGCATCAGCAGGATATGATATATAATTAGTTATATATTGTTATATATTATTTTAGGTTATATCCTTATCATTTATATAATTAACACTTCATGAGACACGCTTGATATTTTTATGTGCTAAATAAGAAATGAGATTTGGTGAGGTGAGGTGAAATGAGGTGAGATTTGTAATGTTTCCAGCTAAACCGCCGTTTGTACCCGCGTCGTACTGTCATTCACATCATCATAAATATCTAATTATATTGTTTTATACACCTAGGGGCAAAATAAACATTTTTGTGGAATAAGTGAATGAATAAACTCGTGTGGTTGGTAAATAAATCCACAAGCTAACGAATGCTCAATTTCCAGGGACCTCAAGGAGGCAAAGTTGCGCTCGAAGAATGCAGGGGACCGGGAAACTTGGAAGATGTGGACTAGGAGAGCCGACCCCAATTTTAGTTGTCGTTTCAAATATCACATGCGTGTCACAAAGTGTTAATAATAAAATTAATAACAATAAGCATTGGGTTTTTGATAAGGAAAATTATGTTATTTCATCCTCATAGAAATAAAATGTAGTAACCAATAACAACAAAAATATTCTCTGTTTATGAGATAATTAAATAACAGGGTAAAGTTTATTTTATTAATAAAAATCACTAGCAAATATTGAGAAACGCAAAATAGGTCCATAAGTTGTCGAATTCCTAGTAAAAAACTTTTGTTCAGCGATGAGGTGTGTCACCGAAGACGAGAACCTTCAATTCAATCCTACCTATTTTTTTTGTAGTATTGTCAAATGCTAGGCATTAGCTTAAGACTTAGAGAGACAAAATAAGAAAAGAAACCGTCCGACAAAAGGCAAAAGTCGTTGACATTGTTGATAAAGTCTCCAGACTGAAATGACAATGAGCTGGTCATGTGGTAAGGCACGAGAACGGCAGGGGGACTTCCAGAATCCTTGAATGGAGGCCGTGGGAGGACAAAAGAAGTGTGAAAAGATCCCAAAAAAGATAGTTGACGATATTGTCCAGATGATGGCAAAATAGTGGTATCGTGTTGCTCGAGATAGAAAAGTGTGGAATAATTTTGTAGAGGCCCATATCCAGCAGTGGAGAGAAAAAGGTTAGCAATAAGCAGTTAGTAAGAAAGTGATTGCTTTCATCTAACGACGACTGAATTAATAATAAAAGTCTCCCGCTCATTTTTGTACGCTTTCGAGTGTTCTGTATAAATGAGGTGTTAGTCGTCACGGAGGTAAGTTATATAGATTATCTAAGGGAAACATATTAAAGCAGATTTCATTCCCAAGTCGATGTTAATACTATTTCTATCTAAGAGTTGCATGTATTTATTTTAACTAGCCGACCACAAACAGTATATTTATTTATTTTATAATAATCTAACATGTACTTGACGTACCTAACTAATTAAATCACATTTGTGGTAAATAAACCAAATATCAATAAACAAAAATAGGTGAGCTATATACTATGTAAGCTTCGTTAATAATTATACTCTTTCTTAGAAATTATTTTGTGTACCTACTTGAAAAATAATATTTCCTTGGTGGAGTCCCCTGTTAAGAATAGGTCTACCCTTTTCTGTAATTTTCGAGTATCCTGTAAAAGGCAGACACTTGACAAACATCCCGCAAAAGACATTTGATTAAAATTTTCAATTCAGCTGTGATGGGGTATGCCACCCACCCTGAATGGCTTACTTTAAATGACACTTGTTGTATGTTTATAACATGCGTTTCGAGAGTTTAACACTATAAATAAATTACACTTTCCACTCTCCTATGAATAGACTTCATAGACTGGGAAATCTGGTTGGGGATAACACGCATATTTTTATTGACAATTTCCTCAAATTCAAACGTGAAGTTATAACATATTTAAGTGTATAAATTGACAATTGACATTTGGCATTTGTGGTTTGTTGTTTGTCTATGGATTTTTTATTGAACTCTCAATATCAGAATTCTGCGATGTTTTATATCTTTATTCGGTATATTGTTTTTACCCTTACGAATTGACACTAAATAGCTTATTATATATTTTTACTTTTTAACATTTCAACATATCGACCACTTTAAATTATTTTATATCTCGTTCTTGACTTTTCTATAGTGACTGACATTCCTCAGGTGGTCTAATAATATTACATACCTTTGACTTTTTACTTTTAATTTTTGACATCTATTTTAAATTACTTGTATTTTTTGACATCCCACTTGTTTTGGTAAGAATATTTCATGCTGACTATGTAAAAGTAATTATCAAGTTGACATATACATAAAATCTAAAAAAAAAAAATTCCATTCGTTTTCCCAATGTACCTATATTTAATTTTTTATTCATTTGTGGTTTTTGTTTTATTGTCCATTTAATAATGTGTTGTGTGTCCACATATTTTAATACTGTTTGTGTACATTATGATAATTATGTTAATATTTACATGTAAAAGGCCCAGGCCGTGAATTGATAAATAAATAAATGCGTTCGTCGCGTTGGCTACCCACTTGTGGAAAATGCCATAGTGGTCACGGTAGACTGGACATTTTGGACATTTGCTCAGAGCACTAAATTGCAGGGAGGGCAGAGTTTAAGAGAATCTTTTTTTTGAGAAAGAAAGAAATCATTCGACTGCAAAATGGTAAAATATTGAAATAAAAATCTTTGAAACCGAGAAGATCTTGAAACATTTTAAATTCCTATCGAAAATCTGGATAAGAGAGGGGTAGAAATTTTGAGTACAATTATTCTCACAACTGTAACCTTATATTTACAAAACAATAATAGTGTAAACAAATAGATCATTTTGCTCAGAGCTTCTTTTACTTAATCTTGAGGCCTGTATTACTGCCCACAGTACTGGAGATCAGTTTGATTGGTTTTATTCTGGGTTTCAACACGATAAATAATATTCTTGGCAAACCCAATTTATTAGACATATCTTAAGATGCATATTTTATCTGCGAGTACAGCTTCATGTATGTATATAAAATATGTAGGTAGGTACATATGTGACTGCAGATCATAGTTTTTGGAGATTCGATACTATTCCTAAATCATTTACTTCAATAAAGACGAATTTGATTATAATGATATTATATTTCAATTAACTTAATAAGAATTGATACTTTTATACATATTTACGTGACGTTCACACGCATACATCATCAGCTGATCAGGTTATAAGAGGTTATTAAACTTTGCTGATCTAAAACTCTCATGATCTTAGCAACCAAATAGTTTAGCGCAAAAGCTCTCAAGCCCGATATTTCATTGTGCCCTCATTATAAATTCCACCCTTACTCAATTTATTTTTCTTGAACACCCAATGAAGTTCACACCAAAATAAGAGATAAGAAGAAGAGTGACTCTCACAGATATTTTACAATCCTTATGGATGTGTGTTATTTTTATCATTATTATCAAAATTGGATGCCGATCAATGAAACTTTAATGTAATGATATCGTCATCACCTATATGTTAAGGCTGACAGGTCTGAGGGTCAAACACCTTATATTTTGGAATGAAATGTATGTGATAAAATAAATTTTACTTAATATCTCTTGGATATTTTCGGGTAAGTATTCAAATTCAAATATTTTTTATTTTAAGTAAAATTTACAACTTAATAATATTATATACACACCTTATTACTAAAATAAAACATATTTATTACATATTTGACCCTCAAAATTGAGCAGTGCTCGTGCTAGTAGGTACCTATATCAATTTTTATATAAAAAATAATGATAATCGAGTTTATGTGGGTGGACTTTATATAGATCATCCTAAGGACACGTTGAAAAATCGGGTCTTGATTAATTACACAAATATTTATGAAGAGTAGGATGTTTGATTAGGAATTGAGAAACAGGAAGACAATCTAATGAATTCATTATAGACTTATTTTAAATTTGACTGGTTTAATATTATGTTAAGACTGTGTAGATCAGCAGTTGGCAAACTCCTTAAACCTAAATACTGCAAATGTTTTTATTAATTTACTTATTCTTTACTATTACATTGATTAAAAGCAATTTTACATGGAAATACAATAAATTATTTTAAATACAATCATACAATCAATATACCTACAGAAGGCGAGTTGATCGCGGAGGCGTGATTTCTTCCAACTAACCCGAATAAAAAGTACAGTACCTATTTTAGTTTTTGCTATAAGCCCAAATACAACTTTATACACCTTTCACAGTAAGCTTAAAGCTTGTGTTGTGAAAGTTTGTAGTATTTTGGGAGTGATTTTTTTATTGTATCGATAAAAATGAGATTTCGTATTGTGGACATTTGCTGATCCTTGGTTTAGAATTTAGATAGATAAACTCTTTGGGACTGAGAGCCGAAAGAGAGAGAGAGAGGACATTAAATTTAATGAAATGTAATGTACCTATTCAAAATAAGGATTTGTGGAGTCAAAGTTATTGAATTTGAAGAAACATTATTTTTACTTTGATGAAGAAGATTTTGAGAAAAGAAGGTTTTGGAGATCGTGATTATGGCGACAAAGAAAGTTTTGGAGAGGCGACCGAGAGCAAACACGAGAAATGTTGAAAGGTCCAAAACATAGAAGTTGGAAAATCATACGGGAAGCTTATGTCTAAAGATTGGAACAAAGTGCTGAAAAAGAAAAATACAGTGGGGAAGAGAAATTAATTTGAGGATTATTTTACTGTGCTGTCGATACAATGCATCCCATAGCATGACGTGTGATTGTAATAAACATAATATTATAATATCATAAGGATTAGAGCATTGAACACTTGTGTCCTTATCGTGCCTGTGGTCTATATCATTTCCTGCCCTACCATACCATACCATACCATACACAATACTATACAAATATCCACTATAGCCATCAGTTATATCAGTGTTTGTGCGGAGGAAGGGTATAGTATGCAAAAATCAAATCTCTATTAAAATCAAGTGTCCAGTTCCACAACACAACAAGCAGAAATTAATTTGTTTCACAAATCAAAAATCACATTCATAACACATCAGTCGGAGCGAGACAAGAACGACAATTGGCGAAGAACAAAATACAAAAGAAATGTCTTGTATTCGAGAAATCACGATTTATATTATTTTGGTTTATTTACATTATGCTTTAAAAGTAAAATATTAACGTATCGACTGTCCAATTCCATCAACAAGTAGAAATGTCTTATAATCGAGATATTGCCATTTTTGTTATTTTGCTATATTTATAATTTTATACTCGTACTCTACAAATACAACGCAGAAAGTGAACTCTACTTATAATAATCGCACTGTTAAAGATATGCGCTGTCTTTGTTCTGTTCAATAATTAAACAATTCAATGATTGCTGATCAAAAGTGGAATTGAAAATAAGTAGATTATTTTTTTCCATGACTAAATCTTTGATGTATAGAGGGAAGCATTATATATTTTTCAATGTTATTTGTTTGTGGAATTGGAAGAATAGCGTTTGTTGCGTGTAGGTATATTATCAATTAAATCAAAATTTTCGAAATTTAAAATCGTCAAGTTATGGAACTAGACAGATAATACAGCAATGAATCGTTTTAGTACAACAAATAATTAAACTTTGAATAACTCCACTACATACTATAGCGACAAATCCCAAATGTGAAGAAATAATGGACACACACCAAATAAAATGAATTTCTTTTCAAGGTGTTCCGTATTACGTTAAGTCTTCGGCAGAAAACAAGTATCTCTCTCCTTACTTTAATCTTTTAAGTAAAAGGAATGTATTCTTTGTCGATCACCCTATTTAGGACGTAGTAACTAATCAGTATAGCTATCTTTTTTTTATTGAACAGATCATTGTTAACAATAATATTATATCTCGGAACTGTAGAGAACTGCGTACAACGCTGTAGAGATATTTTTGTAATGCTCTTTCTTGTACATGTAGGTACATATTTGTTAATAAGAAAGAGGAGAAATAAATTGAAACAATTTATTTAATACATTACCGATATTTATTTTACTATTAAAAAAAAACTGTAATAAGCTCCAGTTATTATTCGCCCTTCTTCTGCCCACTTCAAATAGATCTACAATATAGTAATACATAGATATAAGTTTATAAAAAATACAGTTATGGAAAATCAGTAATACATAAATATATAAAATTCAACTATTTATCAGCTGTACATTATGTGGCATATGTGTGTAAACCAAAATGACCAATCATCGACCAACGGTTTTGTGAAATATAATAGTAGATACCTATACATAGTTATTGTGTGTAGATTATCACAAAATAATTCCATGTGAACTAATAAATATCTATTTATTAAGATGAATCTGGATTTTTCTGGAAATTCAAGTACACTCCAGATACCCCCATAGAAAATAATATTCTTGCGTCGTAAAGGTGGAGTACCTAAGTCGGCAGTGGGTGGAATTGGCACATTATTTGTTTTGTTTATATAATTCAGAGAACTATAATAAGAGCAGAAGATATTAAGCTTCGAAAATAGATGTCTTAGGATGATAATAAATGTTGGACGTAGGGGGTATAAGCATGTCAAAAATGATACTGTGCGCTAGCGCACTACAAAAAGATTGATAATTTCTGTACATACGGAAGAGACCACGGTCTTGGATGAGTTACGTTTTGAAAATATCCAATGATACTTCTTACATACTTAATAAGACACTACCTAATTTCATTCTGCAGGTAACCCCATATTACAGATTGAAAATCTGAGAATCTATCACCATGAGTGGTCCATGATCCACCTCGCCGTAGCTACAAAATACATAAATATATCTATGTATCTATATACCATCATGGCATATCCCGCAAGTGAAGTAACCCGCAGACTAGTTGCGTGTGATAAACATGCAAGCCGTCCTCTCCGTGCCAAAAAAATAAGTCATATACATAGTATAAGTAGTTATTATAAGTATATAATTATATTGAATTAAGTATAACCTGATGACAAGCTCATTAGAGCTTATCGGGATTTTGCACACATATTGTAATTTTTATTTGAATAAAGTATTTTTATACAGTCAAAAAACACAATGGGTTGCCAACCACGATGTAAAATCAGCAGTCTTTTACAGGAAACTTGAAAATTCACGGAAAAGAGTGGGAGACCAGTTCTTTGCTGGGTACTCCACGGAACAATAGCCATGCATAAATAAATACCTAATATCAATAATTAGTAACAGAAAAATGTAACCAAAAAGCGATAACAGAAAGGATGCCAGCGTTACCATGCGGTTACACCTGTGCACAAAGCAGATATAAACCAACTATACCTACTAAACTTATCCATGTAGGTACATAGTTGTGGTCACTACCTTCAGCTAATCATAAAAATAAACCACCAAAAAATAAGTCGTTTGGAATGGGTGACACGCTGAGATTTAGATATTGTCAATATTGTCTTACACGTGAAGTCTCATTAACACATACATTTTACCCTCGAAGATAAGAAAGGGAGACCTATTTACCGAGTATTCTACGGGTTAAAAATGTTACAATGCGTAATCAGGGTTGAGTTCGTCGGTATTGGAGTCAGAGTTTGGGTGTCAGAGTTCACAAGAGGTGCGCGGTTCGATCCCACAGGTGCCGGCAATTTCCCCTTTCATGACACAAGCTTTTAGCTTTCTGTAAAAGGTGTATAAAGTTGTAATACTTTTTTTTTAAATATATTTTTATTTTATAAATAATTATATTTTACATTTTACATCTTAAATTCAGCGATGAGGTTTGCCACCCATCCTGAATGTCTTGATTTTATATTGGCACGGAGAGGACAGCTTGTATGTTTCTTACATGCGGCTGGTCTGCTGGCTACCCCACTGGTGGGATATGCTGTGATGGTATAGTATAGTATATTTTATTAAAATTCGATATGTAAACGTATCAAATTGCGATCTACCAAATTTCTAAAACTTACAAATGTATTCCCCAATCTTATATGAAGAAAAAAAGTCTCCCTCGATATCCATCAAGAAGGAGACCAAAGAATAACTTTATTTGTCGGATATTTCATGAGTTCAAGGACTCCTCTATTTATCCGTTTGGGTGACAATTTATTTGTGTTTCAAATCTCTCTAGTCTAGTACCACTAGACCAAAGAATACTACTTGATAATGATGATGATTTTATTTTATTTTTGACGCCGTTTAACAGTCCCTAGACCATCTCAAGGGCGCCAGTGAAGACTTCAGTTTTTAATTTGCTTCTAAAGCTAGTGACTGTCTGACTATCTCCTATAACTTTAAGAGATTTTTGAGTCCTCCATTCATATACAAGAGATATCACTATTAGGGACGTAAAATATTGTTATATTGATTTCAATAATTGTATATTGTGTGTAATTGTTTTAAAGATTTTATTATTATTATTAACATATATTTAATATTGGTAAATTAGCATCATAATAAGTTCCTATAATACTTTCGCTCTCTTTTAAGTGACCCGTAAAAGGCAGACATTCATTCATAAAGTGTCACTTGTAAGATATTTAATATCTTCAATTCAATGTTCCTCGAAGATTTCGACTAAGAATATTATGTTTCTCACTATTTTCCGAAAAATTTCTTGTGTCCTGTTAAAGGCAAATTTGTAAGGTATTACAAAAAAAAACATTAAAATTTCCATCTCAGCAATGATTCATCAAATATTTCTGGCATCAACACGTTTCGTAGAGTCCACTGTAAAAAAAATTGGTCGCCCACTTTTTTCTGTTAAGTTTTACAGTGTCCTGTAAAAGGCAGGTGATCGAGAAACCTCATGTATGAGAAAATTAACCTTGTTCATTTCAGCGATGAGACATGCCATGAGTGTGTAATAATACCACTTGTGGAATACGCCATGAAAGTATAATACACAATAATAAAGTGCAGATCGAAAGTGTTTTGTAAAATATATCTATTCATTTCAGCAATGAGGTCTTTAAACCATCCTGGATTATTTTCAAGTTCGTTAAAATAATTTAATGTTTTAGTTATATCGTTTAAAATGGCTCTATTAAATTAATTTAAAAATAAAACTCTTCCACAAATCACCGCTCTCAAACTTTAAATGGGTTGAAAATATTTGAGTAGATACAAAAAAACGCGAATGACAGATTCGCTTTTGGAAAGTGACTTATTTTTTCCATATAGTCATGATGCAGAAAATAAATGGGACATTGGTATGTTTTTTTACCTATTTCATTTATATCTAAGCGCAGAGAAGATGTTGCAAGGTAATGAGTAGCATTGGATATAGGAAACTTATATATCAAGCGGAATTTCAAAGCGTTTATAGGTAAATAGATAGGTAAAATACTAAAATGTTCTATAGAAAAAATATGTAACCTAAACTAAAAACAACAAGAAATAGTGTTACATTTATTTTTGAGAAAAATTTGCTAGTAAAATACAGAAATGTTCATCTGATCTTTTCATAGATTGCCTACAATGCGTGCCGAATGATATTTAAAGAAATGAATGCAAAAAACAAATGTTTTGTGATTTAAAAAGCTATCTAATCAATTCTAATATACATAGCTACGCCTAGATTTATACTATGTTAATTACTTAAATGTATTTATACAATTAAAATTTGCAGAAACTAGGAATCATCTAAAATTACGTAAAATATAACTATTTTCGCTAAAAATCTAGACAAGAACACTACGTTTTCTAATAGTATTTACCAGATTTCGACGCATTTTCATTTTTCAACCATAAATCTTCCGTTAAAACGACAAGAAAACCTCAAACATCACATGACATCATACGTAACAAACAAAATAATGTCGGCACGCATTGTAACAATAATTCAAAACTATGATACTGTTTTGCTACGTGATTTGAGCATTAAACACTAAATAAATAATAAATTTCACACTGTGAATAGAAAAGATTTTCATAACATTGTTAGATACACTCGGCCATCTTTGTTTTTCCTTTTTCCCCATGGATGTATATAGGTAGGGGATGGAACGTTTATAGTAATTTGTATGAATGACAGCGAAGCCAAAAAGTGAGGAAGGGAAATCGACGGTGGCCATTTTGTATGAAACACTTTATTTAACATTTGTATGGACAATGTATGGAGATTATTCACACAGTATCAGAAAACATTATATTTACTTCTTAAAATAATTACAATGCCACATAACTTAATGTTTTCATATATTTGATGAAATAGGGAATAGGATGAGTTAATAAAATTGAGTAATTCATTTCAAAATCATTCAGTATTTATTTTTAAACATTGTTTTCATATACACACAATATGGAGAGAATGAATGACAATTGAAGGAAAATATAAAAAAAAATGTACAGAAATTATAGCTAGAAATAAAAACAAATTTTGATAGTTTTATTGAATATATAAAAATAAACAGGAGAAACTGAGTGATTTATAATAATAACAAAATGCATTGTAATTAACATACAACAAACTCAAAGCCCTCTGAAGAGCACTAACTTGTTGAGTGACTGGATGTATGCTATGGTAGGTTGAAGACATGTTGCACAGGTGGATTGATGTACGAACTCACATCTATCCTGTCAACTGTTGGTATTATATTGTCAACTGGAGGTATTGAATATTCAGCTACTGGCACCGAACTCTCAATTGCTGATGTTGTACTCTCAATTGCAGACAATATTCTGCGATCTTTCTCTGAAACATAAAAAAATACCATATAAGTACTTGTATACGCTGATCCACAATAGAAATCCACAATGAGCGACATAAATCAACCAACATTTTAAATTAATTCTACACAATTTTATAATAATGTACATAATATTATTTAGAATAGCTTCACAAAACTCTTGAAAATATTTTGCTATGCAGGTTGTATTGTGAGTGTGGTAAGAGTTATTATTTTACACATGTATTATGTAATTAGAGATAAATAACTCCAAGATGACACGGTCCAGGTTTGCAAGGACAGGTGCATGTTATTTCACAGCGTATCTATGATGATCAATGTGTGGCTTTATGTCATCTCTACACACATTCTCTATCTCTAAGCACAAGAGAAGCTGTGTTACGGAGTAAAGATTAGATATATCTAAATGAATAATATAAAACATACTAACTTGCAACTGAGTGGGAAACCCAGGATATTTTGTAAGAATGACGTTTTTCTCCAACCTCGCAGAAAAACGAGATGTTTTTGAACACAAAACACTATGTTTACTTGGTGTCAAATATTGGATAATGTCCAGTTTCTCCTTTCTGGATCCTTTGGAAAACTACAAAAAATGATTTTGTTTATAAACATGCTATAATATCATTAACCTGATCAGATTTGTATGCATGAAACATTTCATTCTAACGGGTAAAAAAACCAAACATCAGATTGTAGGTTCTTTGTATTGTCAGATGACAGAATGGAAAACAAGTTACATGTGTACATATAGGAGAATAAGGACAGATAATTACATAGAACGTTTATAACATTATTATGATCATTTATAAGTATACGAATTATAATATAAACGACTTTAAAATCGCAATATATATTAAGATAAAAACTACAATACAAAACAACTTACCGAAAATATGACAATCCTGTTTCCTGCGAAAGTTGGATTGGATTTATAACCACAAGTACCACAACCATTTATAGCGCACATCACCATGTTAATCATAAGTCCTATTCTTCTAGATATAAAAACAAAAACCGATATGAAAAATTCAACTGATGTGCAAAAACTTGATACATTTTTAAAACAACTAAACATAAACATACAAGGGTTGGTTCACGGGAACATAAATGTCACTCGATGTCGAGCTACCTGAACGACCATGAAGTTGCAGTGAGTGGTGAATATAACCCTGGATAATCGTGAATAACTTAGAGCGTTTCTATGACCCAAATGTCATCGTAATGGCGCCATTATTTGTTACGTCTTGTTTTTATTATTATTTTATATTGCTTTTATAATTTTTAAAATTATTTTTGTTATTTTGGATTTACTTGTTGTTATAATTTCTTAAATTTGTCAACGTGTAAAAAACGTAAACTATACTACTACTACTACTATACCATCACGGCATATCCCACAAGTGGGGTAACCAGCAGACCAGCTGCATGTAAGAAACATTCAAGCTGTCCTCTTCGTGCCAATATAAAATCAAGATATTCAGGATGGGTGGCAAACCTCATCGCTGAATTTAAGATGTATCTACAATGTCTTAATTTTTTCGAATACCTGCCTTTTACAGGACACTCGAAAACTTAAGGAGAAGAGTGGGAGACCAATTCTTTACCGGGTGCTCCACATATTGTGTGCTATCTTCAATTTATTTTCTACCAATAAGGTAATTGATTGAAAGTTTAAATATTCTTGCCATATTTATTGAATGTAATAAATATGAAATGAAGTGAAAAATATTCAACAATTATTGTATCAATTGTATCAATTATTTACCCATATAAAAAACTGAAATTCATGCCAATATTGTCGATGAAATAACTAAAATAATTATCGTCTTTAAATTCAAACCATTATAGATAAATTATTCACATTTCAATTCCAAAAAGTAAACAGAAACATTATGTATAAAACCCACAAACTCTCACTTCAAAGCGGAGTGTGTTGTGATTAACATATGTAACACTTCTGAGCAAGAGATGAAAACCAATTTCTGGCACCCTATTGTATAGAAAAATCAATGTTTGCTGGAATCCTTTTTTGTTAGTTTTTAAATCATTCTCATACTTACTCATTGGATGTTCAAGTTTGTGTATTAAACGCTGAATTGCATAGAGACAATTCAATTCTAATTCAGGATTGTGTTTGTCTCCGATGAATGTGACTAAAAGTGGGTTATATGTGTTTAATCGCTGTTTGGCTTGAACATCGTCAAATCTCGGTTTTGCATTTTCTGTTGGAACTAGTACATATTTATACACAGCCTCAGTCAGAGCTCTGATGAACCAGATTTCCTCTGGATTCTCAATAACATTCTTGATCCATTCTTCAATTTGACGTAAACTATAAATATATTTAAATAAATATATTTATAGTTTAATATATTTAAATATATTTAAATTTAAAATGAGTTCGTCGGTAGCCTGGAGGTAGAGTCTCGGCCTCCAGAACAAGGGGTCCGAGGTTCGATCCCAGGTGCTGGCAAACTCCCCTTTCACGGCACAAGCTTTTAGCTTAGTGTGAAAGGTGTATAAGGTTGTATTTGGGTTTATTACAAAACCCAGATATATCCTTTTTAAAAAAAAAAAAAAATATTTTTATTATTATTTGACTGGCGCCTTTTTATAGTAGCATTCAAGTTCTTTTGTGTTTCTTTTAAATGATAAAAATATTTTTGTCTCTAACGAAGGAATAAATTATTTTAATAGGTATCTTTAAATTAACAGTTAAAGTAATAACTACTTGATTAGTTTATAACTAATTGCTTTATACTTTTTTTTTAATTATGCCATTATCTAACTTTCTGAGCTTGTATACTTCACAAATACTTGTTACAAGTTTATATCCTAAATCTATCCAAACAAATTCACTGAATCAGCGTCAGAAAGTATACATGACAATTACGCAGAAATCGAGTATATTTTCTGAGACTATATTTTGTTACACATTTTGAAAACATACAGTGCAAGAACACTATGAATGCGTACTGGCATTGTATAGGTACTTTCAAAATATGCGTCGTCACTCGGTGACTGTCTGAACGCAGCCCAAATGCGATGTACCGAACAAAATTTGTTTCATACAAAATGCCCGCCGTTCCCCTCCCCGCGCAGCTACAAAATATTTACCAAAGTGTCTGTCCATTACTCTATTTAGGTCCATGTTTTTCCCCAGTCTTTTCCTTCTGACAGTTTAGCGCTTCTTTACCGCCATCTTTCGGCAATGCTACAAAACATTTATTATAGGTATTATGTAATTACAGTAATCTGTTTTACCATACCGCGTAAATTGAACACATTGTTTTGAATTTTATATTTACCCAAATCTACTTTGTCGTATAATAAGTTACTGATTTATGTGTTCGCAAAGGACATTATATTTGTGAGTTACGTTTAAAAAAAGGAACATCACGACATTTTCCACATGTAGATTATTCACTGGACTGTCGATAAAAGTTAAGAAACTCGGAATGTGTGATATTATGGGTAAATTGAAGAAGTTTAATGTTATATGATTATGTTTTACAAAAACATGCCTTTAAAAGGACAATTCAAAACTAACAGAAAAGAATTTCGATTAAAGCAAGTACCTAAAACATAGATAATAATTATGTTTATATTTGTTCATAGTTTTCTCACATTTTTTGCATTGCCTATTTCAAAAACGAAAGGACACATACATAAATACTATAGATTAGTGCAATATATTTCATAAAATATTCTTGATAAAATTACGTAAAAATTCGCGATAATACGCATATCAATTTTCAACATAAAATGAGAAGTATAGAAGCAATGTCACATTGATCTATTTTTTACAAATATTTTACGATGAAAGTAGAAATACTCGTATTTTTGCTGGCTACTACTTTGATCTTTAGTGATACAATGATAATCCGCCTCAATCCTCGAATAAATTTATTACAATAAATGATCAAGAAGCAAAAAAAGAAACACTTCAAGGGGATATAGAAATGTGCTGATTTTCTTAGATTCGATGTTTCACGATCGTCATAAAAAATACTTCTCAATTTTGAGGGTGCGCAAAAGTGAAAATATATCAAGAATATTTCAAATGTGAATATTTTTTACTTATATAGGTACGCGTATAATTGTATATTCTGCATACCTACTGCTAGTTTATGGTCTAAATGTGTGTGTATGTTTTATTTTTATTTCTACTATTTTTGTTGACATATATGAATGTTTCTTTAATTTTAATAACCGGGTTAGTTGGAAAACATCAACTGATTCTAGCGATGAACTCGCCCTCTGTAAATTAAATTGTATAACTGATATATTTATGATATTTCGTATTGATTTGAAATATTGTAAACTATGTTCAGTGAAATATAAAATAAAATAATGAGAATGTTAAAGACATTAAAGCTATTTCAACTTGATGTGACTTTGCTTCTATACCCCTCAACTATTGGATTATTAGGTAACAATGTATCTATCTACATAGACGTTATCTTAGCTGGAAGGATTATCTGATAAATAAATAATATATAAATTATGATATACCTAGGTATATATTGAATAATTTATTGTTAGCTTCTAGGGTGATGCCTAATTTATCAACTGTGATAAAATAGAATTGATAAAATAATTTTGTCGATACTGAAATGGGTACAACTGAATTCACAAGGAAAGTGCAATTGTTTATCTGTATAAAAATATATATCTAAAGTAATCTATCTATTTCAACATACGGATCATCCTTATAGTGCAATAAAAAATAAGGCATTGAGGATGCGTGGCATACCTTTTCGCTGAAATGTCTCATATGCCATTTTTTCGAAATCATAATACTTTTAATTTATTTATATATTTATTTAACACATTAAACAGCATTTTAAGCCTTTTTACTTTGTATTACAAAGTATATTCGATCATATTTACAATTATTACTACAATTATTCATTAGAGTTACATAGATACTATTAAAAAAAACAAATCTTGTTCCAAAATTTTTAAATACAATCATCATAATACTGTCATTTTACAGAATACTTAAATTTAAAGAAAAAGTAGGTGGCCTAGATTCTCTGACGGTGACTCCATGAAACACTACAGAAATATTATCGTCGAGTTTCTGTTTCATGTGATGGCAAGGTGGATTTTGATAATCCTTATCCTTATCCTTATCCTTATCCTTATCCTTATATCTTATAAAAATGATTTTTGAATTTACATACTAACGAAGACCGGGCTATACTCGCCCATTTCAAGGAATTTGCGTTCCATTGACCTGACCATTACAAGATGAGGTATCTATTTCAAATAAAAACCCACTAAATGCCGTACTTTCTTTTAAAGAAGCGAGAAAAACAGCAAAAAAGAGTGTAAAAAAAAGTGTGAATGAGATAAAAAATACGTTTTTTGCGTGAGTTTGAAAGAGTGCGAAAATGTTCTTTACCGCCAAAATTGTGTGCCATAAGATATTGCCATATTAAAATTAATTATGAAAAGTACTATAAATATTTATGATTAATTTGTAAAAAATAAGCACAATCAGACTTTTTTTAAGTTCATGCAAATAAAAACATTTAAAATATTTTTAATTTCGTGCAAATAAACACATTTAAAATATTTTTTGCGTAAATAATCCAATTTAAAAATATTAAGCACGTGCTAATTGAAAAGCCAAAAACAATATGTTATTCGTCTGGCAATTATTTGTGTCATTATAACATTCCAAAATGGCGATTAATGAACGATGTGTCAAAAAGTACGTTCAATATTTAATTTACGAGAATTAATTTACGTTTTCTATCTTATTAATTTTTCTATCTAATCTATTAAACCTGCTTTACATTTTTATTACTAAAGAGTTAACAGTATATTTTTTTGCAGAAACACAAAACGGTGCATTGCGATCTGGATGCTCATTTTTCAATGATGAAATTAATGATTAAGAAATTAGAAATTAAATTGATAATAAATTAATGACAACGACATTATGGCTTTAGGAATGTCGTGGGAAGAAGTGACAATCATTGCAAAGAATCTGAACGGAAAAGACTGTATTCTCTTCTCTTCGTTCCCAGGAAAATCTTGAAGGTTGATCGAGTAGTTGTTTTATGAATTTTTGATGCAATAAATGAATTAACATAATAAAACTTTCTCTTTTCCTATGATATTTTATAAAATATGTAGTTGAATAGGAAATTAAGAAAAAATAGGTGAGTATCCATTATTTTTTTGCAATGATTACGTTCTGGTTATATTTTTTGATGTGACATGACATGATTTATATCTTTGCAAAGTATCTTAATTACAAAAAAGGAGAAGGTATGTATTGTTCTTCTATTTTAATGTTCCCTTTATGCTTTGTGTGGAAAGATGAAAATTTTGACTTATTTTGAAATGCTTTTAAGCCTCAGATTTCAAAAATATAGTAGACCTTTATTATTTCTTAGTATTTGTGGGAATCGGCACAAATATTTGAGCCCGTACATATCCCTAATTTAGGAAAGGCATGTTGAATAATAAACTCTATACATAATCACAGACCCCAGGCCAAAAATATTTCAAATATCTTATTTATTGACAAAGATATCAACATTTTAATGAGGTAATGAATGAAAATTTGACTTCCTGATTGCCGAAATCGTAGACAAAACATTTTCATCATATTGAATTAATTTCAAAATGGAAGTGATAAAAAATACAACAAAACTGAATCTTAAAGCTTGGAGATTATTTTGGTTTTAAAACATCATGAAAACTCCTAATTTGTGTAAATTAGAATTCCATAATTTCGGCATATTTTCATTCAATTTCATAGACCACATATGACAGACTAAATATGACACATGAGAAAAAAAAAACAAAGAAAAATAATTGTGAAAATGGAATTATGAAATTCATAGACAATATTGTAGGTATGCGTTTTCCAATAAATACACAGGTAGGTACTTTTCTCAATCAACGAGTAGTATTTATTTTGACCTAATATTTTCATGAGTCTTTAAAAAAAATCTGATGGAAGTATTTCAATTAAAAATATAATACTTCAGAATATTGAAGAATGTACATTCATTCATCAAGGTTTCTTTTGGGAATACAGGGAGGGAATGCCTATATAGGAAACATTAATTGTTTCGTTCCTTTTTAAGAACTGTTTTCCTTATAGGTACCTATGTATATATACATATATTTTTTTAGTACTTTTATCCACGTAGGTACCTACCCATTTTTTTTTATTGAAATATGGCCGTGTGGGATGTCAAACTTCAAGATTTTACAGTGGGAAAAGGATTTTAGTACTTTTATCCACATAGGTACCAACCCATTTTATTTATTGAAATATGGCCGTGTGGGATGTCAAACTTCAAGATTTTACAATGGGAAAAGGATTTCGGTACTTTTATCCACGTAGGTACCTACCCATTTTTTTATTGAAATATGGCCGTGTGGGATGTCAAACTTCAAGATTTTACAGTGGGAAAAGGATTTCGGTACTTTTATCCACGTAGGTACCTACCCATTTTTTTATTGAAATATGGCCGTGTGGGATGTCAAACTTCAAGATTTTACAGTGGGAAAAGGATTTCGGTACTTTTATCCACGTAGGTACCTACCCATTTTATTTATTGAAATATTGCCGTGTGGGATGTCAAACTTCAAGATTTTACAGTGGGAAAAGGATTTTAGTACTTTTATCCACGTAGGTACCTACCCATTTTTTTATCGAAATATGGCCGTGTGGGATGTCAAACTTCAAGATTTTACAGTGGGAAAAGGATTTTAGTACTTTTATCCACGTAGGTACCTACCCATTTTTTTATCGAAATATGGCCGTGTGGGATGTCAAACTTCAAGATTTTACAGTGGCAAAAGGATTTTAGTACTTTTATCCACGTAGGTACCTACCCATTTTTTTTTATTGAAATATGGCCGTGTGGGATGTCAAACTTCAAGATTTTACAGTGGGAAAAGGATTTCAGTACTTTTGTCCACGTAGGTACCTACATATTTTTTTATTGAAATATGGCCGAGTGGGATGTCAAACTTCAAGATTTTACAGTGGGAAGAGGATTTTACTACTTTTATCCACGTAGGTACCTACCTATTTTATTTATTGAAATATGGCCGTGTGGGATGTCAATCTTCAAGCTTTTACTGAGGGAAAAGGTTTTCAGTACTTTTATCCGTGAAATATGGCCGTGTGGGATGTCAAACTTCAAGATTTTACAGTGGGAAAAGGATTTTAGTACTTTTATCCACGTAGGTACCTACCCATTTTTTTATCGAAATATGGCCGTGTGGGATGTCAAACTTCAAGATTTTACAGTGGGAAAAGGATTTTAGTACTTTTATCCACGTAGGTACCTACCCATTTTTTTTATTGAAATATGGCCGTGTGGGATGTCAAACTTCAAGATTTTACAGTGGGAAAAGGATTTCAGTACTTTTGTCCACGTAGGTACCTACATATTTTTTTATTGAAATATGGCCGAGTGGGATGTCAAACTTCAAGATTTTACAGTGGGAAGAGGATTTTACTACTGTTATCCACGTAGGTACCTACCTATTTTATTTATTGAAATATGGCCGTGTGGGATGTCAATCTTCAAGATTTTACAGTGGGAAAAGGTTTGCAGTACTTTTATCCACGTAGGTACCTACCCATTTTTTTATCGAAATATGGCCGTGTGGGATGTCAAACTTCAAGATTTTACAGTGGGAAAAGGATTTTAGTACTTTTATCCACGTAGGTACCTACCCATTTTTTTTATTGAAATATGGCCGTGTGGGATGTCAAACTTCAAGATTTTACAGTGGGAAGAGGATTTTAGTACCTTTATCCACGTAGATACTTCCCATTTTTTTATTGAAATATGGCCGTGTGGGATGTCAAACTTCAAGATTTCAATACCCAGTTTTTTTAAAATTTACATAAATATGAGCTGAAAAGGATGTGTAGTAAAAGTCTGAGAGATTGTGTGCGTAACAGTAATATACAAAAGGAATGTGGAATGAAAGTTGGTGTAATTACAAGGATGAATGTGAATAAGTTAAGATGACAAGCTCATTTAAATCAAATTCTACAGGACGGTCACGTGTTGAGCACATTGAACAGGAGAGCATGCATGAGGAATTGTATGACAGTGACGGAAGCGAAAGATGTATGCAAGGATAGAAGGAAGTGGCTCTCGATCCTTTCTGTCTACCCCGCGAGGAAAGCGGCGTAATGGTATGTATGTATGTATGTAATGTAGGTATATTGTTATAATTTTATATACTGTTAGTCTCACTAACATATATTCTATTATATGTTCTCTACTTTAATGTGACACTGTGTTTATATGTAGTTGATACAAAAATTATTGCTGCCTACATAAAATAATTTTTATTTATATATCGTTGCTGTGGATGTGAAGTGATCCAACCCACAAGACAGACATTCCGAGAAAAAGGGTGTTGAAGTTACGCTGTTACATCCGAAAATACTAATCTTACAATAACTAAGTTATTTTTGCATGGATTTCGCTAAAAAATTTACACAATATTCCTGATCACATATTCCACTAATATAAATAACAAAATATTAAAGAATTTATATATTTTAGAAGTAAACACGAATTTATCACTTGGGTTATTTCACCACTGTGGCTGAGAAAGATCCACCTGTAAAAAAATTGTTGGAAAGTTACGCGCTATGCGGCTTAGATCTTTTCACTTCTATAATTTAATTGAACTATTTGTTCCTATATGCGTTAGTGAAATGCTCTAACATACTTGAAATGATTGTAAAAACACTTAACATCTCTTCAAAATCTTCCAAAAATGCCCTTTAGGAATATCAAATCACTTATTTCTCTTCACCACTATGTTCTCCGTGGTTTTCTGAACAAAACTGCATACTAAACCCATTTTTCAAAAAAGTGTGGCTTGGATCACCTCCACGGCAACGATATACCTACTTACTGTTTTTTTATATATATTTCCCGTATTCCCGTGCAACGCCGGGTATTTAAGCTAGTATTAATATATTTTTTAAAGATGTATCTGGTTTTTGTTATAAACTTAAAAACAACTTTATACACCGTTCACAGTGATCTAAAAGTTTGTGTCGTGAAAGAGAAGTTTGCCGGCACCTGAGACGAGCCGCGCACCTCTTGTGCACAAGACCGAGACCTTCAGGCTACCAACGAACTTATTTTATCAGATAGTAAAACTGGAATTCTGCTAGGTGTACGTATCATACGAGTGTTTGATTCCTTTGTGGCCGCTGCAGGTGCTGGTTGCATAGTCTCCTTCTTTTGTCTGTCTGCTATGTAATCTTAAGCACATTTTATTCTATGTATAATGTAAGATCTATAATCTATATGCTATAACTCAGCGATCGGTGCATCTTTTTAACCATTACCCCTAAAATATTTTTGCGTAAGTCGTCGATATTATCTTCTCATTATGAAAACGAGACAATCAAGGTTTGTAATTAAAATAATAATTTGTAATATTTGTAAAAATTCTAACACATTTATTAAATAGCAAATTAGAAAAATTTCCTTATTACCTCCAAAAATTTCATTTAAGGTAATTTACTCTGGTTCCCCGACCGCTGTGCTATGTGAATATTATGTGTTTCTTCTTCTTCTGCAAGTGTCCTGTCAGGTCCCCCCAACGTTGGCGATCACTCTAACATAGGCTTCTCGGTCCTGCGTTTATGCAGATTAAATATAGGTACATAAGGTACCTATATTATGTAATGTGTAACAATGTTTACATGCGAATGGATAAATAAATAGAGAGATTAGGGATAAAATTGATAAGAATAATGTAATATATCCGCCGAATGCCAAAAAATATCAACACATAATATATTATTATATTATAAATAAGATAACGAATGGCAAATATTGTTGATAATTCTCATTTTGCGGCAAGTGATAGGCAATGCTCAACAGTTAAAATGTTGCCAGTAGCACAAATTATACATACTGTGTTATTATAATTATAGTTTTAATTAACCATAACAATGGACAAATTGGTCGTATTTTTTATCTTGTGTGTTATATTGTTTGTTTATATACAAATTCACATGTTTTACAATGTTTTCTACTTTAATGAGATTCAGGTATGTGCATAATTAATTATATGTATTCTATGTAGGCATTGATTTGTATAATATAAGGCGGCCGATGTGGTGAAGAGGTAATGAACACTCTTGCCTGTGAATCACGAAGTTCTGGGTTCGATTCCCGGCCAGGGCAAAATGAAAAATATACTTTACAAATTGTCCTTTCAAAGTTTGGATGTTAAATTGTATACGATTAATACATTTTGTGTACATATGTGTGTTGTCTTGTTAGTAGGTACACGTAATTCTAATTCATATCTTACTTTGGGACTAGCTCAACCTTTGCGAATTTTCTATAGTTGTATAGGTGTTTTTATCTTAATATTATTATCTTATTCAAAAAAGGTTAAAAGTGAATGTTTTTTTTACAATAATGTAAGGGAATTTATGTTCGAAAGCGACAACACGCCGCCAGTGACAAATGTTTGAAGCTTCACAGTTTAAATTAAATAATCAAAATTTCTTATTAGACACACTGAAGTGTATAAAAAAATTGTACAATATCTTTTACTTTAAAAGAAGAAGATACATATAATAAACATAATTTTGACAATCATACTTATACTTGGACAAAACATTAATATTTTTAGAGGTTGTATGAGTTAAAAGATATCGCATTCAGCGATACACTCGCTTTCTATGTATTGATTTTGCAGGTATTTAAAAGGTTTCTTCAAATTCAGCGAAGAGGTATGTCTTTTAGCCTGAAAGTCTCAATTTTATTGGCGCAGAGAGTTTGATTACGATAGTGCAGGTAGTAGGTACATGTAATATTGAATAATTTAACCTTTTTTTTATTTTAGAACAATCCCCCGGGTATTATTTTTCCTGAAGATACAAGACTTAATCAAGGTAAAAAGAAATTTTGGATTAGTTGGAAGGTATCGCGCCTTTGCGATAATCTTTCCAATTATATATTCCTATAAAATTGCTCATAATATGGTGTACAGGTAATGTAGTAAATAAAATTTATGCAGGTACATACTAAAGTTCTGTTGTGAGAATTTTTTGTTTTGTTTTACTGGATTTGGGCACAACATGCAGATGACAAACCATTTGCCATCTCAAGAGAAACGCATTGCGCAATACGCAATCGGAATAAGTGAAAAGTTATTCCAATGTTTACCAATTTGCTCTAGGATGGCTGAAGTGATTATTTACGCTGTTCATGGAAAATGTTCACCAAATTCGCCATTGTCACTGTCACAATCTAAAGTTCACCAATCAAGAAATGTTTAATGGAAACCAGTGGATTTTTTTTTAATATCTGATGAATTCAGTTCGAAATGGTGCCTTGATGCATAGAATTATACAAGTTAATAAATTATTATTAACAATAAGTCCAAATTCTGAGCAACTTTATGTTTTTTTCAGATGGTGATATCATCAACACCTATTATGCAGACACTGATCAATTCTCCTATCACGTATTTTATAAAGTCTACAAACTATCACAACCAGAAAGTAATTGCGGAGGTTGCCTCATATCTCCCAAGTGGATCTTAACATCGGGACACTGTTTGCTCAAGTAAGTCATCGGTACTAAAACTTGATCCTTGCGGAACACCATAATTTCTCAAGACTTTTCTTATTTTTTCTTTACCTTTCTATTTCTTATTGTATAATTATAATTTATATAATAAAATTAGATTTTTGTTCAGCGAAAAACATGATTATTGACTAATTTTATTTATGTTTATTTGACTAAGTTCATTTTAACTTTTCAGTGCAGTCTCCGTAGTTATATATTTGAAAAATATAACTCATCCTGAATCTCCTACGACTATCACGTCGACAAATTTGACCATACATCCTGATTTTAAAATGCCTGGTCTTCAGAATGATATTGGTATCATTGGACTTCCTTTGGCATTTCCGTTTTCAAGTAAGTAAAACCTTTTGATAAAATGAACATTCCTAAAGCCAACAATATTTTTAAATTTAGAAGATTAATTCATTAAAACATCGTTTTATTATGCCACTTAATCTAGGTACATTTACTGGCACAATCTTAAAATCTCTTTTGCCATTACTCAAAAAGCAAAACATACTTCTTCCAATAAATAAATTATTTTTAACCTTCTGAATATTGGACTAGGCAATCATCACGATTTTCCAAACAATGGTTAAGGGAATGTACCAGGAGTATTTCTTGGAATCCAGACCAATTTTTCATCACTAATCGACTTCAATATTTTTCAGAATTTCTTTTATTTGCCGTTCTGCCTTTGGATTTCTCCTCAACGTTTCTTGGTGAAATCTAAAAATCTCTTTTGCCATTACTCAAAAAGCAAAACATACTTCTTCCAATAAATAAATTATTTTTAACCTTCTGAATATTGGACTAGGCAATCATCACGATTTTCCAAACAATGGTTAAGGGAATGTACCAGGAGTATTTCTTGGAATCCAGACCAATTTTTCATCACTAATCGACTTCAATATTTTTCAGAATTTCTTTTATTTGCCGTTCTGCCTTTGGATTTCTCCTCAACGTTTCTTGGTGAAATTGGTACAGTCGGTGCATTTGACTATTCGATTGAAAACGGTATGTAAAGTCAGATATATTGATAAAAGTTTTGGTTAATTGTATTTATAAATTAGCTTCAACTTTAAAGGCGGCACGATGATCTTGAATAAGTCATATTTTTAAAATATTCAGTAAGGTTAACCAAAAAGAGCACCCAATCGATTTACGAAAACTTTCAAACCTATTGATCCCATGGCGGTGCCCAGAAAAATGCACAAGTACATGGTTGAAAAAGCTATGGTGTTAGTGATGTATTTTCACTTATGCGTTTTTTTCTGCATATGGTTCCCATTCGAAAGCAGAAACCAAGATATTTTGGTTTTATATATTTCTATTTTTCAGATGGATCGATCTCATCTACTCTGACCTCATCGACAGTAAAAGTAATTGCTAATGACCTCTGTTCCACTTTCTATCCAGAATATATAAGAGATTCTGTCATCTGTACACTTGGAATGGACAGTCAGGTTCAGGGACTTTGCAATGTAAATAAACACCTCTTTAATATTATTTTATAACATAACATAACATATTTATACCTATTAAGTTAGAAAAAGTAACGAGGGGATTTGGGATTTGGTCTCAGTTTAAATTTTAATCCAGTATGAAACGTCAAATTGGTGATTTAGAAAACAAACTGTCTTGTTTCAAAAGTACCAAATATGAGAAACATACAATATCGAGTTTTGAAAAGCAAATAGAAAGTAGAGGTTATGTTATCTTTACAATTGTGTTATTTGAGATCGAAAGATATTATGATTTTTTAAACTAAATATGAATGTAAAAATATTATTCGTGACAAGTTCTATAAAACTGTATTTTTCAAAACAATCGAATCCTATGAAAATCTTAATAATTACTTTTGGAAACCTAGTACGGGGCCCTGAAAGGGTTTATGCCCCTGTAGATGTATAGGTAGGTTTCTTTAAAATATGAATATCTAATTTAATATGTATAAAATTTATTTGAAAAAACCAGTGTAAAGGTTTTGTTTTGTAGCAAAAACATTGTACTACCAGATAACGTAATTCATGTAATGAACACACAAGTTGTCCTCTTTTTGCAACGAGAAGAAAGAAACATGGAATAAGTCGCTGGATTAATAATAATAATAATAAGAGCTAGTTGGAAGATATCGCGCTTCTGCGTCTCATTGAGTTCGTCGGTAGCCTGGAGGTAGAGTCTCGGCCTTCAGAACAAGGGGTCCGTGGTTCGATCCCAGGTGCCGGCAAACTCCCCTTTTACGGCACAAGCTTTTAGCTTAGTGTGAAAGGTGTATAAGGTTGTGTTTGGGTTTATAGCAAAACCCAGATATATCTTTTTTTTAAATGAAAAATAATAATAATCTTTATTGCACAAAAAAGTATACAATATACAAAAATTAAAACAAAAATAACATACAAAATTATTTGTACCATTTTCTTTAGATTTTTTTGCTTCTGTCTACTTGACTTTTATTACAATTTTAATTCTTGACATATTAAGTACTTAAAATTTCATTGACATTCTATACTGACACAGGTAGTGACACTCCAATATTATAATTATGATTTGACATTATTATTGTTATGAATTGATTCCCTTTTTTGTTTTGTTCTTTGCCAATTCTTGTTTTCCAACTGTGTTGTGAATGAGAAATTTGATTTGAATGATTGTGTATTCATGAACATGTAAAAGGCTCACGCCGTGGATATGTAAAATAAACATAATAGTAAATAAGTAAATAAAACAAAATAAAAGAATTTAAATTTAATGTCTTGTCTTATCATAAATGTCTTATTAATAATTTATATCAAATGTGGATTGAATATTTTTTTAAATGTCTTTTCCAAAGTTTTACAAACTAATCCTTTTCAGATCTACAGTGGTAGTCCACTGACAATAGAAGTAGATGGACATCTGAAGGTTATTGGATTGGTCAGTTTTGCCAGTGCTGAAGGATGCTCATCCAACACTCCTTTAGTATACATAAGACCATATCGCTATATACAGTGGATTTGGGAAGTACAACATATGGCTAGAGAAATTACAAATTTAAGATCAACTGAGAATTCTTCACAATTTTTATGATATTTATTAATAATAAAGAATTTTATTTATTTTTGTGCATACGTTTTTTTTTATTTAAACTAATTAACACATTAAGGGAGGGGTTCCCATCACTTACCCCTGAATATTTCAAGAACATCAGTTCTCATTTTATGCAGTCAATCTAGAGCAAAAGCTTTTCTTTTTTTTTATCAAAAAGTTGGTTTGAGGTTGTCCTTATGGGATTCTCTCTGCAAATGGATGGTGCGGATGTCTTTTGTCATTCACTGACGGTGTTCAGTAGGAGTGTTGCCTCCAACTTTGGTATCTTTGTAGATTGACATTTTTTGTTTTTTTTTTGATCGGTTCTTGTTTGGTGCAGGTTCAGTTTGTACTGGGCCTGCGGTGATTGTGATCTGCTTTTGTTTGATTGGTTTTTTATTTCTATCATTCTTTTGTTTACATTAATATGTGTATGCTGTAGACACACTTAATTGGGGGGTTGGCCTGGCCGAATCAATGTATGTTGTTTTTATTTTTTTTGTGTGTATTTTGTCAACTTTCTGTTTTTGTCTCTGATTAATAAATAAATAAATAAAAACCCACTCGACAATTGAAATGCTTCCTTGATGTACCCTTGGTGGAAAATCTCTCACCGAGGATGTCACACACATTTACACAACATAATACATAGTTTCAGAATTAAGTTTAGAAATATACATAACTTTTCTTAAGTCTATCTTACAGTTACGTACGAATACGTACTAAGGACGGAAACTATTACAAAAATGATGTATGCCTACATCTCGTCCCTCTTCTGACTAACAGTCGTATCAGCATAAATGTACCTAAATTGTTCAGGAGAGCGTTTTTTGTGTTTTACCGTGCATATTGTCGTCTCTCCTAGTTATATGATAC
This sequence comes from Athripsodes cinereus, assembly GCA_947579605.1. Lineage (NCBI taxonomy): Eukaryota > Metazoa > Arthropoda > Insecta > Trichoptera > Leptoceridae > Athripsodes > Athripsodes cinereus. The sequence goes on from OX388327.1 coordinate 6,060,506, forward strand.
AGTGGAAATATATTAGGTACATTATTTTATTTGTACCTACATACTCTTATAAGTATATCTCACAATCATTTTTGTGATGAAATTTTGAGGAATTAGTAGAAACAACACATTTTATTTAGAATAATTCGTAAATACGACAACAAATCAGAAAGCTATTCCAGGATAACGGTAACAGTTACAGGTGTGATATTCAGTGAGAACATGCAGGGCACATATAAATACACATTGGTGATCATAAATCGATTTCGCCAAAAATGTCAGATACGACAGTTACTCAGAAGAGGGACGATATTAGTAACTCTATGTATGATATCGATACCTTAATTCGCAGATTGGGTAACTCCATTTTTTGACAAAATGACTTAATGATGCCATAATGTTGACTGTATTCCAACACACATGCTAGGTAAATTTGAAGAATCCAACTTTATTACAAATGCCCTAAAAAACACCTCAAGAAAATTGGGTAACTCCAATGTTAGTATTTACAACGCTGCAAATTGGGTAACTCCACCATTCTGTATGGAGACTTGCGAGAGATAGGTTGTGTATTAGGAATATTTTACAAAAAAGTGGTTTTGGATATCTTATCCTGTAAAAAAATGTTAGATAACTGTAACCATAAGTATCAGCTTTATTTTCTTAAATTTTTTAAAGTTTTTTTTTTATCATTTGCTCCTTATGTGATGTAGTTAATATGTAAGGAACTCACATTTTAAATAATGCAACTTTTGCAGGAGTTACTACGTGGAATTTAATTATTACTGGATATGTTTGCGCACAAGTTTTGAAGCTGATTTACTAATATTGTATTGTTTTTTAACACATATTATGTTATTTTTTTTAGTCAAATAAAAAATCTAGGTTTTAATACTTAAATAAACGACTTTATTTTTTGATATATTAGGATTTGTTGAATCATGATTATTTTTAAATAAGCTCAAAATCCGAAGAACTGAACGTGTATCTATATACATTACCTACTTATCATAAGTTTAATTTCTCGACCGACGGTTCTTGGTGGAAGTTCATATTAATAATTTTTAAAATGAAACACGATATATAGTTATTCCACTATTGACATTATTTATTTTGCGAGCCGGCTTTCAAGAGCTTCCGCTCTCATCGTCAGGCAAAAGTGAAATGTTTACTCATCATTTTATAGATGAATAGCAGACTAAAGACTATGGTTAAATTAGTAACTGAAAATTGAAGAAGTGAAGAAAATCGTATGAGTGAAACAAATCCCAGAAATCATGATTTTCTACAAATTTATCAAAGACAATTCGAATTTTTATAATGGAATTGGCCCATCATATTACTTGATAGTGGTAATCTTGCAAATATAAATACCTACTGATGATAATAATTTAGATAATAATGCGACACAAGGGATATTGTTAGACGCACAGGCTAATGCTATTGATCATAATATTGCAACAGAGAAGGGCAGCATAAGAGTCAACATCTCGTTAGCCCCATATTCAGAACATTCAGATTCTGATGAAAACTCTGAGACTTCTCTTGGAAAAAAGAGTAATAAAAATTTAAAATTCAAATTTAAAAAATCAAAAAGAGGTGTGATAAACTCGCCCTCTGTATATTATTATTATTATTTATAAGATTACGGCTTAAGATTTGTGCCAAGTACAATATTTTTAGAATATAACACGTAATATTAAGGCATTTACTTATAAAATAATAAAATTTCTTTTGGCGGATTTTAAAATCTTGAGATATACAGAGAGGGCATCAGTGTGCAAGAGGCAAGACACTTTGATCGGATACTGGACTTCAGCTATCTCATAATACAAGTCGTAAGAGTCTCTTATTGGGCAACCGACCTCTGTATATTGATCACACCTAATTTGAATGCATTTTTTTTATAAAATTGTATATATTGTGATCAATGTATAGTAAAGAATGAATGAATAAATTAAATAAATTGCCTCAAAGGAAGAAAAGCCCAAAAAATATTGTCTGCTTAAATAATCTAAACTAGACTGAAAATATCTTCACGAAAATGAACTCAGGACTACCACGATATCTAAAATAATGCTCCACACGAATTATTATTTTCACATTTTGTCACTCTTCATTATTTTTGTCTAGCTATCAACGAGTATATCGCTAAAGGTGCAACTTTTTTGTTCAACTATGTTCAACTCCGTGATACAGGATAGACGATGTTCCAGGCTCGGTAATATCCTGAAAAGGCTAATTGGCCAAAAAGAGCACTGGTCTTCCGTCCGCAAGGATTCGTCAGCCCGTGATTTCCCTCTTTCACAATACACCGTTCTTATAACGACAACATCAGAGCGCAGGAAATATCGTAGAAAGAGGTGACGCAATTGGCACAGAGTCGCTCTGAATGGAGGAGGCTGGTTTCTGCCCTGTCCTCCCGAGAGGAGCGTTGATGATGATGATGATGATGTTGAAGTATTTATCCTATATATATTACCTCAATTTAATTTGATTTTCATATAAAACACTTTAAAAATAACATTATTATGAGACCAAACAGTATGCAATACTTATAGGCAAATTGGGTAACTCCATCAATTATAGCATTTATTTTACAAAATCTATCACAGAAAATTAGGTAACTCCAAAAAAAGGCTACAAAACCATTATAAACATAATTATGTCATGGTTATTGTGTTACGAACATGTATCTACATCATGTAGATATTTTAGAATAAGGAAAATAATAATAATAATATGCATAACAAAAATATTTAGTTTTTTGTCCGCCCTGTAAAGTAGCTATTTTGGAGTTACCCAATCTGCGAATTAAGGTATCGATATGCAAAATATAATAGGTGATAATATATAAAGGAATTATAAAACTAATGTTTTTTCCCCTATATTTTTGTTGTTGAGAGTAACATCTTTCGTCTTACCAGCCAGGTCAATCGCCCGCTGACGTGGAATTTTCGAGATGCCAATACTGGGTTTTAGTGGTATAGATGGACTGGAGAGAATAATTGAAAAGAAATTGTCACCCAAACGGAAAAATAGGAGTCCTTAGACTCCTGAAATATCCGGGAACAAGATGTTATTTCAACAATTATAAGGAGGATTCCAAATAGAAAATCTGGTATCTAGTGGGAGGGGAAGGGGAAAGGGAAGGCTAGAAATTTTGGGTGTAATTGTAATCCTTAAAATTATTATTTTTTTTAAAAAAATATGTATCTGGGTTTTTGTTATAAACCCAAATACAACCTTATACACCTTTCACAGTAAGCTACTAAAAGCTTGTGTCGTGAAAGGGGAGTTTGCCGGCACCTGGTATCGAACCATGGACCCCATGTTCACGAGGCCGAGACTCTACCTCCAGGCTACCGACGAACTCTTTAGACTTATAATGTTGTGTTTATATGGACCAGCTGGGTTACTATCGACACAATCTAAA